>JALXJV020000018.1:30644667-30904667 GCA_024633595.2 Lepomis macrochirus
CCAGGAACCAGCAGAGCGATGTCACCTGTACCACCAGAAACCAGCAGAGCGAATTCACCTGTACCACCAGAAACCAGCAGAGCGATGTCACCTGTACCACCAGAAACCAGCAGGCAATTCACCTGTACCACCAGAAACCAGCAGAGCGATGTCACCTGTACCAGCAGAAACCAGCAGAGCGAATTCACCTGTACCACCAGAAACCAGCAGAGCGATGTCACCTGTACCAGCAGAAACCAGCAGAGCGAATTCACCTGTACCACCAGAAACCAGCAGAGCGATGTCACCTGTACCACCAGAAACCAGCAGAGCGAATTCACCTGTACCACCAGAAACCAGCAGAGCGATGTCACCTGTACCAGCAGAAACCAGCAGAGCGATGTCACCTGTACCACCAGGAACCAGCAGAGCGATGTCACCTGTACCACCAGGAACCAGCAGAGCGAATTCACCTGTTTGTATCTTCACAATATGAGCCCTAAAATCATGTGTGTTCCTCACAGGTTATGAATATCTAACTCAAACATCCCAAAGTGAATCTGTATGAAACAAAAAAAAAAACACGACTGACACTGATGTAAGCGCAGAGTAAATATAACACACGCACACAAAGGTCAGCGGCGCCCAGCACGAAGACAAAGGAGGAGGAGGAAGTGAGTCACAGCAGCTTCCCCCCGTCGACCTTTTTCCTCCTTCAGACGTCAGCTGCTTCACATAAAACCAGCTTCTGTTCTCAGATCAGCCGAGATCATCGGGATCGGCCTCACACAGGAAGTACAGCACCTGCAACACTCATCGCCCTCAAACAGTTTCAGGATCTGTTCATGCAGTTTCAAAATAAAAGACCAGTCTGCTAAACTTTGGGAAGTGACTCATGAGAACAACAGCTGACCCTCAAACAGTCTAACTTTAAACTGCACGACAGAAAACACATTCTGTGACTGTTTGAGACCACGAGACCTGAACCTGGAGTTAAATACACATCCATCCTCCCTGCATCTGCAGCCCTAACAGACTTTACTGGATCGTCTCCAGCAGAGGTACAGACCGGAAACATTTGGGGGAGGAGTCAACAGGTACAACAGGTTCCAAGGCCGGGATCAGACGGGGACGCTGAGCTCAGGTGGTTCTGTACATTCTGTAGGATGCTGCTTTGCCTCTGACTGTTAAGAGGAAAAAAAGCTACTTTTATATTCCAGTTATTTAAAGAGGCGGCCTGACAGTGTGACACCACGGTGAACACAGGCTGTTTTTTTTCCTCGTCACTGAGAGGAAGTCAGCTGCAGCTCAGAGGATGAGAAGAGATTTTAGTCAGTGGTGTTAGTCAGAGTAGGTGAGTCAACAAATCACTTCAGATCATTTGTCCTGATCACCGGTCAGACAAAGACACTGTTAAACTCTCTTTCTGCACCGTTTCTGTTCTTTTGGTTGACTTTAAGCTGTGTTTTAGCACAAACACTACAGAACTGTAAGAGAGGACAACTTGAAAGAAAAGGTGGCGGGAGAGAAGCCAGGAGGCTAATCTGAGAGGGAAACGAGCAAAAGGCCTGAGGAGGAGGAGGAGGAGGAGGAGGAGGAGGAAAGTGAAGTGCAGGTTGCAGGGAGGCAGGAAGCCGGTGAGGGCTGCAGATAAAGAACGAGCCGAGGACAGAAACAGACCAGAGGATGCAGACGCTTCCATCACACTTCCACCTTTAAACACCGCAGAGAAGAGCTGACCGCAGCTGTGTCTGGCGTGCAGCGGCCTTCTTTGCAGCGTGAACTCACAGAATCAAGCCCACAGCACTGCACGTAGTTCACCTCACACACATGAAGTACTAATACTGCACGCCGGGAAGCAGCAGCTCTGTGAGGCTGCACTAGCTTTGAAGGTTGGACTTCCTTGGATATATCTGAGTTTTATGGAATTATGTTACTATCTTTATTCAGGAGCATGAGAACTGTCCTTTTATTAAAAAGCTGTATAATAAAGTCATGGAGGGCGAAGAGGATAAACCTGGTTAAAGATTAACCCGCCCGTACGGGGTAAAGCGGATGCCCACGCACACAGATTGAGCAGAAGCAAAATTGGCGTTAAAAAATCTGGACATGAAATCATGATCTCAAATTGAAAGACCACACTGTTTAATAATGATAGTGATATAATTCCATGGAACATTCAGTCAGAACTGAAGAAGTCTGAATGCAGCACAAAGGCCTGATGTTTATCTTCAACAGTGTAGACTGAGGGGAGCCGGAGGTCTGCAGAGAGAAGCCCAGACTGAGAGGAAGAAGGAGGCAGTGACAGGGTCATCTTCCAACCCGTCCTCATCTCAGGGCGTCACATGTGGACGCTCGGTCTGACCCCTTGGTGGCGCTTTTAGGTCCGGTTTTGCACATGTAGGGCTCCACGGTCAAGCAAGTGAGAATAAATATGCTCATCGACTAGTGGATAAAACTAGTGTTTAAACGTTGTGAAATTTGTTCAGGTTCAGACACCAAAACCACTTGGTTGGGTTTTGGAAAAGATCCTGGTTTGGCTTAAAATAACGACGTGAATTAAATTACACAAGTTATTTAACTCCATTAAAATGAATCAGTGTTGACTTTTTGATTCAAACAAACTAAGCACCGTTCTTCCTCCTTAGTGGGACTTTTCTGGTTATATATACTAAAGTAGTACTTTTAGCATTGTACCATGGTCTAAAGGGCGGCATGTGCGTTGGCCCCAGACGCCGAAGGACGTGACAAAGCATCCAGATGTGATGCCCTGAGAATGAGAACAGGCTGGACCTTCAGACCTTATAAATCTTGGAAAGGTCTGACACTAAGTTCATTCACTGAAGTTCTGTAATTAAGTATAATTTTGAGGTACTTGTACTTGTCTTTTCTTTCTCCACTCCCCCTCAGAGGAAAATACGTTTTACTGCACCACATTTATCTGACAGCTGCAGTTACTTCACACACAACACCTAAGAAAAGCAGAAACCGTTCGTCCGTTAATCGGCCGACCGACCGAAAAGGTATTCATGGTTATTTGTCTTGTAAAAACATTTGATGGTTCCAGTGCAGTGGATAAAACACATGCCTTTGGAGTGAGAGACCCGGGTTCAACTCTCCACTGTGAGACATCCACCATTGTGTCCCTGAGCAAGACACTTAGCTAAATAGCAAGTGTAAGTCACTTTGGATAAAAGCATCAACTGAATAAATGAAGATTTGCTGCTTTTCAATTTAATAATTTCCTCGTATTTCTTCCCTCCTCACTGATATTTAAACTTCAGAACGGTTGTAATAATAATATTTACTTACAGAGCACTTCTCAAAATCATGTTACAAGTGCGCATCAAACATAAACAGACACACGGTTAAAGCAGGAAGAAAAGAGAGACGTACTTTACATTAATACTTCTTCTTTCTCTCTGCCACACATGCTGCTGTGCGCCACACACCAACACAGAACCACACACCACAGACAGCCGTCTGACTAGATCTGCCATGTTTACATTGATGGAAACTGATTCATTAATGTGCTCTGTCCCTGTTAGATAAATAAATAAATGTTGCTGTCTGCAAGTCCGTCCTTTATGTCTCGTTTATCGTCTGTCGCTCTTTTTTCACTATTAAACCAATTAAAAATAAACAAATAAATACATAAAATAAACACTGACCCCAAACCACCTGAAACTTCATGTCCAACCCAACAGGAGACGTGTCCTCCTCTGGACTCTACCCTACTCTTGTCAAATACCCAGTGTAAATGTTTTGGGATATTTTTGTATTATTTTAATTTAATACTTTTTCTGTATTTATATTTCGATATTTATGTTTATGTGTCCTGTTAAGCACCAGTGTAGCAAGGCAAATTCCTCATATGTGAAACTGTTCCTGATTCTGATACAAACCAAGACTTACTCCTCCAAACATCCCCCCTCCCCACCTTCTCCTCCTCTTCCTCCCCCCTCCCTCCTCCAAACACCCCCCCCCACCCTTATCTCTGTCCTGTTGTTGTAATCAGCTCTGAAGATCTGCAGCACAACAAAACACAGGATACAGCTGTCCGTCAAACTGCTGCAGAGGAAACACACACACATACACATGCACATGCACACACACACCGTGCACACACACACACGTGCACACACACAATCAGACTTTGATTTTTGCATCATGGCTACATGCTGAGCAGACCCACAGGTCCAGGATCAGTTCAGTGACTTTGAATGAAAAACAGAAAGATCCCTGTGGCTCTCAAACTGGGAGGCGGGCCCCTCTAGGGGACCATAAAGCCTCTGGTCGGGGGGGGCGTGCACGAACAGGAGAAACGCACGGAGCGAGCTTGTTACATACATCGTCCTCCTGCTTGGACACACGCTCTGTTAAATGTGCTGAAGGCAAACTCGGCCCTCGGAGGCTCCTCATTCCAACATGCTGCAGCCTTGAACTGGAACGGCCTTCAGAAAATCTTCAAACACTTTAATAGCTTTTAAAAAATCTCATGTATACATTTTTTTCAGAGGTCTGCAGTTATTTTTAATCCATTATAAAAACTTGCGATGTGTTTTTACCTCTGCAGCTCCTTCAGTCTCATTAATCTGTATGTCCGTATTACTCATACTGTCTCATACTTTATTAACCTCCAAGAGGATGTCCTGCTCCTGCCAGGCTGTGGCTGAAAATAAGAAGTTCCTCAAACTAAATAAAAACTAAATAAAATTTTAAATAGTTATATGAACAGGATTCCTGCAGGGAAATAAGCAACGAGAGCCTGCTGATGCTCTCGTGCTGACCTCATCCTTCACTTGTTGTTCCCCAGTATTGTTAATGATTGATAAGAATTCAGTCGGTTTACACGTGTGGCAGGAACATTTTTCAGCTTCTGAAGGGGTTCATGACAGAGAAGAACAACTGATTTAAATCTTCACTCTGCAGCAACGCGTGCAGGTCGTGAACGGGCTGAAACTCTTCCGGTGAAATTTTCTCCTGATGACACGTTTGTTTGACGCTGAAATGGCGGTTAAATGGTGGTTTCCCTCTCTGAATCATTAACTGTGTGGGATGGAAACAATGCTTAAATGCTGGGACGCTGAAGTTTCTGCTTCGTTTGATTTTATTAAACACACCTCTCTCCCTAAACACCACACACACCCTTTCCTTTTCTCATCCCTCGCCTCGGCCTGTCCTTCCTCTCTCCACTCCCTCATCATCATCATCATCACGTCTGTAATTCTTTCCATCCTCGCAGCTCTCCCTCCTCCGTCTCTTCTTCTCTGTCTTTAAATCCCAGCGGCTGAGTCCCTGTTTGGATCACAGGAAGTCCTCGGCTGGGCTTGAACCTGAGACCTCAGACCACAGAAGCATCACGCTGAAGTTAAATACAGATGTGAAAACTCGCGCGTTGACTTTCACATCAGCTTCAGTCCGGTTACCGCTCAGATGGAGGACTGTGTCCCGTAAGCTGCCTACGGAGGTCTCCGACCAAGATGGCTACCTCTCAGCAACAAGAGGAAGTGAGCAGGTGGATCTGAAGTCACATGACCCTCCGCTGCAGCAGGAAATCAGAGCTGCAGCTAATGATTCTTTTCACTTTGGATGGGCCTGCGATGAATCTCTTGAATAATCGAATCATTGTTTAGTTTAAAATTTTAGAAACTGGTGAAAAGCAGCCGTCACAACTACAGGAAGGCCAAGAAGACGCCTTCTAATTTTTAATCCAAAACCCAAAGTAATGAATTTATTTGGCGAACAGAGAAAGAGCAGCAGTGACCTAGCTGAAGGCTAGCTGTTTCCCCCTGATTCCAGTCTTTATGCTAAGCTAAGCTAATCATGTCCATGTCTCTGTACTTAACACTCTGACTGAGTTCTGACATCTTCCTCATGTTCCACCTGCTGAAACGGGAAGCTCAAATTTGGTGATAGGCTGACAGACCTGTCAATCAAAGCAAACAAACAAAGCTCTCTGTAACTGAACAACCAGGGAGAGGGAGGGAGGGAGAGAGAGAGACAGAGGGAGCGAGAGAGTGACCTTCGTTCTTCACCTCCAGCGAGGAGAGAGAGAGAGAGAGAGGAAAAGATGAGAACCAGGAAGTGAGAGAGGGAGGCAGAGAAAGAGAGGGGGTTAGAGAGAGAGAGAGAGGGAAAAAAAGACAGAAAGTAGAGCAAAAGTAAATAACGGACAAATAAAAGAGAGGGAGGAGGGAGAGAGAGGGTGGGCGAGAGAGGCAGTATAATAACAGTCAGTCTCTATTGTGACAAACAGAGGATTGATTGTTCCAGAGCTGTGACTGGAACCACACAGTGAGACACACTGAGACACACTGGGAACGCTGGGTAACAGTGGAAACACACTGGGAATGATGGGTAACAGGGAGAACCCACTGCAGTTTCCCAAACATTGATTTATTTGTGGCAGTATTGATGTGTCAGTATCAATATCAATGCTGACCACCACGTATTGATTTTTTGATTTATTTATTATTTAAAATGGGTAAGATATCATTGGGTCGCTGCAGCGCATTAACAATGGACCCGTCTGTGCCCCTCCTCATCTGAATCGAAACATGATCATGCGCAGGAAGATTATTTCCTGAATCTATGAGGAGTTGAGCACAAAAGTTATTCGCAAGCATGTAAGGAGCCTAGTAAAGGAGGGTTTGCACGCTGTACATCGCCGCTAGACAATATCGACGATCAACGGCCATAGCAGAAAGCTTGCCCATAGTAGCGTAGAGCTTGGCCATAGTAGCACTTGTAGGGTAGCGCTTGGCCATAGTGGCTAAGTGCTTGGTGATAGTAGCGTAGAGCTTGGTGATAATAGCGTAGCACTTGCCCATAGTAGCGTAGAGCTTGGCCATAGTAGCACTTGTAGTGTAGCGCTTGGCCACAGTAGCGTAGAGCTTGGCCATAATAGCGTGAGCTTGGTGATAGTAGCGTAGCACTCGACCATAGTAGCGTAGAGCTTGGCCATAGTAGCACTTGTAGTGTAGCGCTTGGCCACAGCAGCGTACAGCTTGGTGATAATAGCGTGAGCTTGGTGATAGTAGCGTAGCACTCGGCCATAGTAGCGCTTGTAGTGTAGCGCTTGGCCATAGTAGCACAAAGCTTGGTCATAGTAGCGTAGCGCTTGGCCATAGTAGCGCTTGTAGGGTAGCGCTTGGCCATAGTGGCTAAGTGCTTGGTGATAGTAGCGTAGAGCTTGGTGATAGTAGCGTAGCACTCTGCCATAGTAGCGTAGAGCTTGGCCATAGTAGAGCTTGTAGTGTAGCGCTTGGCCATAGTGGCTAAGTGCTTGGTGATAGTAGCGTAGAGCTTGGTGATAGTAGCGCAGCACTTGCCCATAGTAGCATAGAGCTTGGCCATAGTAGCGCTTGTAGTGTAGCGCTTGGCAACAGCAGCGTAGAGCTTGGTGATAATAGCATGAGCTTGGTGATAGTAGCGTAGCACTCTGCCATAGTAGCGTAGAGCTTGGCCATAGTAGAGCTTGTAGTGTAGCGCTTGGCCATAGTAGCGTAGCTCTCGGCCAAAGTAGTGTAGTGCTTGGCGATAGTAGAGTAGAGCTTAGCCATAGTAGGGTAACGCTTGGCCATAGAAGCGTAGAACTTGGCCATAGTAGGGTAACAGCTTTGCCATAGAGGCGTAGAGCTTGGCCATAGTAGCGCTTGGTGGGTAGCGCTTGGCCATAGTAGCGTAGAGCTTTGCAATAGTAGTGCAAAGCTTGGCCATAGTAGCGTAGCGCTTAGCCATAATAGTGCTTGTAGGGTAGCACCTGGCAATAAGACCGCAGAGCTTTGGCATAGTAGGGTAGTACTTGGTCATAGTAGCGCTTGTAGAGTAGCGCTTAGCCATAGTAGCGACGTGCTTGGTGATAGTAGCATAGAGCTTGGCCATAGTAGCGCTTGTAGTGTAGCGCATGGCCATAGTAGCGCTTGTAGTGTAGCGCTTGGCCATAGTAGTGTAGAGCTTGGCCATAGTAGCACAAAGCTTGGTCATAGTAGCGTAGCGCTTGGCCATAGTAGCGCTTGTAGAGTAGCGGCTTGGCCATAGTGGCTAAGTGCTTGGTGATAGTAGCGTAGAGCTTGGTGATAGTAGTGTAGCAGCTCTGCCATAGTAGCGTGGCAGCTTGGCCATGACAGTACGAGCTTGGCTAGTAGTGGCATAGCAGTCATAGTGGCTAAGAACAGGATGGCAGCCTGTTCTGTAGCTTTCTTCAGCTTCAGAATATCCACTGTCTGGTTATATTCCTTCATCTTGCTGCATAAGGACAGAATTCCTTCACAGTCAGTTGGCTAACACTTTTTTCAGGTTCTTTGTTGTAGGAATGTTGAGATAAAGTTTTAGCAAAACTTAACCTCTTCTCAGTGTTTCAGCTTTTATCTGTGTTTTGAGCTCAGAAACTTTCTGTCTCCTCAGAAACTAGTTTCTGACAAACAGCACAACATTGAAAGTTTAAACAGCAGGTTCTCTTTTGACATTCTGTGAGAACATTGCTGTGAATCCTCATGAGTACCAAGAACAGATAGCATGTGAAGAACCAGAACTGATGTCACCGAGCGGGCGGCAGTTACATCATAGCCATTTGTCTCAGGGAGTTTCTGAAGAGGAAGACGTGTTGGTCTAATTTCCTGTTTCTGTCCAGGAGAACACACAGGAAGGTTTGTGTGTGTGTGTGTGTTAGGGGTAACAGCTGTTGTAATCAGCTGTTACGTAGAAAAAACGTCAGACTGGTCAGATCATTAATTCTTGAAACACAACAATGTCTGCATTCAGACTACAGCCAAAGACTCAGATCTGATGTGTTTCTAACAGTGTGAACAGGTCACATGGACAACGATCTGTTCCAGGTCAGACTGGACCCACTTTCACATGTGGTCCAAATCAGATCCAGGTCTGGTAGTTTGAAAATTTACCTCAGTCTGGACGTCAGATCAGAGTTCATGCGATGTCACTCTAAAGCGACAATGTAAAGAAAAGACAGAAAGTTGGGAACATTTGTCATGAATTAGGAGAAATGTAATTTCAGGAGGAAACCAGGAGGGTTAGCAGGTAGGAGCTAACCGGAGCTAACCTCTGTGGCTCCATGTTCACTCCTGTACGACAGCGTGCTGCGTGTGACGTCGCGTTATTCTTCTGTCACTTTCAGGCCGTGACGGGAACAGATTTTCTGAGAAACTTCTTAGAAGCATCAGTGTTAAGAGGAATATCTTTGAAGGACTCATCAATCAGTCACCTACTGACTGTCGCAATGACAGGGAAGAAGCAAAAGGGGAATAAGAAGAAGCTGCAGAAGAAAAACGGCAGGGTTTTTTTTCTCGGCTTTATTCTGAAGCTTCAGCTGAAACAGGAAGCCGAGTTTCCTTTTTACAGGATGTTTGTGTTGCATGTGAATGCCCCACTGCTGGTCCCACAGACCTGTTACTCATCATTATCATCATCATCATCAGAGTGTGGCTCAGCCTCTGTTTACCCTCTCTGCTCTGTTTTAATATCTGATTGTATTCATCAGTTTAGTGATTTGGATTTGATCCAAAAACAACATTTCTTGTCTGTTTATCTCTGAGCTGCTGATTCCTATTTAAAACTCTGACATGTTGTTGAGTTTCTGTCAGTGGTCCTCCTTCTCTTCTGCAGTACAGTAAGAGGACTCCTCGACACAGGTTCTGGTCCCAACAGATTCGCATTCACATCCAAACAGATTCAGATTCATCTCCAAACAGATTCAGATTCACATTCAAACAGATTCAGATTCAAATCCAAACAGATTCAGATTCAAATCCAGACAGATTCAAGTCCAAACAGATTCAGATTTACGTCCAAACAGATTCAGATTCAAATCCAAACAGATTCAGATTTACGTCCAAACAGATTCAGATTCACATCCAAACAGATTCATGTCCAAACAGATTCAGATTCATGTCCAAACAGATTCAGATTCATGTCCAAACAGATTCAGATTCACATCCAAACAGATTCAGATTCAAATCCAAACAGATTCATGTCCAAACAGATTCAGATTCAAATCCAAACAGATTCACATCCAAACAGATTCATGTCCAAACAGATTCAGATTCAAATCCAAACAGATTCATGTCCAAAGAGATTCATGTCCAAACAGATTCACATCCAAAGAGATTCATGTCCAAACAGATTCAGATTCACGTCCAAACAGATTCACATCCAAAGAGATTCATGTCCAAACAGATTCAGATTCACATCCAAACAGATTCACATCCAAACAGATTCATGTCCAAACAGATTCAGATTCACGTCCAAACAGATTCACATCCAAAGAGATTCATGTCCAAACAGATTCAGATTCACATCCAAACAGATTCAGATTCACATCCAAAGAGATTCATTTCCAAACAGATTCAGATTCACGTCCAAACAGATTCACATCCAAACAGATTCAGATTCACATCCAAACAGATTCAGATTCACGTCAAAACAGATTCATGTCCAAATAGATTCAGATTCACGTCCAAACAGATTCACAGTGAAGAATCCTTCGTCTCCCCTCAACAGTAAATCTCTCTGTCAGTGTTCACAAACCAAATGATCTTCCTTCAGTGTCAGTGCTGGACTCGGCCTCTGGGCTCGGTCTCTATGTGAGCTGTGGCTCAGCTTTCAGCTGCACTTGATGACACTCTGTGATCAGAGTGACATATTGATCTTGTGGGAAACAGCAGACAGTCGAACAAAAACTTTTTCAATTTCTTCAAAAGGACAAGAAACTGATTTTATGACGAGACGATGACGTGGAGGCTGAACAAGAAGTTGATCTGAGACCAGGTCCGGAGAGACTGAGAGAAACAGATCAAACTAATTGGCTATTATCTTTTCCAGTAAATGTGACGCTGCGTGTATCAGGATGAGGTCAGGATGGTGAACTGGTGTTTTGGCTGCAGCTCATTAGAATAAAAGCAGATATTTAGTTCTCAGTGATTCAGACCCTGACCCTGCAGAGACCACTACAACCTGGAGTCTGGAGATTCAATTTAGTTACAAGTTGATTTATTTACAGCAGCACCTTCCACAGACACAAATCAAAAGTTCTTCAGAATAAAGTGAGAAACAATAAAAACATAGAAATCCATCAGAGAGCCAGAAAAACTGCATCTCACTGAAAACCTGTGTGAATAACAGATTCATCAAGTGCTTTTCCAAAGAATCAGCAGAATTTAAACAGAGAGAGGCAATGATTTCCACAGTCTGAAATGATCAATCCCCTCTGGTCTTAAAACCACTAACAACCTGAGGACCTGAGGACCTGAGACCACAGGGTGGAGTCTAAAGCTGCAGACGCAAAGAGGAGTTTGTCCCTGCAAGGCTCCAACACGGAGGCACAGAATTTTAAAATACTAAAATGGACTCAAACCAGCAACAGAGAGACAGCCCCCCCCCTGTCATTCTGATTCTGATTCTAATCAAAGATGCGTCTGTGCTCCAGTTTGCGCCCAAACTTCCTCTCTGCGTCATCCCCACTGTCCCCACAGCAGGAGACCTCTCACCCAGAACCTGAACTCTGCCGGGACCCCGGAGGACAGACCGCAGGACGAGCCGCTTCCTGCGGGACACCCCGACCGACAGACTCAATCTGAGACAGAAAGATTTAAAGTGTCTCTCACCTCTGATCCAAGCTGGTCTCCTATCTGATCCGATCTGGGAGCTTTCTTGTTCTGACCCGGGCTGGTTTCTGGTCTGTGTTCTGGTCCCTGCAGGTTTCTGTAACAGTAAAATCCGGAGCGGCTCTCGGTCGGACTGGCAGCTCTGGGAGGAGAAACTCCGCTCTGCTCTCAACAATCAAGTTACACACAACAATAGCTGCTGCAGCTTCCGGTTACACGTTTCAAAATAAAAGGGTCATGCAGGATGATGCAGATACTGCTTCCGCTTTTTCAATCACGGAAAAATAATATCAACAAAGGTCACGTGGACTTCTGCAGAAACAGAACCTGAGAGGGCTTTATGGTTGTTTTGTGTTTTTTTATACTTCGTTACTGCAGTTTTTTAATATTCACTTACTGTAGGTCTAACATTATATCTGTATATATATTAATATATAGAAATATCTATGGTGCAGTGGTTGAGACACATACCTCTGATGTGAAGGACCCGGGTTCAGTTCCATTGTGAAATGTCCCCCAATGTGTCCCTGAGCAGGACACTTAACCCCTCGTTGCTCCAGTGGCGATGCGACATATATAACGATGGTAAGTGATGTCAGATAATAAATAGTTATTGTTTATATTCTGTGCTGATTGTGTTATAGGTGCAGTTTCCTACAGGGACCCCGCCCCCTGTCCCCATTGGATGATTGACAGGTTCACCCATCTTGTGCACAGACCTGCTGATGAGCCATGCTGGTTAAATAAAAGTCAGTAAGTTTGAAGCCAAGCTGTTTTTTTCCCCAAAATCTCTCCAGCAGCTGTTCCTCTGTAATCCCTGTAAATCCTCAACAGATGAGATTTTATCTGCATCTAATCCCTGACGCCGTGTTCTCCACTGGATCTTCAGTTCTTCCTTCAGCTGATCTGAAAGCATGAAATCTCCTCCAACTGGACACGGAGAGGCCGAGATCCTGCAGCCCAGAAACCTCTCTCCTCCCCCTCAGAGTCAGAACTCAGTCAGACCTGAACTCACAGACATGAAACATCTGGATCATTCTTCCACTTCCCGAGGAAATCACGATCTCTGACGTCCGTCCTGAACAAACGTCCAGAAATCACCAAAGAAACTGCTGATAGATCGGTCACCAATTAATCCGGCAGACATCTGGCACCGATACCTGCGCTCACGAGGGTCAGATAAACTAATAAATTGACTTCAGTCAGTTCTGCCAAAGTCCTTCTAGAGATGAGTCCCACCCCTGGGCAGCCACCTTGGTAAGGCCTCAGGTATCTGGGACTAACAGGATCTGGTCTCTCTCTGAATGAACGGGCAGAGAGCCAGAACTGCACTTTGATATTTAATATGTTTCCTGGCTCGGCTGGTAAAAGCAGACGATTGGGTGTCTGGCGGGCGGGATGACCGCCATCTTTGCGTTACAGGCTTCGCCCATAGGATTCTATTCAGGACACTATAAGCGTCTCTTTCTTACATTGTCTTTGGTTCTGCTCACAGTCTCAGAACATGGACGTTTTTCTTTATAAGAGAGAGAGACGAAAGAAAAGTAGAGCTTGCTCTGACTTACAGAAGCTACACAGGAAGTGATGTCAGAACCCTCTTATAACTACTAAACCTCCTTCAGATGATCAGATGTTTAGTTTTTACAGGTCATCTCCAGGAGGCCCCAGTGTTCCCACTGTAACGAGGACCAGGACTTCACTGTGTTCAGGACTCGTGTTTCCCCTCGTGCACTGATGCCTGGACTTGATCGGACAGCAGTCCTTCAGTACAGTAGTGAGGAAGTCCTCGTGAACACTGTGTACTGTCCTCTGTGAGCGGTGAGAAGCTGGACAGCGGTGGAGTTTCCTCCTCGCTGCCCAAACAACAATCAGAGCCCTGCAGACAGGAAACAGGAAGCGCCTGAGACAATACAGCAGAGAGGATCCGGAGCCCGGAGCATTTTTTAAGGCACGAAACAAGGATGCAGTCGCACATAAAGTTTTTCCTTATCGCCGCAGGAAAACCGCCGCCTGCAGGAACTCTCACTGCAACACTTCAGAGCCTGAGAGCGACCCGCAGACATCTCCACTCATTTTCACTTTTCATTTCTCTTTATTGATAAAAGGTCCCGTAACTAAATAAAAGTATCCTCCATCAGGCTCCTGTGGCCGCACACTGTTTCACTCCCGAACAGCTGGATACTTTCTGGAGGCGCTGATTTTGTCCCCACCACTTTTTAAAAGCATAATTTATTAAAAATGTTCTGCACCACGGCTTGCACCAAGAAATGTTGAACAAGAAATGAAATGCTTTGTGGAGGTAAAGGCAAACATGCAATATAATGTAAATATAGAAGAAACAAATGTCCACGTAAAGTAACTTAAGATAAAAAAACAAGCTGCTGATGCTGACAGTTTCTTCTTGTCTAAGTTTTCTTTCTCTCCCTGTGAACACGACAAACACGTCTGAAACGTCTCGTTTCTTCAATGTTAAAAAAGTTTGCAGCATCAAAACAACCAGCAGCTTAACATCTGCAGGTAAAGGGGATTTATTATCTTTAGCTAACACTGTTTACGTTAAAAGTGTTTTCATCCGAGCCCTTATGTCTCCAGAGCCACGTGGCAAAGACGCGTCTTCCTGCTGTGGATCAAAGCAAAGCTGAGATCATGTCAGAAGACACATCCTCTCCAGAGCGTTCAGCTATCAAGCTCCTCTCCTGTGGAACCAGGTTCCAGTTTGGGTTCAGGAGGCAGACACCGTCTCTACATTTAAGACTTTCCTGTTTGATAAAGCTTATAGTTAGTGCTGGCTCAGCTGAGTCCTGAACCATCCCTTAGTTATGCTGCTATAGGCCTAGACTGATGGGGGACTTCCCATGATGCACTGAGCTCCTCTCTCCTCTTCTTTCTCTCCCTCTGTATGTAACCTCAACCCATTAACGCATGTTACTAACTTGACTTCTTCCCTTTCTCGTAGTCTTGTGCTTTCTCGTCCCTCTCCTCTCTCTCCTATCACTTTCTGCAGGTGTTTCTGGCTCTGGATCTGTAGAGTCTGGATCTATGGTTGCAGGCTTCCTGTTACCCCGTGTTCCTGCTTGGCACCAGCTGCTAGAATTATTAGTACTAATGAGGCCCAGCAGGATTTCATGATGTCGCAATCGCAACTATTTACACAAGTTAGACAAAAACCCGTGAAGGCCAGGATCCAGATCTTCTTCACCAAAGCGGGAACTTGTTCTGCAGAGCTTGCAGTATCGTGGTCGAACATAAAGGAAATCATCTCCTGACAAAGCGCTTTGGGAGAGAATGTTAGAAACATGTGGAGGACGTCAGAGAGACGCTGAGGCTGCAGGAAAGAGTCGAGGTCAGCTGGTTTAAACATGCAGGGTTAGGGGTCAGGGTCAGGCCTGCTGAGTCCTGGAGGGACTGTTTGATGATTCAACATTTTAAAATATCAGTGTTCACTTATTCCCGCAATTTCATTTTCAAAAAAATGCAACTTTCAACGCAATTTTTTTGCCGCAAAATGAAAAAAAAAGGCTGTGAGATTCTGGAAGGACTGAATTATTATTTTAATTATTATTCATTTTTTTAAATATCTGTATTATTACCACTACCATTACTTTCCATCTCTATGTGGAACTTGCATAGTGCTACTGTAACAATGAAAATAATCTTTAGTTGAGGTGCGTCTTTGTCTTCTCTCATCAGGCTGTAATGAAGCCATCTGTCCACTAGAGGGCGCTGCAGACTCACAGAACAGCCGATGTCACGTGACTTTCCTTCCACTGTGTTAAACTATCAGCAGACATTAAATAAATATTCCACTTGAGAGGTCAAACAAGCTGCTGAGCTCTGACATGGGAAGATATTTAACTCTTTCTGTTAAACCAAACAACCTGACACAACTTTGTTTTACCTTAATAAAGAGAGTTCAGGGATCAGTTTTTACTGACATTTATCAGCAAAGAATAAAAATAAAAGTATAGCCTATTCATGTGACAAACGGGGTCAGAGGAACAGGTGTGAACGTTACGCAGAGAGGTGAAAGGCTCGTAGCGCTAGCGCTCTGTAGGTCTGGAAAATGAAGACGTTTGAAATGCAGTTTTAAAGTTTAGAGAGGAGCTGATTCAAGTTTTCCGGCTTTGTTGAAAGGGCTAAAAAAGGCAATTTGTGATTTGAATGTAAAACCATATTTCAGCTCAGCGTCACTGATGGTTGTTGTGACGCGGTCAGACGAATGGGCACGAAAGGAGGAGGCAAACAAACAGCAGGCCAACCAAGTAAAGGAAGGAAGAAAAGGGATAGATGGGGGAGAGAGTGAGAGACCAGCCTGTTCTTCTCTTCTATTTAACATTTTCTTATATTTCCCTGTTGCTTTTATGTTTTATTTAAAGCACTCTGAACTACCTTGTTGTTGAAATGTGCTGTACAAGTAAACTTGCCTAGACTCCAGAGTTCATGTAGAAAAACAAGCTCACTGAAGGAATCCCTGTGGTTTTCTAACATTGGATGGACTAATTATTAATCAGGAAATAATCGTCAGCTGCAGCCCTATTCCACTGTATGTTCTTTTTATTGATGCAAAAGAGAATACAATTTAGAAAAAAAGTCAAAAATAACCTTGTTAGTACATGCTGTTCAGTGAGCTCGCTCCGGCCAACCGAGCAGCTCACCTGAGAACACCTGCGAGGATGCGCAGAGGCCTTCATCATCACCTGAACCAACTGAAGCTGGAAAAACCCGTTTAACACTGAACGTTACAGACAGATGCGCTGATGGGAAATAAAGCTGACAGGTCATCAGAGAAGGTCAAACGTGATCAGATAGAAACAGTCCTGCTGTAGTCTGGTCCGGCTCTCATCAGCGTGACCAACAAACACACCAACAAACAGTAAATCAGAGAGGAGGGGCGTTGCTGTGTCAGTCCGTCCGGAGGTCTAAGTCTCTTCGTCGCTGTGGTGCGTCTCCTCGCTCAGGCCGCTCTCGTCGATGTTCTCCAGAGAGTCGGCTCGCTGCAGCGTCAGCTCAGACACGCTGACGCAGGGCAGCGTGTTCTGCTCCGGGAACATCCACGGCTTCAGGTTCGGGTTGTGCTTCCTCTTCCACTCCGGATACTTCAGGGACGCCTTGTAGATCTTCCTCATCGCCTGAGAGGAAGCAGAGAGAGACGGCGTTTAACGCGTTGAAGGGACGGGTGGAGACTTCAGGTGTGTCAGATTTACAGGAGGATGATTTACCTTCGGAGCCACGAACTGGGAGACTCTGTTCACCACCCACTTAGGTAACGAACCTGCAGACAGAGAGGACAGGAAGTATCGGGCTTGCTGGATGGAAGGGGAGGACACCTTCAGGAAAAGCGGAACATGGGAATGTTTCGTGGGCACATTATCGTCCCGTCCTCACGTCTTTGAGTTTGAGGGATCAGATTTTAAAGGTTAAGCTTCACGTTTTGTTCAGTGTGGAGTTCAGTCAGAACAATCCAAAAGGTCAAATCACACTTTCTACAAATATGGACTTCTGTGTGTCGGAGCAGTTTTTAAACTTTTTTTTATTACTTTTGACAGAAACACAGACTTCAGGTGAGACGAAATGTTTGACGCTGTCCAAGAAAGGGAGTTTTAAAAGAGTTAGAGTGAAGTATGAAGGTCCCAGGGTCCTTCAAAGTCTTAGGTCCTTATGACATGAGGCTCAGGGGGTTTAAGGTAAGGTGACCAGATTTCTGAAATGAAAACTGGGGGTTTGGTGGTCAGTATGTCATTAAAAAATATATTATGTGTTATACATGAAATAAAAAGAGGGACAATTTTAGTTTTATAATCTGTCAAATTTAACTCTTCTGAATGAAATCAAGTCATTTTAAGGCAAAAACTACCTTTGAGTCAACAAGTAGAAGCTGCAATCACTTTGTGGCAAGTAGAATATTGCATTACATGGTGTATTGGCCATTTAAAGGTATAAAGGACTCAACAGGTAAAAAGGACTGGATTGATTGGTACACAGCAAATTAAATAATGTAGAGTCATAAGGATAATTGAAAAAGAGATCTAGTCTTTATTTTATATATAACTCAGCAGTAAGTCGTGTTATTACAGGCCACAGTCTGTTTTCCAAATATAAACAAGGATATTAGACAGAGGTCTGCCAAACATCATCCATCTGCAACAACAGGCTTCTGTTATTGCCTATAATCATGTAAAGATCCGGCCTGGTTACGCTAGAAACTGCAAACACTTATTTGGCCACAATTGTGATTATTCCGTTAAAAGACAAACCTTTGCTGTTACCACGGACATAAAGTGATTATTATTTATTTGCACGTTATGTCTGTTTGATCCAGATAAAAGCAGCTGTAGACGTAAAGAAACTCGGCGATACAGCTTTCACGCTTCATGCCCACGGACGGCGATCAGTTTTTGGCGAACGATCACTTTTTGGCACGACACCTCTCTGCTCTGCTGTTCAGTCTGATTTCAGGTCTGTTAACACCTTACACAGTCTATGTAGTATGATTAACACACAGTTAAAAACTGGGCCATTTCCAGGGACAGATCCAGACGGGGACAGGCCACCAAAACCGGGGAAAAAGGGGACGTCTGCTCACCCTAGTTTAAGGTCCTTCACTCACTCAGGAGTCCAGTATGTCGGCCTTAAGTTCATTTCATGTTAGCTTCTTTTTCCCACCTTTTTCATTTGTAAACATGAGTAAATCCTGGAAATCTATTTTCTGTTAGTTTTACCTTTATTTGCATCAATGAATGTATTTGTCAGACCCGTTCCTTCATCTCAAGTACTTTTGTAATTCTTGTCGCAGTTAAAAATATCGGAAGAAATCGTGTTTCTCAGAATCATACGTCTCCCTGAGTAGTTGAAACATATCTAAACCTTTGCTGGAGGAATTGATACAAAATGTACCCCTTCAAACTTGCGGTGTATGGGTAGTACTTCTTGGGTCAAGCTTTTTGGTCCTCACAATGCCGTCAGACCCCGTAAGTTTTGGAACCCCCCTCGACTTCTCTCTTCGTTCAGTCGCTGCAGGACCTGCATGTCAGCCGGTGTGTCTCCTGCGTGCTGTCTCACCTTTGGGGTCCACCTGGGTCAGGTAGTACAGGGTGGAGCAGTTGGCTCCGTTGGACTGGATCAGGTATCCGGTCAGCAGGGACACGGCTCGGACGTAGTCCTTCTTAGGGGGATGTTGCTGAGGAGACACGCAGAGATGGGCGGTTAGTTCAGAGCGTGACAATGCTGATTCATTTACAGTTTACAGAGCAGACGGACAGACGTGTCTTTAAATCAGATGTTTCCGACCTTTTTCTGGGTCTCTGGACCAAGTTTTAGGTCTGATATTGTTGACCCTTTAGTAAAGTCATCCCCAAGACGTTTTAAACCTCTGCATCCTGTCAGAGCCGTGTTTTTTCTCTTCGGACAGCTTTTCTGCAGCAGGGCAGACAGAACCTTTCAGTCTGAATTTATGTTTTCTTTCGGTTCTGGTTCTGGTGTCAAAGCCTGTATTGTTGGCCGACATATCGCCGTGTGGCTGTAAACTTGTAAAACGTTAAAGCTCGCAGCCAACCCGAACTACATTTTCCATGTTTCTTTACTTTGGTGTTTACTGTTTCTTGCTCATTTTTATTCTGTTCTTATACGTTTTAAAACAAGTCTACCCTCAGCCTTAAGGGCCCAGGGTCCCACCGCACCCCCTGGATGGTTTAACACCTAAATGTCCGGTTCCTGAATGGAACCGATGTCAGGATGATGCATCAAATCGTCCCGTTTGTGTTCACGAAGGCAGAACTCAAAGAAATTGTGGTGGAAATGCTGTTCCATTATTGGATTAGGGCGGGTAGTTCATGTGACTGTTGGTGAGGAAGATGAAAAAGGTAGGCAGTGGACCAAACCACTGTGACGCTGGAAGGGGGGGGAGGACATAGTCTTTCAAAACTTAAAAAACACATTAGACTCGCAGATGGAGAACAAGAGCTGTTAACTGTTTGTGTACCAAATACACTGACTAGACTCTGAGGGACAACAGAGGGCATGTTTAATGTTTGATCACAGTTACTGCTGGGAACAGTTCAGCAGTCGCTGGATATTGGTCAGAACCTGTCACTACTAAATTCTATGCTCCTGATTACTGGTCACACATTCGCTCGGTAAAAAAACAAACCCAACAAAACCAAAAATACTTACAGTATCTCACAAAGTGAGGACACCGCTAAGTGAAAATGTCCAAATTGGGCCCAAAGTGGCAATATTTTGTGTGGCCACCATTATTCTCCAGCGCTGCCTTAACCCTCTTGGGCCTGGAGTTCACCAGAGCTTCACAGGTCGCCACTGGAGTCCACTTCCACTCCTCCGTGACGACATCATGGAGCTGGTGGACGTTAGAGACCTCCTCCACCTTCCGTCTGAGGACGCCCCACAAATGCTCAGCAGGGTTCAGGTCTGGAGACGCGCCCGGCCCGGTCCATCACCTTTAGCCTCAGCTTCTTTAGCGCGTGGTCGTCTTGGAGGTGTGTTTGGGGTCGTTATCATGTTGGAATACTGCCCTGCGGCCCGGTCTCTGAAGGGAGGGGATCATGCTCTGCTTCAGTGTGTCACAGTACATGTTGGCATTCATGGTCCCCTCAGTGAGCTGTAGCTCCTCAGTGCCGGCAGCACTCATGCAGCTCCAGACCAGGACACTCCCACCACCACGCTGGACTGTAGGCAGGACACACTAGTCTTTGAGCTCTTCACCTGGTTGCTGCCACACACGTTTGACACCATCTGAACCAAATAAGTTTATCTTGGTCTCATCAGACCACAGGACCTGGTTCCAGTAATCCATGTCCTTTGTCTGCTCGTCTTCAGCAAATTGTTTGCAGGCTCTGTTGTGCATCATCTGTAGAAGAGGCTTCCCTCTGGAACGGCAGCCATGCAGACCAGTTTGATGCAGTGTGCGGCGTATGGTCTGAGCCCTGACAGGCTGACCCCCCCACCCCTTCAACCTCTGCAGCAACGCTGGCAGCACTCATACGTCTATTTCCTCAAAACAACCTCTGGATATGATGCTGAGCACATGCACTCAGCTTATTTGGTCGACCATGGCGAGGCTTGTTCTGAGTGAACCGCTGTATGGTCTTGACCACCGTGCAGCAGCTCAGTTTAAGGGTCTTGGCCGTTCTTATAGCCTCGCCCTCTTTATGTAGCGCAACCGTTCCTTTTTTTTTTAGATCCTCAGAGAGCTCTTTACCATGAGGTGCCATGTTGAACTTCCAGTGACCAGTATGAGGGAGTGTGAGAGCGATAACACCAAATTTAACTCACCTGCTCCCCATTAACACCTGAGACCTTGTAACACTAACGAGTCACATGACACCCGGGAGGGAAAATGGACATTTTCTCTAAGGGGTGTCCTCACTTTTGTTGCCAGCGGTTTAGACATTAATGGACACACATACTGCTTTACATTGGAGCAAAGAGTCATTTCGTCAGCATTATATAATCAGATATTTACAAATATTTGAGGTGTGTACTCACTTTTATGAAATCCTGGGCATACTGCAGTACTTTCATGTACTGTTGACGCAGTTTTTTAACTTTCACACGACGCTGTTTAACAGTTTTTTGCTTTTATTTATTTATTTATTTATTACACCTCAGTGCAGCTTCTCTAGTGACAGAGAAACAAAATACTCAGGAGGCAGCTCACTTGGTCCTGAGTCCAGGTTTGACCCCGGCTAGTCGACATGTTGGCAGCTAGTGGTTCACCAGCAACCAAGCCAGGAGGGGAAGACCACCCTTCGAGGCAGACCAGAGAGAGTTCACAGCAACCCAAACAAACTGCACACTCCAGGGTTCGGTTCAACCAGACTAAACAACGCCCTCAGAAGGTAACAAACCAGATTCTGATTCTGAACCGAGCTGGTTCCATCTCTGTCTGGGCAAATGAAACAGGTTAACCATCTCCTTCACGGCGGGACAGAAGAGACTCGTAGACGGATGTTAATATAAATGTGATGCTCACCGGGTGTTTGACGGAGTAGTTGATGATTAGGTAGTCGTTGCCGAGAGGAAGCCAAGATCTCATCGTCACAAAGTCTCTGTTCTTCAAAGGGCTCGGGCATTTCCCTTCGAACCAAACACACACACATTAAACCAACCAACGACGGAAACACATAACGGTACAACTAGAGACTGCAACTGTGGATCCAACACTGAAAAGTGATTTAATGCTAACTGAGCTAGCTGTTCACATCACACACTCAAGGCACGGTTACTGCAGAGATGAACTGACAGGAGTAATATCCGATGTCTGCGTTGGCGGTCAGCCTGCCGATGTCGTACGTGTCGATCATGTTGGTGTCCCACTTCCTGCGGTAGTTGGTGTCATGGAGGACGTCGTACAGCGTCTCCGCCGTCACGTCCTTACACACTATCCTCATCTGAGACACAAACAGAGAGAAGAAAAACAAAACTGTTCCGTCACCTGCATGATCTTTATCAGCCGGGAAAACCGCACAGTGGAAAATTCCAACTGTAGACGTTTGAATTTTCCATCATTCTCAGCACTTTAAGGACTTTTCCTCCATGTTGTTTTAAAGGTTCAGCTTGAAAAGTCATCCTTGACCTTAATCAAGGTCCCCTTACTGAGTCCATATCACACGCATTAAATCACCAGTCATCATCATCTTAGGTTCAGTCAGCTACACCATCACATAATCTCAGCATGAGATCCAATGATATTTGTATAAATTGGCATGGCTCTCTCTCTAAATGTAGGTTATTGGGGTTGTGCAATATGTTAGTTATGCAATGAATAAGCTATTGGATTGTTTAATATGTCATTTGTGCAATACGTAGGCTATTAGGGGTGTGCAATATCTCATTGTGCAACGGCTGTGCTCCACTTATTGCGGGGAATGCCACCGACAAGGTTGTTCAATCAAAAACTGCCTACCTACTGTGCTACATACAGCAAGTACAGTCATTTTAGCTGAAATTATTTTAACTTCAGCGGTATAAACGGACATTATTGTGTGGTAGTGCTGCAGTAACAACACCATAAACATAAACTACGGAAGGAAATTTGTCTTTGGTGGAGTATTTCTTGTTGTAACAGAGCTTCTTGGCAGTAAATCTTACACCGCTGGAAAGCCTGATTCTGTCTCTTTTAAATGGGGCCACATTTGTAAGGAGCATGTGGGATGAGGAGCAGAGCTGAGTGTGTCGGCTGCACTCATGAAAAACTTGCCAAATCTTCTCAGAGAAGCCAAACATCTTTTCTTTGCCGTTTCTATTGACCCTTGTTTTGGGCTTCTGGTAACCCCGGGGGTTTATCAGGGACTGCCTCCAGAATTTGGGAGTGGAGAGAATGGAAAGGCCTGCCAGCAGTCCTGACCTCAACCCCATTGAACACTGGGGTGCTGTTCGATCCAGAGTGACCAACACAACCACCCTGGCTGACTTGTGTGAGCAGGCTGGTGTCCAGCATGAGGAGGAGCTGCCAGGCTGTTGTGGCAATTCTTTGGTTTATCTACTGATGTGGGGTGGGATGGCGCAATGGTTAAGATGCCCGCCTTTGGTGTGAGAGACCCGGGTTCAATCCCCACTGTGTCCCTGAGCAAGACACTTAACACTTAACACAAGACACTTAACCCCTACTTGCTCCAGAGGCGTGCGACCTCTGACATGTATAGCAATTGTAAGTCACTTTGGATAAAAGCGTCAGATAAATGTAAATGAATAAATGTAAATGATGTTCCTGTTTGTTAAATGAATGAATTGTTTAATGGCCAATATGTCTTGTTTTTTGAATCATTGAATCCACCAAACAAGAATCAACAGCAAAGAAAAGCAGTTTGACAGGCGACATACTCAACTCTGCTGCTCATCCTGTATGTTTCTTTCAAATGTGGCCAGTGGTGTAAGATTTACTGCTCTGTTACGACAAAGAAACACTCTACCACAGCACAAAACACTTCCTTTCTGTGCGTAGTTTACATTTAATGCAATAAAAGGTGAACAGATATATCAGGTTATATATACCGAGCTATCTATCTATCTATATTTTTTCCCCCCTTAATGAACCAATAACAAATCTTGGATTTATTTCATTTCGATCACAAACGTATCAGCACTAAACATGGTTATTACGTTTTATACACTTTACAGTCATGCACATGTATTTACTATATAGTTACTCTAGTACTGTACACTTTCTGAAATGTATTCTCACCAATACTTTACATTTGAATTAGGTATAGAACTGTGTAAAAACATAAATGCAAAAAGTCTAAAAACAGGAACCAGGAACTTTAAAAGAAATGATATATATATATATATATATATATATATATATATATATATATATATATATATATATATATATATATATATATATATGTTTATTGGTAGAGACCTTGAGCAGGATTTCGCTGCACCAGATTTTTTTTTATCAGAAGCTACTTCTCATCTCATCTCTCTTCATCAGAAGATATTACATCATATTATACATATTATTGAATATATTGTTTCCTGAAGCTGCTGGGTTTCATCGTTTTCACTGCACATCACCAGGAGATAACAACTGTGTCTATGTGTGAGGAGGGAGAGAGGATCTGATATCTGAGCTGTTGAGCTGCAGATGATTTTTATGGAGCGTTAAATCGGCTGGATGGAGTCACTGAGGAGAAACACCTGAAGCACGCAGAGGATTCGCAGTTATAAATGAAGCCGCGTAGGATGTGTTGTGTAATATCTGAAGCTCCAGGTCTGGGAGACGCAGTGAAGCCTGGTGGTACTGTTTAGAACGCTCAATAAGCTCTGTACTTCCAAATCTTTTCCTATTTTGTGCTATTTACTAAAGAAAAACAACATCAGATGTGGTAGCAGTATTTGACCTCTGACCCTCTGTCATCCCTCCGCTGATAGTTTTAGATAAAAGCACTATATAAACGAAGCCATCTACCATTCAGCCCTTAACTTTATTTATTTATTAATTGGTCTTTATTTATAATTCTTTTGTTGGGGAAACAAGCAGGCTGTCAACAACATAAGAAATACACAATGATTACCCACCAAATGAAAGACAACGTACAGATACTGAAAAATAATAAGAACAAAAGACCCTGCAGACATGTCCTTCCACACCTGTCCACCAGAGGTCCAGACAGTCACATGACCCTGTTCCTCAACAACAAACTTCGACAACAAAGGTGTGATAAAACTACTGCTGGAGCAGTGGATGTCATTTTAAAACGGAGTAGCCACTACCGTGTGAATGTGAGCTTGAATGCTTTTTTCTGTCTACCTGTCCAGGTGTACTACCCCGCCTCTCTCAGGACAGCAAAGCTTCACTTTCCCTGCTCAGATCTTATCAGGCAGTCTTTGATTTCAGTCAACCTTCAGGTCAGCAGAAAGCCAGCAGCAACACTCCCGTGACAACATATCCCATGACTCTTAGCAAGGAAGCACTATGGTAACCACAGCATCTTGTTTAATGAGAAGTGGGTGAGCATATCTGACAATGAGTGGTTCAAAGACCTCCATCACTGACAGGCTTCATCCTGTACAGCCCCGCCCACCGTGGTGTTCCACAGGGCGCCATTCTAGGTCCTGTTCACATGCTTTCTTTCTCTTAGGGACATTATTTTTATTATCATTGTAGTGGTAACTTTAAAAACTTCTTTTGCCACTATCGCAGGACATAAAGTTCCTGACTTGTGCTTTCCAAAAGGGCAAAACTGTAATCCAGTGAGGCAAGGAGGCAGATGTAGGATGAAAAAATATGCAATGTGTTTTATTTGACAAAAAAAGACAATTACAAAATAAATGTCTCCAGGCAGTCCTACATATGTGTTCTGTCAAACTTATTTACACACAGGTAACTTCAAAATTTCCTATTGCTATCCACAACGCGACGGTCAGAAAACAGTTGTTCCATATCCTGCTTGACATTTTACTGAGCACATGCCAAAAGGTGCTCTCACCTCATTTTTCAATCATAATTACTGTACATGAACTCAACAGAGTAGTTTTAATGCATCATACTTTTATTTTTACTTGAGTACATTTTGGCTTCTCTACCCACCTCTGAACATCATATCATCTTTAATCACCGCTGTCAAATAAATGAAGTGCTGTTTGAATCTGACCTCAGTCTGATGCTGACGTTGAGAAGACTGTACAGTCTTTCTTTCTCCACTTAAATAATATATCCTCCATTTGATCGAGTATCCATCCATCCCTCCATCCTTTACCTTATACCGTTTGGACTTCTGTAACTCCAGCTATTCTCAACGTTCAATTACCTCAAATTTGTACATTTGTACTTTTGCCAGCGAATGCAAAATACAGTAGATGTTTTCTGCCATTTATAATGTTCTAACCACACGGCGGAGACGAGCACAGCAGGTTTGAACCACGTGTTTGTTTCTTTAGAGGTCTTGCTAAAAGACAGACCGACAGGTGGAAAACAGACCTTCCCTCCTCACCGTCAGAGTTTCGGACGTCATGTGAGATGGCTGCCTTTATTGTAGGACGTCACTTTTTTCCACTGCTGTAATCTTCCCGGAGCGTCGGGCTCGACTGAGCAGCAGTCATCAGATATTGTGAGGGTCACTGCTGTAAAATGCTCCATGTAACTCAATCAGCACGGCTCTGCTGCTGTGTTAATCATTCATAAAGTCCTGAGCTTCATGTCTTTGTCTGCCCGTCGCTCACCGGCAGCCTCTACATCCACTCCACCCTCAGCCCGGCTCGTTTCTGTGTGAAATGTTTCAGTAAGAACGATGAGGCTGTGACCTGCAGCTGGCATCGAGTTTACGTCACAAGTTGTTCAAGTCAGGCCTATTTTATAACTTTATATAATTCATTATCAAAACACAAGCTGAAAGAATGTGACGCTGAGTAAAGACCGAAGAAACTGTTTTCTATCTGCTTCATTCAGACAACAACAGAAGAGGAACGGACACTTTTAGCCTAGCTTAGCACAGAGACTGAAAGCAGGGGCAAACAGCTAGCTTAGTTAAAAGAGAAAATTATAGTTCCCAGTGTGTCTGGTTTACATGTTGTATCTCGTTCTCTAACCAGCTCGTGAGCAGCCCATCCTGTAATCTGATTCGACAGCAGAGTTCAGATAGATCTAACCAGGAGAAGCTGTGTTCAGTCACTGAACACATCAACAAATAGCTCCAATGCTAAATGCTGCTAAAACCACAATGTCTCCTTTCTAACATTTCTAGTTCTGCACCTGTTCAATTACGAACATACAACAACTCCTGTACCAGCAGTGTTGGGTGTAATACCCGCTGAGTAAGTGGTGCTGTAGCTTATTAGCTGTGTGGTTAACACAACTCAGTGCTATACGCTAAACACGAGAAAAGTCAGTAAAGATGGCAACATATCGGATTCGTATTCAGCAGTCTCACGATTCAGTGCCACGTGTACCAGCAGGGGCCGATAAAAACGGTGGATGAACGTAGTATAAGCAGCAGGTTAAAGGAAGTCAGGGTGGATCAGTCAAACCATAAACTGTATATAAGTAGTGAGCGTAGTCACGATGACGTCACCTGTTTGTTTGTGGACAGCTGTTTTAAATTTGGCTTACAGGGCGCCGCCATGTTGAGTTTATGCAACCAGCAACACCGGACGTGACCATATTTGGACCAGACGGTGGAGCTAACGCCCGTGTGCACAGCTAGCTAGCTTGCTTAGCTAGGTGCCTGTGTAACTCACGTTAACTGTAATTTTAACAGGATTGATAATTTTGTCTAGAGAACAGCAGGCTTAAAACTAAACGTACTCACCAGAGAAAGTGAACAGCCGACTTCTGATAAGCTTTTTCAACGGCGCTGCTTAAATTTACACAGTGCTGTGGGCACGAGTCACTCCAGCCTGATTGACAGGTCGCCATGGTAATGACTTGTCAATCATAGATAATGTCTCTGTCCTGAAACATACTCTGCTTTCTGGTCCATTTTAAAATACATGAGGACCATAATTTACTAAATGAACATCATGTTGTGTTGAAGAAGACTTGAAACTAGCGACTGAGACCATAAACACATCAGGAAAGTGTTTACTGGGGTAATTATTCAGCTGAGAAGGAGAAACATTTTACCATTATTTCTAATGAAACCGGACTTCTTTTTACAACCAGTGGACTCGCCCCCTGCTGGACATTCAATAGAATGCAGGTGAACTGAGTTCACATCAGTTTGCTGACCGGAAGCTTCCCGCTTGGGTGTGAGCTTCTTATCAACTTAAGTTTTAGAATTATTAAGGTTTCAGGTTTGTTACTTCCTCCTCATCATTGATAATAACACGCCCAGCTGTGTACTCAGTGGAAACGCAGTACTCCCTCTTTTACTGTGTTCATGTACTTATTACTACTTTAAATAGCTGAAAGCTATGGTTAAAATAAACATATCCGAGTCCTTGCTGTTTAAATGTCTCTTTTCCTGCTCTGTTGTGCTCCTCGTTTATATTTATTGGCTATTTGTTTTATCGCTCTTTTGTATTTCAGTCTTACCTTTATTGTCTGCTGTTTTTTTGAAGAAATTGTTTTCTCCTGGCGTGTTTGTCTATTTTAACAATCTCAATAAAAACCCCAGCTGTCTCTGATTGATCAGCTTTGAGTTATTATTTGGGTTGAAAATTAATTTTTAACACATTTTGTCTGATGGAGCTAGGCTAGCTTCCCCCTGTGTCTGGTCTTTGTGCTAAGCTAGGCTAACCATAGGCACGCAGAGATGAAACTGACATCCATTTTTTTTTTCTGCATACCTTCCAAAGTGTCAGGTGCGTTACATTTTTCTCCTCTCCTGGGTTCAGCCTGAGATGCCGTCAGCTCCAGAGAAACTTTAATTATTCATGTGAGAAGAAGCGCCTCGCTGGTCCGGAGAGACTTCCTGAATTATTAAAACATTAGCCATCATCACCGTCCTCATCATCAGCTCTGCTTTTGTCTGTGTGTTGTTTAGTAACATACACACTGACTTCCTGTAGTTAACTTCCTGTGGACGGCCTCGGGTCAAACCCTCTCTGACACGAAGGCGCCGCCGATCAGAGTCATGAATAACAGACTATCTCCTCCTTTCTGTAGTGATTACACCTCTGAACCAAACAGGAACCTCCGGGTCTGAAAAGTGAACCTGCCACCGGCTGCAGAAAGAAGTGTGATCGTATAGAAGTCTATGAGAAAATGTTTCTCCTTCTCAGCTGATTTATTCCCCCAGTAAACACTTTCCTGATGAGTTTATGGTCTCAGTCGCTAGTTTCAAGTCTTCTTCAACACAGCATGATGTTCATTTAGTAAATTATGGTCCCATTTAGAGGAACAGAGACCAGGAAGCAGGGGAGGCTTTAGGGTGGGGCTTAAGGTGATTAACAAGTCACTACCATGGCAACCGTCCACTCAGGATAGAGGTGACTCGTATCCGCCGCTCTGTGCACATTTAACCTGCGCCGCTGAAAAAGCATTTCAGGAGTCGGCTTTTTGTTGCCAACTTGACCACGAAGCCCTCCACGTTGAAAAACGCTAAAATGGTACCAAGGGTGTTAAAAAGTGATGGGAAGGGAAGTTGATCGTTATGGTTTAGAGGGTCCACCATCCACCTGCCAGGGTCTAAACATGTCTGGGCTACAGGACCACAGTGTGAATCTGGTTTATGGTGACACTTTGAGAGAATTAGCCGTTGTGATTGGTTGTAACTCGTCCTAATCGGTTATTATGATGAGTTTGGAAAGGGTGTAAAGAGTTCACGGAACAGTTATTTAATGATTATGATGCTTTTGTGAATGATGCACATTTGATTTGAGTAAAACCTGAATAAAACTTGCTCCATTTTTTTACCTGATGCATTTCTGTCTGTGTTCCTGATTGATCGTGAGCCTGCTGTCAGCTGATCGCTGCGGTCAGTTTCAAACCTCACAGACGTCACTGATCGGCTGTGATCGAACATCCCTGGTCGTTTCCAACAGGTTTTAATTAGTAGATTTAGCGTCTCCACCTGCAGCAGCTGCAGAGCAACAGGACGCTTCCTGGTGAGGCGTGTTGTGTCACCTGCTGAAGGTGAGTCCAGCGTTTTCTCTCTCCTGAGGGAAACATCTGGCTCTGTAGCTGCTGAACGCTGCTCTCTGTTCACCAGCTGCTCTCTGATGAGTCTGGCTGCTGTTTGACGCTGAACAGCACGTGTGCGCAGGCTTTTATTCTGAAAACAGCTTCCTGCTGCTGCTGGGAGCCGAGAACCAGACAGGAAATCACTCCCACTTTACTACGTGGTGTGGATTTACCCGCTGGTCCTCTGAAAACTCTCACAATGGAACAAAACAATGTGTTTTGTAGAAATGGGCGCTGAGGGACTGAGCCGTCCGTGATGATGCAAACTGATGATCCGCAAGAAGGAGGTCTCTGCTGAAGTGAACTGGTCTCTGTTCAGGTCTCAGGTCAGAGGGAGCGATTAGAGCTGAAGGAGGTCTATGCTGAAGTGAACTGGTCTCTGTTCAGGTCTCAGTCTCTGCTGGAGCATCAAGTTTCTCCCGTTACGTTTTCCTTTCCGCTCTGAATTTTTCAGCACGCAGACACTGAGCGGTGGTTTGTCTTTCTTCTGCAGGAGGTCACAGGGCCACCGAGAGCAGAGGGCCACTGGGCCACAAGGCCACTAAGAGCAGAGGGCCACTGGGCCACAAGGCCACTAAGAGCAGAGGGCCACTGGGCCACAGGGCCACCGAGACCAGAGGGCCACTGGGCCACAGGCTGGGAGCAGAGGGCCACTGGGCCACAGGGCCACCGAGACCAGAGGGCCACTGGGCCACAGGCTGGGAGCAGAGGGCCACTGGGCCACAGGGCCACTAAGAGCAGAGGGCCCCTGGGCCACAGGCTGGGAGCAAAGGGCCACTGGGCCACAGGGCCACCGAGACCAGAGGGCCACTGGGCCACAAGGCCACTAAGAGCAGAGGGCCACTGGGCCACAGGCTGGGAGCAAAGGGCCACTGGGCCACAGGGCCACCGAGACCAGAGGGCCATTGGGCCACAGGCTGGGAGCAGAGGGCCACTGGGCCACAGGGCCACTAAGAGCAGAGGGCCCCTGGGCCACAGGCTGGGAGCAGAGGGCCACTGGGCCACCGAGAGCAGAGGGCCACTGGGCCACAGGGCCACTAAGAGCAGAGGGCCCCTGGGCCACAGGCTGGGAGCAAAGGGCCACTGGGCCACCGAGAGCAGAGGGCCCCTGGGCCACAGGCTGGGAGCAAAGGGCCACTGGGCCACCGAGAGCAGAGGGCCACTGGGCCACAGGGCCACTAAGAGCAGAGGGCCCCTGGGCCACAGGCTGGGAGCAGAGGGCCACTGGGCCACAGGGCCACTAAGAGCAGAGGCCCCTGGGCCACAGGCTGGGAGCAAAGGGCCACTGGGCCACCGAGAGCAGAGGGCCCCTGGGCCACAGGCTGGGAGCAGAGGGCCACTGGGCCACAGGGCCACCGAGAGCAGAGGGCCCCTGGGCCACAGGCTGGGAGCAGAGGGCCACAGGGCCACTAAGAGCAGAGGGCCACTGGGCCACAGGCTGGGAGCAGAGGGCCACAGGGCCACTAAGAGCAGAGGGCCACTGGGCCACAGGCTGGGAGCAGAGGGCCACAGCGCCACTAAGAGCAGAGGGCCCCTGGGCCACAGGCTGGGAGCAGAGGGCCACAGGGCCACTAAGAGCAGAGGGCCCCTGGGCCACAGGCTGGGAGCAGAGGACCACTGGGCCACAGGCTGGGAGCAGAGGGCCACTGGGCCACTAAGAGCAGAGGGCCCCTGGGCCACAGGCTGGGAGCAGAGGGCCACTGGGCCACAGGGCCACAGAGAGCAGAGGGCCACAGTGTTACAGAAATAAACTTTATTCATGAAGCAGATTTTCCAAACTGTAGAGCTGAAACTGATGTCTCTTTCCATGATTGATTCTCTCACTGGATCCGTTTATTAAAACAAACATTTAAAACCGGTGATTTTCTGCACATTGACTAACTTTTCTAGGATCAGCTGACTTCATGTTCCTGTTTCACAGCAGCAACACTTTGTTCTTCACTTCCTCTGGCTCTGAGCGTTTCCTCGGAGCATCAGCAGATGGAAACAGGCCGAACCGGTTCTGTGACTGAAGGTCAGAATACCAGCTGACCTGTTTCTGAATAAATCCCACAGATCAATAGATCGGTCGCTCTGTGATCACATGTTACCTCCGTCTGTTACTGACTGCTGGTTGAAAGCTCCAGAAAAAGTGGACCTTAGGTTTAGGATTTATGTTCTGACCTTAGTGACTTTATTTATTTGTTGTGCTTCATGTTTTATCTCTGCAGGATCAATTAAGTATCCTGATGTGCAGTTTAACAGCTTTAACATTATATTTAATAATCAATTAATCTGACCGGATTATTTTCTTAATAAATTAATAAAATATAATAAGTTAGGCTCCAGTGAGAAGATCTGAAATGTTTTATTCACAATAATCTGAATAAAGTCTTCATCTCTGGAAACTGAGCTGCTGCTTTGAACGTTACTGGATTCATTTCTGTCAACTTAATCGCTCGGCCTGACTTTACAGCTGGAGACTAGTTTAAAACCTCGTATCTCCAAAATGCCACCTGAAGTGAATGGAGTCGTCCTTTACCGTGAATCCTCGTATCTCCCTGCCCGCTACAGGTGTTGGATGTGGAGGACTCACCTTGAGCTTCTGGACGCTCCGGCTCTCCTCCTCGCGGCACCACACCGTCACCCCGCCCTTGTTGTAGCGGCTGATCCAGCCCTCGGAGCTCAGACACTGGTCTTTGAACGAGGAGAAGTCCGAGTCGTCCGGGATCTGCACCGGCATCTCAAACGGTTCAAAAAACTAAACCAGAAAACAAGTGGAAATTTAAAAAAAAAGAAAGAGCAGGTCTGGAGTTCACATCGGTCTGAGCTCCTGGCGCTGCCGGGTCCACCTGGGTCTGCCGGTCTACCTGTAGGCCTATCTGCCGGGTCCACCTGGGTCTGCTGGTTGATCTCAACTGAAGTCCGACACAGAGAAGACAGTAGGTAAAGAGCAGCAGTGAGGGATACCAGCAGCGGGTTTTATTGGCTCTCTGCTTCCTCCTGCCTCCCTGGTCTCTGCAGAGATGGGACACAAACTAAGAGCTCTCACTCTGCCGCAGCTTTCAGCGCTCAAACCAACAAACCGACCTTTTTCTCCTCGAAAAGAAGCAAAGTGAAAAGTCTCATCTCTTTGTTTGCTTTAGTGGGTTTCTAATATAGCAGAAAATACGGCCTACATCAGAGATGGGACTAAAACTAAGACTCTCACTCTGCTGCAACTTTCTTTGTTCAAACGAAGAAGCAATGTGGAACCTCTCTGTTTGGTTTCGGGAGTATTTACAGCTAAAATCAGGGATGCAATGATGAAGATGAGTCCTGCACTTATTTCCATCGTTGTTGCTGTCAAACACTTTTAACCTCTGACTGAAGAAATCTTAGAAACTTTTGGGAAAAGTAGCTAATAGTTAGAGTTTCACATTATAGTTTGTATTTTTAAATATGTTTATATATAAATTATGTTCAATGTTTGGTTAATATCACAGAACTACAACCAAGCTAGATAGCTCCACCGTCTCCTCCAGATATGGACACGTCTAGTTGCAAAAAAACAAGATGGCGACAGACAAAATATCCAACTAGAGGCTTCAAAGCGGCGTCCCACAAACAAACGGGGACATCACGGCGGTTACATTTCTTTTATAGTCTGTGTTTGCACTGCCTGGTAATGTTAACATGCTCATGCTAGCTTGTATCACTCACATCAGCTAGTGTGCTAACATGATTTAGGAACTTAACTTACACTCATGGCCAAAATGACTGGCTGTAGTTTGTCTATAAAAGCAGAGGGGGAAAAAAGCCAAATCCGGTTTTGTTTAATCCATTTTTGGAGTTTTGTGTAAAATGTTTCAGTTTTGTTTTGAGTTTTTCCAAAGCAATCAAAAGAAATAAACATGAGAAACCAAAGCATTTGTAATTGTGTCTGGGAGAAGTAGGCTAGTGCATTATGTGACAGACGTGTATGCATGTGTGTAGACGTTAACAGAGTGATTCATCTTCTCAATAGACCATCTCTGGTAACAGGTTGCATCTGAAGAATGCTGCCTTCAAGTGCTCCTTTGTTTTGATCGTGATCAACTGTCACATTTCCTTTCTAATAAATTGATCACCATGTGAGTGACTGAGCTTGTCTTTGATGGAAAAAAATCAGAAACAGTTCTGATTGAACGCTCTGTTTTGTTCTGACTCCAGAGCTGAGCGCTGGGATTCCAGACAGCCCCTGAACGCACAAGTAACTGATACCTGTTGTTCAGGTAAGGCAGTGGGTTGAGTCAGACTGACGGTCAACAGATCAGGTATCAGCAGCTCTTAGTTTCCATCACTGTAACTCTGTAATGATGAAGAAGAAGAAGCTTCCAGAAACAAACTGGGGGAGACGTTCAAACTAAAACAGGTTCAGTTAAACCTTCATGATCGCTCTCGCGTTCAGTTTAACTCCTTACATCTCCAAGTAGCTTTAACGGTAAATTCAGCTTCCAATCATAGACGTGACGTCCCCTGTTAGTTTGTGGGCTGCCGTTCTGAAGCTTCCAGTTCAGCTTTTTGGCCGTCGCCATCTTGTTTTTTTGGAACCAGACAAATTAGTTAGCTTTTTCAGCTGCGCTGGTTAAATGTACACAGAGCAGCGGATACGAGTCGCCTCTATCCTGAGTGACAGGTTGCCATGGTAGCGACTTGTCAATCACCTTGTAGCCCCACCCTAAAGCCCCCCCTGCTTTCTGGTCTATGTTCCTCTAAATGGGACCATAATTTACTAAATGAACATCATGCTGTGTTGAAGAAGACTTGAAACTAGCGACTGAGACCATAAACTCATCAGGAAAGTGTTTACTGAGGGAATAAATCAGCTGAGAAGGAGAAACATTTTCTCATAGACTTCAATACACTCACACTTCTTTCTGCAGCCGGTGGAGTCGCCCCCTGCTGGCTGCTGGAGAGAACGCAGGTTTAAAGCTCTTCAGCGCTGGCTTCAACTGAACCTTATACCTACCTGTTAATCATTAAGCTACATTTTAATTATTTAATATCATAGGCCATATCAATACATTTATAATGGTTTTTATAATTACTACTGATAAGTTAACATTGATAATAATAATTATGGGGATCCTCCCCCTCAAAAATTTGGGCTTTAAACACTTCATTCCTGCATTCTGGTGAATTTTTCTTTTCTTAATTTAGGTTATATAAAAGGAAACAAAATTCAGGTGACAATTAAAAATATAAAAAATGTAAGCTAAAATATTGCAGTCCAGCTCTCGGGCATTCTGTGTTGCTGTCAGATATGTTTCTCCTGTAGATCAACTTTTCCCTTTCACTGCTGAGTCAGCACACATGCAAGCATGACTGGAGTAAAGTCTTAAAATGTGCATGTGTCACCTTTTCAGCTCAATGATAAATCAATTAATTTGACTTCAGTTAGAAACTCCTGGACTTTAGTAGCTCCTGTGTTTCAGCAGGTTTTCTGCTCATGTCCAAAAATGTCTGCACATTAACAATCTCTCCCACATAACTGTGTTCTCTGACATCTGCAGAATAATATTTTGAGACGAAAGTCATAATATTACGAGAATAAAATCACAATCTACTGAGAATGAAGTCATATTTTTTAAAAATATGGTGGGCAGTAGGTTACCCCGTGTTATTGCTCTGCTGATATGGTGGTAGACTTCCCGCTCTCTGACAGACACAGAGCTCGATGAGACGGAAAACATTGCGATCAGACAGAAATCACACTGCACATCCACACAAGCGTGGACTTCAGCTCCTCTGATAAAGTGCAGCCCACAGCAGCTTCAGAGGGAAACATCCTGCAGCAGAGAGACAGAGCAGAGTGTCTCCGAGCGAGGAGGATGTCTGTGTCGCAGTCAGCTGTGTCATGTTATCCTCTCGATACTTTGCGGCAACTGTTAACAGTTTGTGAAGCAAATGAACTGACTAGACACTGACCGACAACATATATATTTAATATAGACAATTCAGCCGTCGCTGCTCTGAAGCTGTAACCAATACGCTCTCTCTCTCTCTCTGCTCTGTGCTCTGGGGAGGGGGGGGGTGTCATGTTACGTGAACATTAAACAAAATTTAGCGATATTATTGCGAGTAGCCTTTGAAGACCCGCAAGACAGGCAGCGTCATGAAGATTATTTGTTATTAATACACAAAATATTTTTGATGTTGTTGAGTTACATCTGGGCTACAGTCAAAACATCCAAAAATGACCTGGTGACGCAGATGTTTTAACACATAAACAAAGGTCTCAATTAGAAGCCTGGTCTGTTTTTTATAAAAGTTTCCTAGATGTATAAAACCTCTTAAGCCCAACAGTTAGCCTGCTTAAGCTAAGCTGCTTAGAACGTGCATACCAATATAAATGTTTTTTCGGTATGGACATGCTACACATCGTTAGATCAGTGAGATTCTCCACGATTCAATCTTTCTGTTAATTTTACATAACACAATTTTGCATGGTAAACAAGAGAGATGGAAAATAAGTGGTGACTCCCGACCTTAGAAGCAGTCATAAAGTTTGGATATGGGCCATTCCTCTGTTATTTATATCCCTTCAGTCTGAGACGTTCCACTGATCAAAAGAATCAAAACGGTTTTCCATTAAAACTTTCATCCTTTCTAAGGTCGACCCCATCTCTCTCTCTCTCTCTTTACATTTTATCCAGCTAGTATTCATCCTGGTTTAAATAAACAGGTTGATAGTATTTCCCGTCTTTGCTGAGTGAGAGACATGACACGAATACAGGCCAAGTCAGTTCAGCGATTAAAGCAAATAAATTCTTGTTAAATTAAGTTTTACTCTGGTTTATGCTGGTTGTCATGTTGTTCAAGTGAAATATTCCAACCCAAGTCTCCGTGTTTCTTTATGTTTGCATCTCTGCTGCCCTTTTACACTAATTTCCCCAAAATTTCAGCCCGGCTTTGGAAAACTTTAAGGTATGAACAAAAAGTCGTGAAAGTTCTGTGAGGTCTGGTTTGTACTGATGATAAACATACGCTCAGTGTCCAGTTTATTAGATACAGCAAGCTAAAGTCAAAGTAAAAGTAGAAAGAAAAGCAACGGAAGATTGACCCTGACTTCTGCCTGTCAGGTAGCGCTGCATGATTATGGCCAAAATGATTATCACAATTATTTTGATAAATATTGAAATCACGATTATTCATTGATTTTACGGACATATTTTTATTGCACTTTCAAATTTAAATAAACAGGCAACTGTATTCACATCCATGTTGTGCTGCATTTCTGCTAATGTACAAATCTTTGCATCCAAATAAGCCTGGTCCTTAAAGTGCATCATCTCCTGGAAGCAAAATATAAATAACATCTGGTAATCAGTGCTTGCTTTTGTGCTTTTTGTATGATTAAGTAGGGATAAATTAATAAGTTGATTTATGATCGGGAGTCTGCAGAGTTTAATTTTGAATATCGAGCGGATTCTCTCTGCTGTTCTGTGTTTTCCTGCCCAGGTCAGCTGCGTCTGATGGACTCCCAAGCATTGACCATAATGTCCACGACCAGCTCCGGCTTCATTGTGGTAAGCTGAAACAGTAATTGTGCAACCCTGCTGTCAGAACGTCCCGTCATCTGCAACTGTCTGATTAGTTTGGGTCTGAACAGAAAACTCAAGGTCTACTTATGAGCTTTTTCTTTAACCCACAGCCTTCTTCAGCCTGTGGAACCTGCTCAGTGTGCATCTTGTGACCTGATGTAAATACAGGACAGCGCTGTGACCCACATCCCGTTCCTGAGTACTTCAAGGACCTCTGGTCTGTGTCGGTAAGCTGGAGAGTGAGTGAGCGTCTGGCAGAAGTGACTTGATGAGTCGGACTCATGTTTTCTGATTTTTTTTTTTGTCACCAGCAGGGGGAGCTCTGCACACACCGAGTCACTGTGTGTGTTGTGTGTGTGTGTGTGTGTGTGTGTGTTCATGTTGTTATATCTCTGTGGGGACTTTAACCTGAAGGACACTTACCTGACGGGGGACTCCTGTCACAATGGGGACCCCACAAGTAGAGGTGCTGTTTGAGGGTAAACACTTGGTTTTAGGGTTCAGGTTAGAATCAGAATAAGATTCAGGTGGATGGTAATTAAGTATATTTACTCAACTGCTGTACTTTATTTATGTGACAGCTTGAATTACTTTACAAAGTCAGATTTTTACACACAAAACACATGAAGAGTTTATAAAATGTGATGTTTTGTTATGAATTAAACTAAATTAAACAGTTTATACAGGTACAGCTGCCAGGATTGTTAGGCTGACTGTGAAATTAACTGGCAACAGTTTTAATCATTTAAGTCATTTTTTCTTTTAATAGAAAAAATGACTTAAACTTTTACTTGTAACAGAGTATTTTAACAGTTTGGTATTAGTACATTCACTTAAGAAGAGGATCTGAATTCGTCCACGTCTGGTAAGATTTAAGGTTCACCTGAGATGGTTCAGGTTAAGGTGTTACAGATTGCATTATGTTATTATGTCAGTGAGATTGAAACTGAAGCTTCAGCCTGTGAGGCGTTCACATTTGCTTCACATTTAAACCCTGTTAAAAGGAAGCTGTGTTTCTGTTGACCTCAGCTGGGCTGCATTAATAGTTCATAACCCCTTCAGTGGCGGTGAGGAAACGCGTCTACTAGCCTCTCACAGACGTGAGGCCTGTGAACACTAAGTAACAGACGACTCGACAGCTTTCCGAGCTCATTTTTCAGCTTTATTTTACAAAAAACTTACAAAGTAGAAACTCCTGAAAAAGCTCCGGACATCCATCAGGTCACTTTGTTTATTTGTTTGTTTGGAGCTCAAACCTGCCGACATGCTGCAGGACAACAACAACAACGACAACAACACACAAACACACACTTTACAAAAGGGTTCCACATGTGGAAGTTCAAACTTGGGACATTCGCTGAAAGTCACATTTGGTTTTGTTTTTTTACACAGAAAACAGTAAAAAGTAAAAAGTACAAAAAGCTACTAAACAACTTCTCCACAAACAAATGTTCATCTTCTGCACAAACTGAAGAAGAAGAAGAAAAATCCCCCTCAGATCCTCTCGCACTGTTCCGTCCGAGCAACACGTTCTGACCTGATCAGCTGTCAGAGTCGTTTTCTACTGTTTGTGTAACAAACTAACAAAGTTAGCGGTTTCGCCTCCAACCTGCGGGTTACAGCCTGAGAGACAAAACCCATGGCAAAGGTGCTCAGGCTTCTGGGTCACTGTGAGCTGCTCAGTGAACTTCAGTGAAACAGCGGAAACAACGGGATCATCACGCCAATACGGCGGTTCGCTGCGCTGTGTGAAAGGTACCGAGCCGGAAAGGGGGTCCGATTGGATCCGCGTCTGAGCCGGGAATGTTGGTAGCTGTTACGTTACAAGTCGCGGTCTTTTTTTTAACGGTCTAACTCTGAAAGTCCACCGACTCCAGCTGCCCCATGGTTTTGTTAGGTCCCCCGGTCAGTGTCCACTGGAAGCGTCTCAGCATTGACTTGTTGTTTATTTGTCATTTTGGTGCTTCTGCTACCTTCTGCTCAGCTCTCTGTGACCGTCTGCTGTTTTCATCGCCTGCGGGCTGCAAATCCACAGGGAGCATTTCAGAATAAGAGCATTTTGCCTGCCCGGTTTTGCTGACATGTTTCGATTTTGTTGATTTGATAATCAGAGCTTCCTTTTGTGTTTCTACTATGATTAACTAGGCTGTTTTAACAGTGTTTATTGTTGTTTTACGATCGCGTGTCTGCACAGGGTGTTATATTTTGATAATTGACGGGATGAGCTCAGGCAGCCGCGGCGTAGGCGGACGTAGGTGGACGTAGGTGGAGGTAACCCGGAAAGTTGAAGCGCTACGTGAAAGCACACACGGTTGCAGGTTTATCTCGCAATATTTTGTTCGGTATGAACAAGTGAATACAGCTTATTGGCCGACATTCTTTCCAAGTTTATTGCAAGATCTCTGTGTGAAAGCGGTATATATAGTATAAACGTACAGGTGCATCTAAAAAAGTACCGTAGAAAAGTTTAATATATTTTTAAAAAGTTAAACTTTAATATATTCTAGATTTGTTATATATAAAGTGAAATATTTCAGGTCTTGAGTTGTTTTTATCTTGATGATTACGGCTAACAGCTGATGGAAATCAATACTGAAGTGTCTCAAAATGTATTTGAATTTTATAACACAGAAACGAGCTCTGATCAGCTGATTGATCCTTTAAACGACGAACTACAGCGTTTCAGGATTTCAGGGGGATTTTTCCTTTAGAGACTTTAGTGACCTTTGACCCTCTTTGGGGTTGGGAACGCGTTCTGTTCTTCGGTTCCTCAGATGTTCCGCTGACGTCTTCCTCTCCTCTTTTACTGACTCTGGTTCATCGTCCTGCTGGAGCGGCTGCTGACCACCTTCTGGAAGAGATCGTCTGAAAACACAGAAGGCAGATGTGAGCGTACGCGTCCTTCAGCAGACAGGAAGCAGGAACATTTAAAGGATATAAAGTTTTTCAAAAAGACAGAGATACGGACCGTTCCTGAAGCTCTTGGAGTCAGCCTGCGAGACAGACAGAAGGGCAGAAGTTAAATACAGTCACTGTATTGTGTGTGTGGGGGGGTCTTTATTACCAATCTGTGTATCACTCTTTCATTGATTAGTCAGATTTGAAACCAGTACGAGAAACTAAGGAGCTGTGCTTTGCTTTCTCTGTGACTGGTGTTGCAGCCTTTTTCAAGTCCCATCTCACTGGAGCAGAAACTACAGCTCCTCCGTCTGGTTCGTTGCTTTGCCTGCGATGCCACTCGAACATTCACAGCTTCTGTTTCCAGTCACGTATTGATTAAATACGTCAGGGAACATTTTGTTTGGGGCTGAGCTAACAGACCCGGTTTTTCATTTTGAAAATCCGGAGAGCGTTTTAGTGAAGCGGGCAAAAATGGAGGACTTTTGAAATGATGATGCAGACGCTCGCGCTTGGCTCTCTGATTGGGTCACATAAACCATGCAACAAGATGCTGCTGACAGAGGTGACAGAGTTTTTGAGTTGGTGTTTTTATTAAAATAATTGTCTGTTCGATCGTTATTGAACACCAATTTTTAAAAAAAAAACTTTTTTATAAACCTCTTCAACAAAGTTCTTATGAAGAGACTGTTTCACGTCATGTAAATGTAAATGCTCCGTATTTGTATAGCGCCTTTCTAGTCTTTTCGACCACTCAAAGCGCTTTTACACTACATCTGCCTGAAATTAACATTCACACACTGGCGGAACAGCCACCTGGGGCAATTCGGAGTTCAGTAGCTCGCCCAAGGACACTTCGACATGCAGCCTGGATGAGCCGGGGATTGAACCACTGACCTTCAGATTAACGGTAGGGCGGGACTGGGACAAAAAAATCGGCCCTGGCCTTTTTCATTGATCCATTTAGCGGGTCAGTTTAGGGGTGTGATGAAACACTATGATGTGACATTGCACAAGATTGGTGTCCATGACTACAAGACAAGAATATATTTTAACAGACTTACTATTTAGAAAAAATAGAATAAAACAATTTAGAAATGAATAGGGGGGCTCTGGGGTCCTCCCCAGAAGATTTTGAGCGTTAAACACTTAATTTCCTGCATTCTGGAGACATTTTCTGCACCAATTGGGCGGCCTCCATCTGAAGAATGTTTTTTTGTGGCTTGTGACGCAAGAAACTGAGAGCAGAGGTGGTGGGGGCTAGTAAGAGATGTGATTGGGCCAGCCCAATGTCAGTATAGAAAATTACCCAATGGGCCGCTGTCCGTGCTTTATGGGCCGTATTTTAAAAAGTTATATAAATAAATAATTTACATTACACCGGCCCCAAGGGTTTCTACGCTTCTAATTCAGGGGAACCCATTAAACGTTACACATTTCCCAACGGCTTTTTCCGAACCTTTCATATAGCCGTTGGGAAATGTGTGATTGGACTCCCCCTGAAGCTCTTCATAACAACTTTGTTGAAGAGGATGATGAAAAACACACAAAAGAAGAAAAGAGCGCAGAAGTCGAACACAAAATCCTTAGTTCACGAGCCCTGTTCTCTACCGACTGAGCTAACCGGTGACACTGGAAAGAGTTTTGAAATTATCGTAAAGGAACACACCTGCTGAGCCCTTCTTATCTCGAAGGAAATTATGTTATTACGGGAAAACGGAGTAAAAAAATATTTGAATGGATGGCCGCTTTGGGCTTCCGTAGATTATGAACACCTCACTCATCATTATTTTCTACTGTAAAATGTTTTTCTGTGTTTAAATACTGAAGCATGAGGAGCGGCATGCGGTCGCTCAGCTGTCGGCTGCTGTTCTCACCCTGGAGGAGGCGGCGGCGGCGGCGGCGCCTTCGGCGGCTCTGGGAGGAGCTGCAGGAGCGTCGGCCTGTTCTCGGTCCACCTTCGGAGCTGCAGAGACAACAAAAACAGCAGCAGTCAGAAGTGACACATCGCCGACACGCAGCAGGTTAACTCGATGACGTTTAGGTCACAGTCAAAGCGTGGAACATTGAAGCTGCTCTGCTGCCTTACAAACCTGACCTGCCCGCGGTCCGTGGTGAAAGTGTGCCCCAGTACCGTCCTGATATCTCTGTATATGCCCTAAACTTCGTTATTTATTGCTGTTGTATTTCTGCAGTTCACAAATCTAAAGTCAGTGTAAGAGCTCTGCTGCGCCTCCATCCTGATTAATGAAGTGCAGAGGATGAATATTCAGGTCCTTTCTACTTCATTCTGTACCAGAGTGAATACCCAACATAAGAGTCAGCCAGTGTAGTCTGACAATTTCATTTACTTTATCAAGAAAGTTGCAGTTTGTCTGTTAAAATACATAATTTCCAAGACCACAAACCCAAAAGACCCGTATGTGACGCCACTACTGTTTCTCTCAGTGTGTTGTGATGTGATGTTAGTACCAGGAGTTGTTGGATAAAAACCAAGCAGGAACCTCCAGGTCTGAAAAGGGAAGCTTTAAACCTGCATCAGCCAGCAGGGGGCAACTCCACCGGCTGCAGAAAGAAGTGCGATTGTACAGAAGTCTCTGAGAAAATGTTTCTACTTCTCAGCTGATTTATTCCCTCAGTAAACACTTTCCTGATGAGTTTATTTTATTTTATAAGTTTATGGTCACAGTCGCTAGTTTCAAGTCTTCTTCAACACAGCATGAAATGCTCATTTAGTAAATTATGGTCCCATTTAGAGGAACAGGAAGCAGGGGAGGCTTTAGGGCGGGGCTACAAGGTGACTGACAACCTGTCAATCAGGACAGAGGCGACTCGTATCCGCTGCTCTGTGTACATTTAAGCAGCGCCGCTGAAAAAGCTTATCAGGAGTCGGCTGCTCATTTTTCACTAAGTAGGTTTTGTATTTAGCCTGTTTGTTACTCCAACATTAGCATCCCAGCTAACATCACAGTTAATGTGAATTACCGATGCACCTTGCTAACCAAGCTAGCTAGCACCACCCTCTCATCCAAATATGGTCACGTCTGGTTTCAAAAAAAAAACAAGATGGCCATGATGCTAAACTGGAGGCTTCTAAACTGCGGCCCACAAACGGGCCGGGGGACGTCACCGCGGCTAGATTGTATACGGTCAGGTAAGATGCATCTGTACATAGAACATAGCTAATAGCAAGGAAGCAGTGAACTTTAGCTTAGCATTACAGCGCTAACTTGTTGGTGGCGGTTTCACACCAAACTAAATGTTACCACTACAGTTTCACGACAAACTGCAACTTTCTTGACTAAATCATCTTTTGAACTGACAAACATCACGCGTGTAACTCAGGACACATTTCAAACGGGATCTAAACATCAGCCGTCTCTCGCCGTTGGACGCCGAACATATTTTTACTGAGATAAGGCCTCATGTCACACTGCAAGAATAAAACTTTAACATCTGGAAGTCGCAGCAGGTGAGTTTAAACGCGGCGAACGTCCGACTCACGCAGAGGCTTGATGATGCTGTTGACGGCGTGGACGACTCCGTTAGTGGCCATCAGGTCGGCGTCGGCCACCGGCACCTTGTTGACGTACACCGTGTAGTTCCGCTGAAACACAGAGAGAGGACAGCTGCGGTCAGGGCCGACCAGCGTTTAAGTAAAGTTACTGAAAAGGAGGCGAGGAGGACTGAGCACTGACCACGCCCAGCTCCAGCTTGTCTCCCTGCAGAGGTTGGACTCTGGTGTGAGACCCGACTCCTCCGCTGACCAACATGCCCTCCCTCAGGTGATACTTGAGCACACCTGACAGCTCCTGACGGTTACCTGAGAGGCAGAGAGACAGGTTGATGAAATGATCTTTAATTTGTTTAATGTAATATCACAACATCCTTGTTATTCTTACTGTAAAACCAGGTCTTAACCCTCAAACAGTCTATAAAGAGCATTTTAAACCCCACAGGTAAAGTGGACTCCCGCTGTTTGGACCCCATGAATTAGGCCTCGGTATTAAGACAATTATCTCAATATAATTTTAACAAAATAACAACTGTTTAATGAATTAATTTGAATCACAAACGAATCAGCACTTAAGTTTTCTATTAAGATATTTGTTGAGGAAAAGAGACTAAAAAAAGATTTTTCATAATTTTCCTCGTGCATATCAGTTGAAAACAGATCTTCTCAGAATAGTTCTGAATGTTCTGCCACAAAACCACATTAACTTTCACTCAGAAGCAAAAATCAGCCTTTAAACCTGAAAGAAATAATGATCTGACATTTATCCTAATAATAATCGATATTAAATGATATCAACATTTTTATCACGATAACATTTTTGGCCGTCTCGCCCAGCCCTACCCTGAGTATTGTAAAACAGGCCCACAGTGTTCACTTGTTCTTAATAAATCTGGGGTTCTAACGATCCAATCTAAAACTAGAATTTGACTAATTAAACTTTGCAACTAGGACAAAGTCTTTTATCAATATTAGACAATAAAACCTTCAAATTGAATTTGTAAACTGTGAAACAAGCTTTTTTTTTATTGCACCGCTTTAAATCCTGATATTTTACTTTTTAAGTCAAATATTTAAGTGTGATAATCAGCAGTGATTAAACTGACTGCTCAGGTGTTCGTTTACATAAAGAGTAACAATACTTTCACTGCTGCATCTCTGCATGTCTCACAGCGTCTCTGCATGTCTCACAGCGTCTCTGCATGTCTCATAGCGTCTCTGCATGTCTCACAGCGTCTCTGTATGTCTCACAGCGTCTCTGCATGTCTCACAGTGTCTCTGTATGTCTCACAGCGTCTCTGCATGTCTCACAGCGTCTCTGTATGTCTCACAGCGTCTCTGCATGTCTCACAGTGTCTCTGTATGTCTTTATTAGGCTGAGAGTGAAGCTGTTTATATAGCGTGTTAAATGATCTGGCTGTGAGTCACATAAACAAAACGTTTCTGAACGTTCGGACCAAACAAGGAGCCGGACGGCAGCGAGCTGAAGGAGACGGGTCTGTTTCTCATTCTGTTCCCTTCACACAGACGCTGCTGCTCATTCAGCCCGACAGCTTTGTTAAAAGTAAAGCAGCCAGCACATGCACGCTGCGATAAAGCTATGCTGTTTGGATGAATCAGTGATTCGTCTTTTGCTCGCTGGTGTCAGACTATAAATCCCTGTATGGAAATATAAATACAGTGCATGCTGGTGTACGGAGCTAAATCAGGGCCAAAGGTTTTGTTAATTTTAAAAACAAAATTGCAGTTGAAAAACTAAAACTTGAATTGAAAATTTAAGTTTTAAATTTGAAAAATGCAACAATGTTTTCAAACAAAAAAAGTGCACCAACTTTTTTTTTTTAGTTTAAATAGAATGTTGATTAAATTTTGAATTTATTTTGAATAAATTTTTTACTTTTTCTTTTTTCTTCTTTTTCACTAGCAGTTTTTCTCAGTTTCAGACTTTTGGCCCTGATTTGGCTCCGTACTCGTGATCCTCTTGTTTCACACTCACGCATGAGCTTGTTGCGTTCTGCCGGCGGCAGGGCGTTGAAGGCGTCGTTGGTGGGAGCGAAGAAGGTCAACGCCCCCTGCTGGTTCAGCAGCTCCGTCAAACCTGCTGTCTGGACGGCTCCAACCAGGATGCTGCAACAAGGAGGAAGCTGGTTTGTTTCTTACACCTCAGCACAACAGACGTGTTTAGTCATTTATTTTTGCTCGTCGCTGTTTCACTGCTGCCGTTTTATATTTTATACATTTTATAAACTAAATGATGAACTTAAAAAATAATGGAGGACGAGAATAATGGTTAGCTGCAGCTCTTTGTCCTCAGCTCATTGAACTGGAGTTCCCCGTCAGTCTGGCTAGATGTGGTAGCTGATGTGCTGAATATGTGAAGGGGGAAACTGAAGGCCTATAAAGAGCCTGTAAAAGTAGCTGTGAGCTCCAGAGAACACTGCCAACATCAGTTTGGTGGTCAGCGGTAATTTTACACTTTGGTTCATAAACTCTGCAGCTTTAACGTATTAAGAAAGATTCAGGAGACTTTGAGGCTCTCAGAGAGAAGAGACGCTCCTGACAGACTGACTTCCTCCGCCCTTCAATCATCAGAAGATTACATTACAGCTGGGAGCTTTATTATCCGACAGAGAGTCGTTGCTGAACTCCCGGCCGGAGCCGTGGAGGATTCCCGAGCCTGAGCAAACACAGAGGAGGAGGTGAGTCTCAGCCTGCTTTAACTCTCAGAGCCAAATATTCCTGAACAAAGCTCTGACTGATCAAGACTCTCCTCTCTTCGTTCTCTCGATCATCTGGCAGCGCTTTGATCCCAGAGGTCTGACAGGAAGTCTCTGTTTGCCCCCTCGTCCTCCCTGACCAGATCCAGCAGCGCTTCACATGGTATCTGTGTATAGGTGTGTGCGCTCACCTGAAGCGGTCGTCTGCCTTCAGGACGTCCATGACGGTTCCCATGGGTGGAGTGAGGACTTTGTCCACGGTGAACATGGTGGCGTAGCGTCCCTTCTTGTCGTGAGCAGCGATGCAGGCGTTCTCGATGCACAGGTTCTGCAGACACACAGAGGAATAGCAGAACATAAAACCTGCATGAATCAGCAGGTAAATCTCAACCAGTTTGACGGCTTTGCCTCAAAATAAGGTTTAAAAAGAGGTTTTTTTTCCCCCACGCAAGTTATTCTTCTACTACACATGCACGGCTTTCACCACACCGCCTTCATTTATCCCGAGCACCGTGGACAGGACGCCATGAACTCATCCCACTTTGAACAGATGCTAAGCTAACAGAGGTTCTGGATACAGTCAACATATAGCGTATACATTTATAGAGCACACATAGTGCAGTACTGCAGACCACATCTGGAGCCTTAAACGCAGTATTTTGGGGGGCATGTTGTTGTTATACACCTGCTCCTCGCTGCCTCCACAACATCTGAAACTGACGTCAGGGGAGCCACACGACTGGCTGAAAATGTTCCCTGGCTCCGCTGCTAAAAAGTAGAAAAGTAGACTGGTTTTCTGGAAGGAGGGCGTGACCTATGCATACAGCCGCCATCTTTGGTGTTACCAAGCGGGAAGCTTCCGGTCTACAATATGAAGCGAATGCTGAAGTCCCTAAAACCTGCTTTCTATTGAAAATCCAGCAGGGGGCGACTCTTCTGGTTGCAAAAAGAAGTCCGGCTCCATTAGAAATAATGGGAAAATGTTTCTCCTTCTCAGCTGAATAATTACCCCAGTAAACACTTTCCTGATGAGTTTATGGTCTCAGTCGCTAGTTTCAAGTCTTCTTCAACACAGCATGATTTATCATTTAGTAAATTATGGCCCCATTTATTTTAAAATAGACCACAAAGCAGAGAATGTTTCAGGGTGGGATTATCTATGAGTGACAAGTCGTTATCATGGCGACCTGTCAATCAGACTAGAGCCGACTCGTACCCTGGCGTGTAAATTTAACCAGCCGTTGAAAAAGCTTATCAGTAGTCGGCTGTTCACTTTCTCTGGTGAGAACATTTAGTTTTCAGACTGTTGTTCTCTGGACAAACTTATCAGCCTGTTAAAATGACAGTTAACCTGAGTTACAGTTGCACCTAGCTAAGCTAGCTAGCTAGCTCCGCACACGGCCGTTAGCTCCACCGTATCGTCACTTCTGGACGCTTCCTGGTTGCAAAAACTCAACATGGTGGCGCCCTAACGGTTAAACTCGAGGCTTCAAAACGGTGGTCCACAAACCAACGGGTGACGTCACCATGACTACATCCATTTCTTATTTACAGTCTGTGGGCGTTACGGCCTTTCCCCATGGGATTCTATTCGGGTTTCAGTAAGTGGCGTCTCGTTCCCCTAAATTGTCTCTGATCGCGTCTGAAACTATCTCCGCAGTATTGCCTCTCTGATCGACTGATCAGACGGAGACGTATCCAAACACTAAGACATCACACAGACTGACACAGCACACGACATGACAGTTATTCTTTACATGTACGACGTGACTCAGGAAGTCACTTCCAGAAGGTGGACGGAGGGAAAGACAACACGCCAAATACTGATCTGATGGTGCAAATCCACTGTTAGACCCCATTGTGTCCCTGAGCAAGACACTTAACCTCTCGTTGCTCCAGAGGCGTGCGACCTCTGACATGTATAGCAATTGAAATTCACTTTGGATAAAAACAACACTGCCTAAATGAATAAATGTAATGTATATGTAATGATCTGTCACTTCACAAATATTGAATCAAACAACTTCGACTACGTTCCGCTTCTAAACAATTCTAGGAGCAAACTACCATGAGATCATGGGAGGGAACGCCTACAGACAGATGAGTGTATGAAATGGTGGAGTGATCGGACTGAGCTTCTGCTCGGAGACACGTCACACAGTCTGTGGGTCTCTGGGCTCCACATCAGGTCCTGGATGGCAGCCATTTTGTCAGGGCTAACACACACAGCCGTGTCTGGAAAGATTTAGCAGCCGTGGGAAGCAGGAAACTCTTCGTGGTCTGCAGAGTTCATTACTGAGTAGAAATGTGAACCAAGTTCAAGTTCAAATGTGAACCACCCACGAGTCCAGGACCTGAAACATGTGGAGACCACCAGAGACAAGCTCAGGCCTCTGTCCCATCGCTACACGATCAATACTGTTCTATAATTCGATCAAAACATGTGCTGTGTTGTCAGGGCAACGTGAAGAGTTTACTTTTCAGTCTAAAGGTGTCTGAAGATGGTAACAATCATTCTGAAATTATATATCAAATATTTAAACTGCAACAACCTGTTTGAATTAAAGATTTTGAGTCTGTGAACTCAACAGAAACGTTTGCTGATGAGATAAATAGGACAGAAGCAGAGCCAGGTCACCTGTACCGCCAAAAACCGGCAGAACGAAGTCACCTGTACCGCCAGAAACCAGTGAAGCCACGTCACCTGTACCAGCAGAAACCAGCAGAATGATGTCACCTGTACCGCCAGAAACCAGTGAAGCCACATCACCTGTACCAGCAGAAACCAGCAGAATGATGTCACCTGTACCGCCAGAAACCAGTGAAGCCACGTCACCTGTACCAGCAGAAACCAGCAGAATGACGTCACCTGTATCAGCAGAACAACGTCACCTGTACCGCCAGAAACCAGTGAAGCCACGTCACCTGTACCGCCAGAAACCAGCAGAACGACGTCACCTGTACCACCAGAAACCAGCAGAATGACGTCACCTGTACCGCCAGAAATCAGCAGAACGACGTCACCTGTATCAGCAGAACAACGTCACCTGTACCGCCAGAAACCAGTGAAGCCACGTCACCTGTACCGCCAGAAACCAGCAGAACGACGTCACCTGTACCACCAGAAACCAGCAGAATGACGTCACCTGTACCGCCAGAAATCAGCAGAACGACGTCACCTGTATCAGCAGAACAACGTCACCTGTACCGCCAGAAACCAGTGAAGCCACGTCACCTGTACCGCCAGAAACCAGCAGAACGACGTCACCTGTACCGCCAGAAACCAGCGGAGCCAAGTCACCTGTACCTCCAGAAACCAGCGGAGCCAAGTCACCTGTACCGTCAGAAACCGGCAGAACGACGTCACCTGTACCGCCAGAAACCAGCAGAACGACGTCACCTGTACCGCCAGAAACCAGCAGAACGACGTCACCTGTACCAGCAGAAACCAGCAGAACGACGTCACCTGTACCAGCAGAAACCAGCAGAACGACGTCACCTGTACCGTCAGAAACCAGCGGAGCCACGTCACCTGTACCTCCAGAAACCAGCGGTGCCAAGTCACCTGTACCGCCAGAAACCAGCGGAGCCAAGTCACCTGTACCTCCAGAAACCAGCGGAGCCACGTCACCTGTACCGCCAGAAACCAGCGAGGCCAAGTCACCTGAACCAGCAGAAACCAGCGGAGCCAAGTCACCTGTACCGCCAGAAACCAGTGAAGCCAAGTCACCTGAACCAGCAGAAACCAGCAGTCGGTCCCGATGTGCAAGACCTTTATTTTATTTCTGTAGTTGTCTTTCTGATCCACATCACCAAAGGATGCTTTGGATGACATCATCGCCACATGTGGTCGCAGTAATGAGGCTGCAGCGCACTCAGCCATGCAGTGACCACATTTCCTGCAAGATGTAGTTCTTTTGAAAAAAAAATTAAAACTAAAATAAAGGTTGATGTTTCTTCTCAGATGCGTCACTACCTCAAAATATAAAAACCTCCCCAGTCAGAGTAATGTTCCTCGGGAGCAGCGATGAGCTCGGCCTGCAGCTTCAAAAACAGAAACTGGGTTTGAATCATGCGTTTGTTAAAGCTATTAATGAAAAGCAGCCTTAAACTCAGCGACCTCAGATTAAGACACAAAATTTATAGCCAAAGAAGACAGACAAGCCACCCAGCAACAGGCGACAGACTGATCTGTTCTCACAACAGCTGATTCGATTTCAAACTCTGACAGGAAGCAGTTCATAAAACATCAGGACTCTGACAATGTGGGAAAAGTCTTGACGGGAACTTGTTACAGTCAATAAAAAGTGGTTTTCTCCAGGAAAATGAAGCTCACTGTGCCTCATTACTGGTTTGATTTCTCATGTCAGGAACAGATGAACAAGCTGCTTCTTGTTGTGACTCAGCCGAAACAACCACAAAACACAAAGCCACGGCTCGGCGGCGTGGACGCATCGAGGAGCCACTCAGGTTCCCGCAGCCTCGTCCAGCCTGTCCGCCAGATGAGGTCAAAGGTCAGCTTCCAGTCTGCACGCTGATCCTGTCAGTTTATCTGGACGAACAACCGAAGCTTCCCCTGCAGGAGTCAGCTGGTGTCACCGGTTTCTGACACAGAGCTGCTGTCCAAAACTGTGGCTGTTTCTCAATCTGCGTTCTTGTCTGTTCTCGTGTTCTTGTGAAACGTCATGAGTCGCAGCCAAAGTACTGTTTCAATTCAAAAGTCCGCATCTAGCCAAGTACAGACAAATACCCGGATGTGTTGCTATGAGAGTTGTCTTGCTCCTCCCCTTTACCGAGCCTGCATCGGTGGTGACATTGTGTGGACTTTGGATAGCCAGATATCCCAGAATGCATTTCACCACCAAAAAGCGGATATGTCGGACGAGAAAACTCACAACTGTAACTTATAATACTGCTGTTCTCGTGTCACCTATAGTAGTTTTAAGAGTTTTTTTATGCGGGAATATAGCTGTTTAAACTCCAAATATGTGGTTGATTTAAAAAATTGCTACGACGTTGTCGGAGATGTGAGGCCCCGCCCGCTAACGGGTCCGGCCGTCATCAAGTCCGCTGCTGTTCCAATTACTGAATGACGGACTGCGCGTTCCTGGGAGTTTGTACCCCCAAGCCGAACTTGCCAAGTCCGGCTTTAAAGTACAGAAGTCCGAACTTTGCGAACTCTGTGTTGAATAACAGCCTGTGTCTGCACACGATGCGTTCAAGAACAGGACATAGTGTGGGTCACTGTGATTATTACAACTCAAAAATGGTCAAAACCATCTGGAGGCCGCAGCTGAGCGCCACAGAAACATCTCCACCTGCTTCAGAAGGCGAAGCAGAATCTACGCACAAAAGAAGAACCTGGGTTTCAGGGCAGGAGATGCATGCTGCTCTCTCACTGGCTGATAAATCAAGAGTTATAGAAGAAGGTCTCACGTTTCTGTAGACGAAGACTCGGAGTTTGAGGCCTCCCAGCGTCTCCAGCTCCTGGCCGTGGTACAGAGACTTAGAGGACAGCTGCTCCTTCAGGATGTGATTGGTCATCAGCTTCCTCATGTCAGGCGTCATCGTCAGACCGCCTGTTAAAGAAACACAGGTAAATAACAACAGGTGACTGAACTCTGTGGCCACTTTATTAGGTACAACTGAAATTCAATACAACAGCTCAGCCATAAATGAAACTTTTATAAAGCTCGTTATGTGTTTATTACTGAACTCATAGTAACAAAAATAGCATTTGATTATATTTAAAGAACAGTAGCTATTATTTCAAGACTTCCCATGTTTTTGGTTATACAGTAGTTCTGATTCTCTGATTTTGATGGACAGTTTGGCCACTGATTGGCAAATGAGCCTCACCATAGTAGCTGTGGGTGTGGTGTAATTAACAAAAGGAAGCTGGAAACAGGAGTGGAGGTCCTGGCTTTAGTTGAGAGATTTTTAACCACACCTGTCTCACCTTATTTGATATCATTTTTGAGTCAATAGGCTACTATTTATTTTCCCTCATTTACACTACACACATGTGCATTAACCTACGATGTTTTGGTAGGATCATAGGTCAAGTTTTATTTTTGTTGGTAGGATACCAAGTTAAATGGAGTTAAATTGTTATTTCCAAACGGCGAACACAGAATGCTGGATCGGCGAAAAGGAGCATTTAAACTACTAGTGCTGGGGCAGTAGCTATAATATTGAAACAGAACAGCCACTACACTACATTATACAGAGATGTGTTTCTATTTTTATAATATTATACATATGAGAAAAGTCCAACATTCAGATTGGATTATATTTGACTGCACAGGTGGACCTAATAAAGGGGACACTGAGTGAATATTATGGCTGTAGTGAAGCAAAGGCGGCAACAAATCTGAATTAAGTATTTATTCTATACTGAATACATCAATAAATAAATAAAAATATATGAACTAAGTCCTATTTGGTCCCAGTTCTGTAAAACCATCCTACCAGTATAATATGAGATTGATCATTTGGTTTAACTGTTAGTTCAGTTCAGTTCAGTGTTTGTGTGGGGACCCAGCCAGTGTCCCAGAGGTCAAAGGTTGTTGAGACGCTGAGAGAGAGCGTTACCTTTGAAGGCTTCGTCCAGAGGAGCCAGCATGGTCAGGGGCTCGGAGCCCGTCAGGTGGGGGGTCAGACCGGCTTCAACAAACAGCTTGGCTGCAGTAGCGACAGTTGACCCCTCAGCCAGCTCCAGCAGAACTTTAGCTGAAAAACATCAAACACAGAGTCAGGGTCATTATAGTTTCACTTTTTTCATTTGTTTTTAATTCTTTTTTCCTTTTGAATTTTTGTTTTCAAGTTCAGTTTTCATTCATTTTTTTAAAGCAGGTTTGCCAGTTTACTTTAGATTTAATTAGTTTCAGTGTTCATGCTGCTCGGACTTCTGCTTCTGAGGGGGGGGTTCTTGGTGTTCTCTCTTACCTTGTATAAGCTTTTCCAATGGACTTTCAAATTTTACAAAAGTTCCACACATGTCATCACCTCACACTAAAGGGATCTTGCTCCCATCTGAGACACAGTTATATTCAGAGTATTACCAAATGGGGCTCTGCCGCTTTCTTCCAACTTTCACCGCCATGATGCCAAGTGAGTGGGTGTGGACTAAAAACTGTCAAAGCTAAGAAATTTGGAAGAGAGATTTAATATCCACCCAAAACACTGAGAGCCTAAGAAATAAATTGACAATGACGAGAACTGAAGACATTTACTCAGTAATATTAGTTTAGTTAGTTTTGCAAACACACGATACAGTTTCACTTACCGTTTTTAATAAACCTTTTAATAAACCTTTAAATAAAAATATGACCTGAGAATCTTCACAGCCAAATAGTACTGCATGTACTACTACCACTATTACCACTACCATTACTATTGGGCGGTAACAGTGGATGTATTATTATGTACTTAAGTACAGAGTCTCAGTATTAGATGAAGTGATAGTGGTAGTATTAGTAGTGGGGCAGTATGTGCAGCTCAGCAATGTGATAGACTATTTCAGTTTAGTTTGGATGTGTTGTACTGCAGTTTTGACATCAGTACTCTTAGTACTAGATGCAGTATTAGTTTCAGTGTCAGAAGTAGTAGCAGTAGTAGTTTTAATTGTAGTGTTAGTACCTGAGTCAGGAATGAGCAGCTCGTTGATGTAGTGGATGACTCCGTTGGTTCCCAGCTGGTCTTTCTTGGAGATGATGGCCTTCCCGTTCAGAGTCATCTGGTCTCCGTCACAGCCGACCTCCAACACGGTGCCCTGCAGAGTCTCCATCGGAGCCCCCGTCACGATCGACTCCGCGCAGTGCATTTGATTCAGCATGTGGTAGTTCAGCAGGTCTGAGGGGGACAGGTACACAAGAGGACTAATGTCAGAGCCAAGATCCTCAAGTTCATAGTTGGTGTGAAAATTCAAACACAACAAACAGTAATCAGCTGTGTAACTAAACACAGAGCGCCTCCTACTGGTCACCTCGCAGAGCCACGGGGTCTCCCAGGATCCTGTTCAGGGTCTCCTGAGGAATCTTCTCGAAGGCCTCGTTGGTGGGAGCAAAGATGGTGTACTGACCCTCGTTCTCCAACATGGCAGTCAGACCAGCAGCGGCCATCGCCGTCTAAATCACAGAAACACAGCACAGGAAGTCAGTGACTTCTTCTCCACCTTCTAATGTGGCTCTGGGTAAAACTCATTGATTGACTGAGAGATTAACTTACTCGCAGCGTCTCCAGGTCTTCGTCGACGTCGATGAGTGTGTGCACGTTGTTGGAGATGGCTGTAATGACACGGTCGACCACGTGCACGATGCCGTTGGTGGCGTGTTGGTCGGGTTTGATCAGACGAGCGCAGTTCACCGTCACAATCTGAGGACACGAGGAAACATTCTGTAAATCTACTGATCATCAACTCACACAGAAAGAGTGCTGATGCTCAAATGGAGCTCCAGTGCAATTCAGACTCGTACTGTGACTCTGCAGTGAATCATAATCTGACAGTGTGTCTTGTAGTGTGTTGTTGCAGTGTGATGTTATAGTGTGATATTACAGAGTGTGTTGCAGTGTGTGTTGCAATGTGATTTTACAGTGTGTGTTGCAGTGTGATGTTACAGTGTGATGTTGCAGTGTGATGTTGCAGTGTGATGTTGCAGTGTGATGTTGCAGGGTGATGTTGCAGGGTGATGTTGCAGGGTGATGTTGCAGGGTGATGTTGCAGTGTGATGTTGCAGTGTGATGTTGCAGGGTGATGTTGCATGGTGATGTTGCAGTGTGATGTTACAGTGTGATGTTGCAGGGTGATGTTGCAGGGTGATGTTGCAGGGTGATGTTGCAGTGTGATGTTGCAGTGTGATGTTGCAGTGTGATGTTGCAGTGTGATGTTGCAGTGTGATGTTGCAGTGTGATGTTGCAGTGTGATGTTGCAGTGTGTGTCGCAGTGTGATGTTGCAGTGTGATGTTACAGGGTGATGTTGCAGTGTGATGTTGCAGTGTGTGTCGCAGTGTGATGTTGCACTGTGATGTTACAGTGTGTGTCGCAGTGTGATGTTGCAGTGTGATGTTACAGGGTGATGTTGCAGTGTGATGTTGCAGTGTGATGTTACAGTGTGATGTTGCAGTGTGATGTTGCAGTGTGATGTTGCAGTGTGATGTTACAGTGTGTGTCGCAGTGTGATGTTACAGTGTGTGTCGCAGTGTGATGTTACAGTGTGATGTTGCAGTGTGATGTTGCAGTGTGATGTTGCAGTGTGATGTTGCAGTGTGATGTCACAGGGTGATGTTGCAGTGTGATGTTACAGGGTGATGTTACAGGGTGATGTTGCAGTGTGATGTTGCAGGGTGATGTTGCAGGGTGATGTTACAGTGTGATGTTGCAGTGTGATGTCACAGGGTGATGTTGCAGTGTGATGTTGCAGTGTGATGTTACAGGGTGATGTTACAGGGTGATGTTGCAGTGTGATGTTGCAGTGTGATGTCACAGGGTGATGTTGCAGTGTGATGTTGCAGTGTGATGTTACAGGGTGATGTTGCAGTGTGATGTTATATTGTGATGTCACAGGGTGATGTTAAAGGGTGATGTTGCAGTGTGATGTTGCAGTGTGATGTTGCAGTGTGATGTTACAGTGTGATGTTACAGTGTGTGTCGCAGTGTGATGTTGCAGTGTGATGTTGCAGTGTGATGTTACAGTGTGATGTTACAGTGTGATGTTGCAGTGTGATGTTACAGTGTGATGTCACAGTGTGATGTTACAGTGTGATGTTGCAGTGTGTGTCGCAGTGTGATGTTACAGTGTGATGTTACAGTGTGTCGCAGTGTGATGTTGCAGTGTGATGTTACAGTGTGATGTTGCAGTGTGATGTTGCAGTGTGATGTTACAGGGTGATGTTGCAGGTTGATGTTACAGGGTGATGTCACAGGGTGATGTTACAGTGTGTGTCGCAGTGTGTGTCGCAGTGTGATGTTACAGTGTGATGTTACAGTGTGTGTCGAAGTGTGATGTTGCAGTGTGATGTCACAGGGTGATGTTGCAGTGTGATGTTGCAGTGTGATGTTACAGTGTGATGTTACAGTGTGATGTTGCAGTGTGATGTTACAGTGTGATGTTACAGTGTGATGTTACAGTGTGTGTCGCTGTGTGATGTTACAGTGTGTGTCGCAGTGTGCTACAGTGTTTGTAATACGCCACTGACCCCATTAGAGTAGTGGTGGATGTGGACTGGGAAGTCCTGGTACATGGAGTTGAAGGAGGAACCGTGTTTCAGCTCTTCGGAGGTCAGCCGGCGGTTCACCATGTGGTAATGAAGAGCGTTCAGCAGCTCGATGTTCACGTTGCTCACCAGAGCGTCCAGGATCTCCTGCAACACAACAACATCACGCAGTATTATTACCATCAGGAGAAAAGCTTGTATCGCTAAAGCATTATCTTTTCAGTGAAGTGAGACATGACGTCTTGAATTGTAAGTTTATGTCATGTGTGCACAAAATCTGAGATGAACGCAGTTTTGAATGAAATTTGATCATAAATGTAGCCTCAGAAAAAGTCTTTGGGGTTGTTACTAGCAGTGTTGGAAATGGGATGAAAGGACACAGTAAGCTCACTATCGATAAACCTACTGAGAGAACAAAAGATTAGAAACAAGGAGAGGAGGACATGTGTTTGGAAGATAAATATTCAGTAGATCTCTGCAGTCTTTGTCATTTTAAGTCACTTTGTGGCTCTGATTGGTTCCTCCTGAAGACTTAAATCTTTAAAAACTCCTCACAGATATAAAGTTTCATGTTTAAAAAGATTCAGTAATTTCCTCAAACAGCTGCTCGCTCTAGTTCTATCAAACAGGAGGAAACAGGGCACTTGTAGAGGACTATTTTCAGCGGCATACTGATCTATACTTAAGCATGTGGTGCAGCAGGACAGTGGGGTTTTACTGACTGTCGGCAGGGAGGACCAGGCTGCATTGCTCGGGGCGAAGAAGGTGAAGCTTCCGGGACCTTCGACCTCCTCCTTCAGTTTGGCTCGTTCAGAGTACATCTGAGTGGTGGTGGCACCGACCACGCCCAGAGTGTTGTAGATGTTCACCAGAGGCAGCGCTGCAAAGATACAGAGTCACAAAGAGCATCAACAACCCACTATCAGCGCAGTACTCCCACAATGCAACTGTGGCTGCTGGACTGCAGTGAGAACACAGAGACTGTTTTTATAAAATGGGTTTATGTTAAAACGTCCTCATCTTTCTGTTTTGAAAATCTTTCTTTATAATCCATCAGCCCTTTTTGTTAGCTACACGTTTTGTAATGAACTTTCTCATTAATTCTTTTTATGAATGAATCTCTCACTTCAAAATGATCAGTGCATTCGTTCAGCATTTTGTTTCCTGAGATAACAAAGAAAGCCTCAGTGTTCTGAGTGAGGGGGGCCGGAGGTCATACCTGCAGGACAGCCCTTCTCTCCAGGAATCTTCTCATAACCAGGACAGCACTCGTAGGTGATCACCCTGCAGCAGGAAACAACACATGAGGATCTGCTTCCTATCAAACTGTCAGCAGAAACCAGGGCTGAAACGTTTCATCAAGGAACTCCATCACTAAAAAGCTTCTGACTGCTGAAGGGTGGAGGAAGTCAGTCTGTCAGCGTCTCTTCTCTCTGAGGCGCTCTGAGATCCTCAACGTCTCCTGGATCTTTCTTAAAGCTGCAGAGTTTATGAACCAAAGTGTAAAATAACCGCTAACCACCAAACTGATGTTGGCAGTGTTCTCTGGAGCTCACAGCCTCTTTTACAGGCTCTTTAAAGACTTTCAGCTTCCGACTTCACATATTCAGCACATCAGCTACCACATCTAGCAAGACTGATAGATGAAGATTCTCAGCTTCAGCCGCAGCAGGAACCTTCCACTTCCTGTCCCACTTCATGTCTTGGACTCGCTTCATTCAAGACTCGCTTTGTGTTTTGCTGTTCTACCTGAACCAGAAGTTCTACAGGTTTCAGCCTCAGGAGGAAAAACTACACATTTCTCTATAAAACACTTTCCACCTCAGAAGCTCGTAACCTTTCTGTAATATTTCTGCTTCAGGCAGACACATAAACTCCTGTCTGTGTATAATGATGCCAATAAAGTTATGTGCACAGAATCTGTTTCCATGAGACCAGAGACAAAGAGCTTCCCATAATAATCCAGTTCACATGACAGTAAATTTTATTTTATTCTCCTGAGGAAAATGTCCCGCCGCTTTGTTGGAGGTCTGGATCATTCTGAGGACTCGGAGGAAGTGAACCTGGATCAGAACAGTCACTTAAGCAGAGTTCTGGTTCCCTGAAGGCTCAAACTATTGGCTGGATCGCCATGAAAGATGTTCAACAAACTGCAGAATCACAGTTTCCTCCTGTAGCCAATAATATCTCTGGTTCAGAAGCTGCTGCACACGAGAATATTCTCAGATCTTAACGGATTTTAAAAACGTGGAATTTACAGGATCATCTGGGCTGATAATCTGTTCCCACCAGGCTCGACTCGGGAACGTGCCCCCCGATTGTCAGGAGGCCGAATCAGCCCCAGTATCAGCCCCTTTATCTTCTGGTGTGCGCCCAGCATTATAAGTCATGAAAATTAAAAATGTACAAGATCAACGAGACTAAAAGGTTTAAAAATTTTGACTTAAACAAAAACCAGGTTCCAAAGGGAACTCTGGCAGCGGCTCGGACCAGGCTCATACTTTCAGAAGACTTTCAAATTGTTTCAGGAGGACTGAAACGATATATGAAGCTTGTGAGCTTCACTGCAGCGAATGGCACATGTGGGCTGTAATGAAGCGTGGAGGCCGGGCAGAACCCTTCATGACTTCCTGTAAAGATTTCCATAATAAATGTGGTTCAGCCGTCTGGGCTCATAAAGCTCATTTCCTCAGAGAGAAGAAGAATCTGCAGTCAGACCAGACGCCTGACGGGGGACCCACACCCACCGCCAGGAAAAACACTAAACCACCAGGAGCCTCCGCCGGGCTCCTCGCTTCCTGCTCCAAAATAAAATGTCACAGAGGAAGAAGATTCATAAACATCATGAGCTCTTATGAAAGAATTCACAAGAGTAATATGAGGTTTTCTCAGGAAGGCCTGAACTTAATGATTTAACAGCAACAGCATCAGGCTGAGTTCACAGAAAGGAGCTTTCTGTTGTTTGTTTACACGTTGAATCAAACCGTGTGGATCACAGAGACGGGTTTTAACATTCAGTCTGGGAGAAACTGTTTACAGAGGCGGACTCAAAGAAACAGTAAGACTCACTGCGACGACTTTCACAGGTTTCAAGCAGAAAAGTAAATACCGCATCACAAATTTGTCAACATTAAAAGTTTCAAATTAATAACCACAGGACACTGAGTCACTATTTACATACACATTTTCATTTAAATTCATGTTAGCAGGGAGAGCAGACAGACAGAGGTAAATCTGAGTCACGTCTGAAGGAGCTAGGTTATGAGATTCTCCCACCAGCATAACCCCTCTGCAACCAGCAGGGCAAGGCAGACCAGAACCAGAACCAGTCCCCAGCAGAAAACAGAGTAGGGCGATGACCTGGGAACCCAAAGTACAACGATAAATATCTCGATTTTTGTTGGTCAGGAAGGAGAGAAACGTCACTACCTGTGTCCTATATGTGGCGCTAGAGAACACCTGCTAATCATAGGATGTGTACCAGTACATGAAATGTGGACTGAACTGTGAAAATGTCTCACAAATCAAATTATTTTTGTTATAAAGGGGCTTACGTCTTGTTGCCAGTGGGTGGCGCTATGACTTTGAGTGAATGTTGGCATGTGTTCAGGACAGGACTCTCATCCTACATGTAAAGTTTGGTGCAGATATGAGAGTCAGTGCCAAATCCGTACCACCAGCAAGACCCGTTCTGCCCATGCACAAAAGTAGTTTTGTCTGTCAAAGAAGGTTGCCACCAATGTGCCTGGTCATAATTATTTGTGTGTTGTTGTCTGTTCTCGTCTCAGGGCGTCAAATACTAACAAAGGCTGACAAAGCGTTCTGTGATGCAAAAGGTTTCCTTCAGCGTCCATATGAGATACCCTGTCTAGACTGGAAGCGCTGGTAGCTGGATAGGTAGCCAGGTACTAGCACTAGCGTAGCTAGCTAGCAAGGTAGCTAGCTAGCTATGTTAGTATAAAAGGCGTTGACAGCTTCCCAAAGCACCTTACCCTAACCCTAACTATCACAGGGGTGTGAGCCTAAACCTAAGTCAGTGACTGTATGCATGTCAACCAGATAACCATACAGCTGTTAGCAGCTAGGGTTAGCCTCCTTTGTGTTGCTACATTGTTAGATTGTTGTCAATTAAAAATGTACTGTTGAATAAGGTTTTTCATATCTAAAGTGTTTTCCTATTACATCATAGTGAACGGTTTCATATCCAGTGATTTAAAAAAATTCTTATCTCGAAATGAAAGATTTCGTTGGATCATTTTGAAGAGGCAGATTTGCGGTAACCTTCTTTGATCGACAGAGCCACTTTTACGCATGTGCAGAACGGATCTTGCTGGTCGTACGGATTTGGCACTTCACAGTGAGCATGTATACTGAAAACAACTTCCATTTTCGTGGCAAATCATCGATTTTTGCCACAATGCCACAGCCACACCCATTGCCGAAAACTCACAGATAGCACAGCTTCTCACTTTCAATGCCTTTAGAAGGCGCAGCAGAAATTTGAAGTTCCAATTCATTTCCAGGAGCTCGTTAAAGTACATAACCTGTGAGTTGTCAAAAAAGGCAGTTATTTCAAAATGGCCGACTTCCTGTTGGGTGTAGGGCATCGCTCCTTGAGGCTTTTATAGGCCTGGACATGATACATCTGCCACTAAATTTTGTACAAATCGGTGAAAGCTGGCCCGGGGGCTGCTCTGTAGGAGGCGCTAGATCTTTGCCACCCTAGAATTTTGTGCAAAGTTTGGTGAGTTTTTGAGCATGTTAAGGCTGCCAATATTGAGCTTACTTTGCAAAAATAAGACAATTTTTCCTTCAGTTTCAATAGGGTCCTCACAAGATTCGTGCTCAGGCCAAGTTTTCAACAAATGTTTGATTTATTTCACAAACGATTCAGCACCTAATGTTTCTATTTTGTTTATTTTGTTGAAAAAAAAAGGACTGAAAACAGATTTTACTTAATTTTCTTGTGCATATTTGTAAAAGCTTTTCAGCCGCCGTTTCACGCACGGCAGCGTTTACTCATCACGGCTGTTTCTGTTTATCCACAAACTACTTTTACACCTCCAACAGGAAACTTTTTCTGCTGATGTTTCTACATGTCTATATTTCTATATTCAGAATTTACCACTGACAAATTAAAAATGTACATAAAAACAGATCTGTATCTTGGGCCTCAGGTCTCCTATGGTCTCTCAGGTCCCAGGTCAAAGTCTCAGGTCTCAGTTAGGACCTGAAGCAGTAGCTTCTTTAACTTGTCTGGAGACAGAAAATGGAAAAACTCCTAGTGCTCCTGCAGCCTTATATCACAACGGCCGTAAAATGTAAACAGACGGGGATCAGCTACTGACTGTGAGTGTGTGCGTGTCGAACACACACTGGACTGATTATCAAACCAGATGGAAACTCGACTCCCGTTTGCTCTGCAGATAAACAAAGATGGCCGCCATGGATTTCTGACAAAACAAACAGAGCGAGGTCACAGTAATTCAGCCGGCGGGTCGAGCCGCTCGAGAGAAACCTTCCAGAAACATCCTGCAGAGGAAAAGTCTTAAACTTCACTCAGGAGTCCACGTGGAAGGCTCTGCTGTGGACCCGTCCTCCGCTCTGTCGGATGAATTTGCCTGAGAAGAGTTTTCTGGTTCAGTCAAATATGAAACTGCTCCAAACTAAACCAGCCAGGAGTCACTGAGGAACATTTGAGGAAGACAAAATGACATTTGCAGGGAGAGAAGACTGTAGAGACGGACAGAAGGAAGGTGTGGATGCTCGTAACGTTGGAAACATAACAACAAACTGAATGAAGAAATCCGTGACCAGAGAAGCTTCTGGTTCAAACAAAGCTCAAGTCAAGAGAGTCTGAAACCTCCCACATCAGCTGTAAGGGAACACGTTCCATAGATCAGTAACCACTGTGGGTGTGACGAGATCTCCTGCCACGAGATTTCTCCAGAGTAATCGAGTGAAGTCACAGCCAGTTTGTGTCCGAGTAGTAACGAAGCTGGTGGAGTTTCACAATATAAAGCTCTAAAAACTTAAGCAAACTTTGCTCTGTTTTAGGCTGATCCAGGCTCCTCCTGCCCACAAGTGTCCTACAACAAAACCCCAAACTGCTCCTGATGGTCAGAGACGCTCTGTTGAACTCGTGAGACTGGACGCTGAGCAGCTTTCAGAGTGAAACTGCATCTGAATTCACTGCAAAGACACCAGAGATGGACACCGAGGTGGACACTGGTTTTACAGCTGGAGGTGAGCAGCGATGTGGACTCTGCAGACAGAACTAATCCCACCTCAACAAACACCTCTTCAGTATATTATTATGCTCGTGGGACGGGGAGGGGACAGGGATTATTTTTTCAAGGTGTGGGAAGGTTCCTGAGTGAAGTGACCTGGAAGTATTTAAGCAGCAGCCATGATGGGAGCTGGGGGAATTTTCTGAAAGCTGAGGAAAGGTGCTTCAGTGCTGCCTTTCTTATCTCCTTCAGCGTAGGGTACACCGGAGCATCCTTTACTAAAGGAAAAGAGATAATGCCGTCCCACAATTCCTTGCGGCAGTAACATTCAAAGCGACGCACAGTTCTCAAACTCAATTAAATCCGTCAACCACATTTTGCAAAGTCCTTTCGATACACGACGGACAGGAAAGCCCACAAACTTTAATCTATATTTGACTAATTTTATGACTATTTAATAAGAAACTCCTTATTTCTTTTGTTTTTTATTGTTATTGTAATCTGATACTGCTTCAACACTTGTTTATGTTTCGGATTGTTGAAATATGTCAGAAGTGTTGTATTTGTTTTCCTTCGTCCATGACGGACAAAGGAAGTAGATCACCATCTCTTATCGCATACCTTGCTAATATGCATATGTTTTGAACAGTCAATAATAATTGAGACCTATATGCGAGCTGTGTTACTCGTCTTGTAAAATGATCAAAGCGAGGATAATGGTGAAATATGTAGGCTCACGTTAAATACTCAGGTTCCACTAGTTATTTTTGGCCATTGTTTTGCCAGACTTCAGCAATGTCTTTCGTTAATTTTACTTCAGTCACCAAGGGCGTCACTTTGTGTTGAAAAGTGGCGGGGACATAGGGGCTCAGATTATGGATGTGAAGAGACGCTTAGCCTGCAAGACATCACGATACACAATATTAGGTTCACCACACCAAGACCAAAAGATCCTTAAACAGTGTTTTAAAGATTTCCTCAATACCGAGAAAAGTGAGTCTGGGGTGTCTGAAGGACTTTCGACCTTCAGATGATCTGCATGAAACAACACGGTAAAAACGCACAGGGTGAAGTGTCAAAATGCGCTTTTTGTAGTCCGGCTTCACAACACTGTAGTTTCACCACGGCAGGCCACGGCAGTAACATCCACAGTCGCATAATTAGGTAGCCTAGAGTCTTTTCCTGAGTCCTTAAGAAATCTCCTTCACGTCGTTCTTTAACCTCATGACGTTTTCCATTGAGGTTGAGGAGAAGTGGTTAGGAAAGGACTTTTTTTTCCTTTTTGCAGCCACAGAGTTTAATTTAAAGACCAGAGGGCCGAGCTGTGGGGGGGCATCGGGGAGTCGGGGCGGGAGTGAGTTATGAGTTTTCCTTCTGCTGACCTCCGACCTGCTGATCCTTCTCCACAGAAACCCACTGACACACAAACAGAGGACAAAGACTCCTCACACACCTCCACCCCCCAAGTGTGAATCCAATTAAACTGTCAGAGATAAGAGCGTCATGTTTCCACACACTGACACTGAGTGTGTGTGTGTGTTTTGAATGATTTGTGTGTTTTGGGGCGTTCAGGTCGTATAACAGCTTCACTTCCTACAAATGTCCACAGAAATTCTCACTTCTTCTTTTCTTTTTTTCCTGATCTAAGCTGAAAGAAATGTTTGTGAGAAACACTCGCCTCCTCTGACTGAACATTGTGAAAGCTGTGCTGAAATTTCCCGTTGGATCGCTGACGGACCGAGTCATTCGCAACCACAGACCCCCTTTAAAAACCACACAAACACCCAGCAAGGCTCTCAGAAACACGTCAGCAAATATACACTACTATAATATACACAACTAATGCGCATTTATGGTTCAGTCAACCTGAAATACACAGAGAGCAGAAGAGAGAATTGAAATCCTCTTCTTCTAACTACTCAGAGTTTTTAATTCATCAGACACACTGCCTTCATTCACTGATGATAAAAACTACACTCATCTACATCATATTTACAGTCGAACGTCTTCATACTGCGTCATGACCAAGAGGAAACCTGCGGGTCTGAAAAGTGAGGGCGGTGCTGAAGCGCCTTAAACCTGCGTTCTCCCTAACAGCCAGCAGGGGGCGACTCCACTTGCTGCAGAAAGAAGTGTGATTGTATAGAAGTCTGTCAGAAAATGTTTCTACTTCTCTGCTGATTTATTACCTCAGTAAACACTTTCCTGATGAGTTTATGGTCTCAATCGCTACAAGTCTTCTTCAACACAGCACGATGTTCATTTAGTAAATTATGGTCCCATTTAGAGGAACATAGACCAGAAAGCAGTGGAGTATTTAGGGCGGGGCTACAAGATGATTGACAAGAGAGGAGGCTTCAAGAAAACGGATGATGTCACAGCAGCTATGTCCACTTTCTTTATACAGACTTGTCAGAATATATCGATGATATATTCTCCTTTATACTGATGTTATATTCGAGCTGCCAACAGACCCTGCAGGAAAACCAGGACTCAGAGCTGTAGCAGCACTTCATGAATCCTTCACACAGTTTGAACACGGAGTCCCTTCCTGAGTTCTCAGTAACAAAACCAGTTTCTAACCAGTGATTCACTAAATCAGGTTGCACTATTTAAACCAGGGGTTTTAGAGTCTGAGACTGTGGGGCCCTACCCTCAGACAGGAAAAAGATGCTCTCCTTTAGTTTACCTGATCAGTTTCGCTCAAATCCTGGCTGCCTATAGGGATCATGTTTATATGACAGAATTAAGCTCCCACTTTAAAAAACCTCTGGCTTAAACTTAAGGTTAACAACTCAGCGAGTGAAGACGTTGGTGATGTGTGAATAGGTTGCTAGGAAACAGGAAGAGAAGCACATGTGACAAATAAAATGGGAAAGACACAAGACAAAAGTAGAAGATCAGGTTCAAACACAAAGACGGGAAGAAGGAAAAAAGAGAAGTGACGGAAGAGCAGATGACAGTAGAAGAGAAGTAAATTATCTCCATGGTGACGGGTGAATCATTTCGACTGTTAAAGGTGCTGAGGCAGCATGGAAACTGAAATCACCGGTCAGCTCTAATCAGGTCAGTGATAGTGAATTACTGAACGGTGGCGTTCCCTGTGATGATGTCACTGATGTAAAGTCACCCAGTTAAACTGTAAAACACAGGAAGGAAATAAGGCAACCTACAGGCTGTAGTGTTCATCGTGTTGGCTACATGTTGGTGAAACACAGTGACATGAACAAAAGAACACAAGTTGTCTTTGTTGTTGCTGTTAGCTAGTTTTAACTACTTTACACACAGCTAGCAAGTTTAACTACTTAATATACAGTTAGCTAATTTAACTACTTTATACACAGTTAGCGAGTTTAACTGCTTCATACACAGTTAGCTAGTTTAGCTACTTAATATACAGTTAGCTAGTTTAACTGCTTAATATACACAGTTAGCTAGTTTAACTACTTTATACATAATTAGCTAGATTAACTGCTTAATATAAACAGTTAGCTAGTTTAACTACTTAATATATTGTTAGCTACTTTAGCTGCTGAATATACAGTTAGCTAGTTTAACTACTTTATACACAGTTAACTACATTAACTACTTACTATACAGTTAGCTAGTTTAACTATTTAATGTATAGTTAGCTAGTCTAACTACTTTATATACTATTAGCTAGTTTAACTACTTAATATACTGTTAGCTAGTTCGACTAATTAATATACACAGTTAGCTAGTTTAACTGCTTAATATACACAGTTAGCTAGGTTAACTGCTTTATACACAGCTGGTTTAACTACTATATACACAGTTAGCTAGTTTAACTACTATATACATAGTTAGCTAGTTTAACTGTTTAATATACAGTTAGCACGATTAGTCCAGTGGTGTCTAACTCTGCGGTTGGGAACCACCACCAAAGGGTCACCAGGTAAATCTGAGGGGTCCTGAGATGATTAATTGAAGAGGAAACATTAAAAAAAGGTTCTGATACACAAATCTGTTTTCAGTTTTTGGACTTTGGATGGTTTGCTTTGTTGAGAAATATCAGATCATTTTACCGCTTGGGGCCCCAAACATTTAAATGAAACCATGTGAGAAGTTCAGAGGGGAAATGTTTAGTGGAGTTGATAACGCAGAAACTTCTGTAACGTGACGAGGAGACACAACAAGGCTCTGATTTTCCATAGTCACAAGCCAAAAAGGTTGGAAACACTGATTAAATCTTTAACACTGTGTTGTTTTTTTATATACTTATCATGTCTTTCTTAAAAATATTATATTTTTCATGTAAATCTTAATCTGAAGGTAAGTGGTAACTATAGCTGAAAGTGCAGTAAAAAGTATATATTTCTCTTGTAGTGGAGAAAATTTAAATTAAATTAAATTTAAAGTAGCATGAAATGGAAATAAAAACATAAACAACTACCACTACAGCCTCTAATAAAAGTTTACACAGTAGAACCTCTGTGCTGCTGAACACATTCAGCTCTGTGACTTTCAGAACCAGCTTCTGAATTAAAAACTTGCCTCCCATCTCTTAAATCTCCCTGATGTCAGTTATCGTCCTCCCTCCTCCATCATGTTCACAGCTCTGCAGGGAGACGGCGAGCTGTGATTTACTCAACAGTCTGTTTATACAAAGAGCTCGGGAGGATTTTGGGAAGGAGTGGCACGTTTCCTCCGCTGCTCGCTCCAAACAACACATCTATCGTTGTTCAACATGATGGCAGGAAAGTTTCAGGGAGCAGAACGGAAGATTTCAGGTGATTTTCACATTTACAAGAGGAACGTTTTACTGCCAGAGTCACTCAGACACACAGGGCTTTAATCCTGCTCAGCTCATGCAGCGTGAGATCTGCAACACAGCTGGTCCACCGCTGCTTCAGCCTCATTAATAATGTGTGTGTGTTTCCTTCAGTCTGACTGCAGTCTCTTTGTCTCCTTCACAAACTGAAGTCTAAAAGCATCCGACACTTTCCTTCAGTACAAGTCAAAGTCCTGCATTCAAAGCTGCACTGCAGCAGACAAATCAGCTGTAAAATGTTCCTAGAGATGAGAACAGTTTCCAAGAGCTCCATAAAAGTCACTCGCCTCCCAAACAGCTTGATGTTTCTGAGTTTTTTAAGCAAACCTTTGAAATGTAGCAAAAAAGGAAAAAGACAAAGAAAAAGTGAATTAGTAGCGTTTCCATAAGGTGGTTGGAGAGAATAAACTCGGCTACGCAAAGTGTAGTTTCATCAGAAGGTGACATTAGGCCTGGCTGTAATAAAGAAGAAGTAAAGGCTGCAAACCAGAGACAAAACTAGTCCCGTGGACCTGAGAACCGAGGAGACAGGTCTTCAGAAATGAGTTTCAACTGGGCAAATTGCTACCAGCTATTTTTCCACATTAGGTGAATATTTAGAAAGGCACTAACAGCGGAAACAGCTGATCAGTCGTGAGGTAATTGTTCACTACGTCAGAATTTATTTGGCAAAAGGTGTTTCCATCTCACATTTAGTGCATTAACTCTTTTTCCAAAAGGCAAAAACCACCTCAAGCGAGCATAAATTTTGTTTTGCAAAGTTGTGGAAGTTTTTTTTTGAATTTTGCCATTTCAACCAACCTTTTCTAATGCCATACTTCAAAATTTTCATTAAAAATACATCGATGGAAACACGACAAGTCATAGGACCTCTACACTGGAATGAAGGACACAGAGATGGACTCAGGCCACTAAACATGAATCTGATGATAACCTGCAAATATATTCACCCAGGAGAATGGTGTCTATTTTTAGTGGAATTGGGAACGCTACCTACGTAAGTAAAGTTTTTAAACCCAAACCAGGACCTTTTCCTAAAAATAACCAAAGTGCAACTTCTCAGAACGTTAACCAATAGTTTTATTTTGAAAGTGCAAGCAGATCGCGTTCCATTTGACATGGGAAGCCAAAATATCTGAGTTCCTAGTCAGAAATTTCAACTTGAAAGGCCCCTTAAGTCAGATTTCCGACTCAAAAAGTCAGTAGAACCTCGCCAACCCCGTCCTCAAAATCAAAGACAGCTGCCCCGAGCATCAACAGAAGTGAAAACTGTAGTGCTAAAGAAATACTGCATAATGTGTTAAGTGGTACTGCTAACAATAGCTAGAGGTGTCCATCTTGGTTTTCTGACTTAAATCTGTTGTGCTGGAACAAGGTTGACTCGGGTGCAACGTCGTTCTCAGCTCCAACTTCTGATTTCCGAGGTAAAAGCAGTGTTATAACTGCTAACTTGACCGGAAGTTGCATTTCATTTCATTGTTGCTAACTTGACCGCAGAGCGTTACATGTGCTAAGATGACTCCAAAGGGTACCCAGGACGTTAAAAACGACACCAAGAGGTCTTGACCAAGGGTCCACATGTGATGAGTTAATAGTGGGAATGTGTTGCCTCACACGACGCCCCACGGTGCTACAAAACTGTCTTTGAGCTTATACGCACAATAAAGAAATAAAACAGATCAGAACGTTAAAAGCAGCTGTTTGTGTGCTTCACATGAAGCCTTCAGGCCTCTCAGCAGAGCTCAGGACTCGGAGGTAAACTGACACTGATGGTTCTGCCAGACCGGAGACTTTTCTTCTTCAGAGGTTATATAAGAGGTGAGGACACCTCCGGAGAGGGACATTCCTCCGTCCACAAACTCACTACGTCCAGCAGGGTTAAAGTCAAACTCCACAGACTGCAACCTCCTGTCAACACTACAAAACAAGTTCCAGAGAGGAAAACACAGGCGTGTCCGCACTCTTCGAGAGAATCTGATTTAAATCTTATGCAGCTACATGTGTGACTCCAGATCTTTTTCTGTATTATATATAAAATAACAGACTCACGTGGGTTTCCCGCAGATCTTGCGATGGTACCACTGTTTGCAGTTAGTGAAATATTTCTTGTCACTGCCTTTAATCTGCTGCATGGCACAAACATTCGGTCTGAAAGAGAAGATAGAGAAAAGGCTTCTTTAATAATCCCACAGTCTAAATATGCAGCCTGAAATATAAACTCAGTTTACATGAAGTTATTAAAAGCTTTAATCCTGAGATCAGACGCAGCAGCAGAGTTTAGAGAAAACACTGGTTTGTTAAAGCTTTCATACCTTAAAGTGTTCAGAGGTTAAGAGGTCAACACACAGATAACACACAAAAATCATAAACTCGTGTTGCTTCTGGAAAACAACAACATCTATAAAGTCACTGATGGCTTCAATGTCTCAGACAGATCAAAGCTTCATCTGCTGGTTAACCCCCGAACAGCTGAACATCTCTGCACATCTGGATTCAAACTTTTTCCTGCCGTTTCTGTTAATTAGTGACTAAATTCATCACATTCCACCTTAATATGTCAAGTTTTTGTTAAGATGAACAGGTGACACAGAAATACTTTCTATGTCTAACACATAAATATAGTAGGTAGTTTTATAGTATTATAATACAGCCGGACACAGAAACTGCTGATTCTTTGAAAAGACAGTTTCCTGTGTGGAAATCATCCACTTCAGCTGTTTAACCCCTGAAGGTCCATCATGTTGCTTCCTTTACTAATTTAATTTTGATTTATTTAATTCAGCACTTTAAGCATGAACAGGTAACAGAGTCCTGCAGTCAAACCATCTTATCAAAGCAACACAGAACATTATTATCATGGTGATGAATTATTATCCCAGAGATCATGAACTCGCTGTAACAGAATATCATCGATAACCTAAAGTTAACAAACGTAACTGTGACGTCATCCCCGGTAAATCAGTCAAGTTCACTAAAGTCCCAGCTGAGGTTTTAGTGACCCGAACCTCCTGCAGGACATTCACTTTAACTCGGACCGGCTCGGTTCGGAGCGGGATAAACTCACCCCTGCTGCCGGCCTCTGATCCGGCTGTGTTGCAGGACCGCCTGGTACGGAGACCGGGCCACGCAGACGGTCAGAACCAGGGACAGACCCAGGACCAGCACGCACACGTTCATCTTTATAAGACTGGAAGTCCTCCTGCGGCTCAGGCTTCTTCTTCTCTTTCTTCCTTGTCCGCAGACCCTCCGGGATCCGGGACGGCACGGACTTATAAACCAGAGGGGGAGGAGGGGGGCGGAGAGGAGGGGCGAGACACCGGACACCAAGGAGGACTGGGGTCCTTCAGCAAAACCTAAAAACCATTTCAGATTCTGCAGACAGAAACCTCCTATCTCCAGGATCCGAAACAGATTTATACCCAGAGGGGGGAGGAGGAGGAGGAGGGGAGAAAAAATATCTAGAACGCATGGAAGATAAGTTGGTTTCCTGTCACACAGAATCACTCTTTAATGTATTCAAATACTCAGGAAGTAATAACAAAACAGATGGTTGTTAAAATAAAATCAAAACGATCTGGATTGAAATGTTAATAATTCATATGGGGAAAAAGAAATATACAAGAAGAGAGAGTTGAGCCAATGAAATAATAGTTAAATTAAAATAAGGATTTGAGCAAGGGGCTAAAGTAAACTGTTTTCAGACAGAAGTAAGTTTCCTGGTTTGGGCGCTTTGACCTGCATTTCATTATGATGATGAAATTATTAACTAGAAATTCAATATGCTTGTTTTTCAAGATTCCTACTAACTAGATGGATTTGACAGACACTAAGGATCATGTCACAGCACAAAATAGAGAGCTCTGTTGTTTCTGAATTTCTTGGGTCTGCCAAGCTACAACACTGCATCGCTTTAAATGTTGCAAGGAATTGTGGGATGGCATCACCTCCTTTCCTCTGGTAAAGGATGGTCCAGTGTGCCCTATGCTGAAGAAACTAAGAAAGGAAGCACTGAAGCAGCTTTCCTCAGCTGTTAGAGAATTCGACCAGCTCTCATCTTCAGTTCACTCAGTTACAACCTTCCTGAGAAAAAAGACTGTTGGACCGTAGCTCAGCGATAGGTGCGTTTGACTTCATGTGCCGCTGCGCAGCACTGACTTAACGTGATGCATGCTGGTCTTAAAGCAAGGCATCCTGGTTAGAAATTGTCTCCGACTTTCGCAGGCGCTGCAAAACGTCACCATATCACATGACGTTAAACCTCGTAGGAGCAAGGCGTCTGCAGGCGCCGAGTCTGGCGGAACCACCTTTTGCAGTTGGAACCACCTTTTGCCTGGTCTCAAAGAAAATTGCTGTGAGTTTAGTCATTGATCTCAGTTCACAGTAAGCTCACACAGGTATGATGTGTCTTACTTGGCGGCCACCCCTCCCCCCCTGTTTTATTAGTTTCGTTTTCTCTCATTATCAGAAAAAGGTGAAATCAAAAAGAATATATGCCAGCATCGCCTCTTATCACAGACTCTGTGATCTTCATGGACGGATCTCGAGGTGCAGCTGGTTGGAGGCGAGTGTCGGTTTGTCCTCAGGTTTTTACTCTATGCAGATGATGTGGTTCTGTTGTTCATTAGACTGTGCCCCAGTGAATCTCCGGCGATTCACTGGGGCAGTTTGCAGCCGAGTGTTGAGGGTCAGCACCTCCTAGTCTGAGGTTCTCTGCTGGAAAATAGTAGCTTGCTCCCTCAGTGTTGGAACTGAGTTTCTGCACTAAGTGAAGTTCAAGTTTCTCTTGCTACACCTGTCGACCCAAACACCCCGTCTGCCCAAGCCTGAAGACTACATGTTCCAACATGTGAGGCGTTCAGCGACACATGCTGCTGCTTTGTCAAAGCCGTCAGTGACAAGAGCAGCTGCTGGTTATTCGTCTGTCGCCCAACACAAGGAATACACAAAGCCTGTTGCTGGTCTCATGGTAAGCCTACACAGACCTAGATAATCTTCTTAGAGAGTACCTTAAGATGTACCTGTCCAGGTGAGTGTCCCAGTGTCCTCCTGAAGAATCAAACAGTGATGAGACAGAACAAGTTCAACTTCATTTAAAGCCAGACTCCAGCTGAGATTTGATGGTTGTAACAGATTTCCTCTCAGCTCAGACAGACCAAAAAGTCTATGTCCAACGCAGCAGCTGTTTCTAAACCAGTCAGTGATGCAGATCTAAGTCTCACATACATTTTCAGCATTTCAAACTGGAGGTAAGACTGACTTCCAAATAAAGTACAGCCACAGACACGTTGTTGTTCTTTAATTAAAAGTTTCAGATGCTGTTTATAATCGCACCACTAGCCCAGATGTAAACACTCTGCTGCATTCAGGTCTCTCCTGCAGAAGAGATCTTAATGAGATCTCCAGATTACATGAAGGTTATACTTATGTTTTTACATGTAACATATATTTCACACCTGAAATGTCTCAAAACGTGTGCCTATATTAGATATCATCACGTTCCTGTCCGGCTGTAGGTGAATCATTCATATTCACATCTTTGAACATCTTTGTCAATCACAAAGTAACAGCTGAGTGTCTGACTGATCACACTTTTCTATTTGAACAGTTGGTCAGCTTCACTGCAGAGGAGAGATTTACTTAACTGAGCAACATCTAGAAACTGATGGCCTGATCTGATCCAGTCTATTTCCTCCTCCTCCTACAGACAACTTGGAGACGTCAGTTTATCTTTGAAAGAAGCTTATATGATTGTGGTTTTTACAAAAAAGAGCATTTCTTTTTCCTGCCACATTCATGTGCCAGGAATAAAATTTAATATCTGGTGAATCAAAGATGGAAAGAAACTGAGTACATTTACTAACAGTTCTGTACATGAGTACAGTTTAGAGGTAGGTGAGGCTTTTTACTACATTATTATAAAACTTTAATTAACAAAGCATGATGATGTATTGATTAAGATACACCTCACAAGCTACCAGCAGAATATAAATGAAAAGTACTTGGAAAAAGGCCATTCTGCATAATGAGTACTTTTACATTTAATACTTTAAGTACATTTTCATGCTAAGGTACCAGAGTATGTTCACACTGTGGTATAAGAACTTTTACAAAAGTAAAAGATCTGACTGCTTCTTCCACCTCTGATCAAAGCCAGGTGTTACACAGTGCTGCGTTCAAGAGCTGGAAAACTCAAAGCTGGAGGTTAAATGAACACAAATACAGAAAGTTCCTGAATCTCTTCCAGCTGCAGGGAGTTTGTATAAATCTGTCGGCTGGTATCAGCTCCACACTGACGGGTAAATAACTCCAGTGGACAGCGTGGGAAGAGATCCGGCTCTCTAAACACTGAACGACCCACGTTGAAGGTTTGTTTCTGACAGCAGCCACTTTCAACAACCAAAACATCTGCCCATCACCTGAACTCACTTGATCAAAAGACAACTTCATCAGGTTCATCAGGTTGGTGATAGGGCAAACAAATCAAATCCAGAAACAGGCAGTCCAAAAGTAAACAGTCCAGGAAACCCGAGGAAACTATCACACAGAACAGCCTGACAAACTAGCAAAGACAACACTAAAACTAAATATACTGAGGAGGCAGAGATAAGGGACAGGTGAATCTAATCAGACAATCAGGGAGGAACAGACAGAAAATAAAGAGTAAGGGTTTACCAAAATAAAACAATAAACACAAAACCAAACCCCTGACAGACGCATGTCTCCATGTAATGATCTATTGTCAGTGACACTTTCCCACTCAGGAGTCTTTTGCTCAGTTTCTCTGATTCCCTATTCTGACTACAGGAGGTTTCTCCTTCACACAATGTTAAAGGAAACCAGAAACAAGATGACGTGCAGCTAAAAACACTATAGTACACTATAGTGCATAGTTCTACCAACACAGAAACTGAACCGTGAAGGTCAGATGAAGTCACAATTTGAATATCTCAAACAACAATAATCACATTTTATGCAAACAAGATATTAATAAAACACTATTCTGGGAAGTTTTTAGCATCCAGATTATTTAAAGGAAACATGGACAGAGAAATCCTTCACTGAGGATGAGTTTCTGCCAGCTCTTTGTGTTAGAAATCCAACTGGGTTTCTTCTGCCTGTCTTTGAATGGAAGCTTCACTGTGAGATTTATGTGGGTGTCATCAGCGTAAAGATGAATATAGATGGAAAATACCCCCCCTTGGAGAGAACATGTGGGCTGACCGTCTGAGGTAAAAAAAATAAAAGGAATGACTCTTTGTGAGATGAAATCATCTCTCTGAGGATGAGACACAACAAATCAATGCAGCTGGCAAGTCAGAAACATCAGCTGAGGTCAAAGAGGAGGAGAAGGATCGAGGAAGCTTCATCTGCGGTTAAAGTGTTTGATATGAAATACATCAATAAGACATAAATAAAGTGAGGAGTCCTGTTAGCTTGATATATCTCTATCTTCAGAGTCATGACGAGCGCCATCCACAGTCCAGCGACCGGACCAGAAGTACGTGACGTACGTCATCTACAAAACATAATTTAACTTAGAACATCATTATGTGAGATGTGGTGTGTTGTGAGATTTGGCATCCCTACCATTCCGGAGTGTAATTCAGTGCTGTGGTAAATAAGAACAGCTGTACAAATGTATTTGTTCTGATCACATTACTATCATTACTCTAACAACTCAAGACACAGCAACATTACTGACTAGTCCAACAGGAAGAAGGCAGATCGCCATCTCTCCTGCATCCAACCAGTAGATTAGTTCTTGTCCGGTCTCTCTCTCTTTTTCTCTTCCTCAATTTCTGATCATCTTCTTTGATCTCTTCAGCCTCCGTCATGATATCCACACTCAGAATACCAAGCTAGCTTATTCCAGAGAGCTTACTTCGGACATTGTACACTCTCTGCTGCTTCTTATAGCTTGCAGAAGAGTCGTCTTGGTGCTGCAAAGCGTTACACCGATCACACAATGGGTTTCCTGCCCGGGCTCCATTTTTAATAGTGCAGTTTTCAGCATAGGGAGCCCAGAGTGGCTATGACAGAGATTACAAGTCAGTGAACTATCAAAATGATTTTAAAGCATCCACCCCCACCACCTTCTTACGGGGAATTTATCGCTCATTATCTTTTTGTCACCTGACTTCTTCTGCCTAATGACACACCTAAATACAGGTCGTACTAAGCTGCTGTATGATGGACCTGTATGGCCGTTTGTCTGGTCAGGACAGGCAGGACAGCAGCTGTTCGGTCCTGCTTCACTGTTCCCACTCGCATGTTTCCAGTTGACTCACAGTTAATAGTGATGAAATCATGTACACAGCACACAGCGCTTCAGACGCCACCCGTGTCTTCATTAAAAGGCTCATGGCCCAGACTGCAGACCCTGTTCACAGAGTCAGTGTTTGATGTTATTAGCTGTTGTTTAGGTTAAGACTCTGACAAGATGGAAAATATCTGAAGGGGATGTCATTGCTCCTGTTCGGGCTGTGAGGTAAAGTTGGACTGGCTGAACATGAGGCTGCAGTCCTTTTAGTATGATGGTCTCAAACACAAAGAGGCAGTTTGAGTGGGACTAGAAGAATGCTGTCATCAGTCCACGATCAGACGCTTTGCTGGAGTTAAGTAGTAGCAGACCTGAAGCTAACAGGGCTGGATAAATAAACTTCTGTGTGACCTCACCATCAGGATAAAACACCATCCTATTTCCCAGCGTTTCCACACATCAATCTTCAGTCTGAATCCACACCGCATGACTGAAAACACACGACTCAAATCCTGAGTCGCTGGGCTACGTTCAACATCAGACTTTAAACACATCATGGTTTTCATATTTTACTGACCCATGTATGAAGAGAGACTTTACTTATTTTAACCTTCGAATACGTCAACTGTTCCACGGCAGCTGCTGTGATGTGAAGTGAGGAATCTCTCCGGGTTGATCTTCAGGGTGGACGCTGCTCTTTACAGCCGGTTTTACCTTTTTCACACGGCGGTGCTGCTGCAGTTAAAACTAACACAGCAGACCGACAGCAGTCTGTTCACAGCGTCTGAAACCTGCTCTCCGCATCTGTGGCTGAAACCAATGCGCCGTCTGCAGCTGGAATGAACTAAAGACAAGCTGCTGGGAAACAATTATTTATAAACCTGACAAGCAACCGTAAGTTTAACAATGATCCAATTATATAAAGCTTCTTTTAAAGATTCACTTCATCAGTGACCTCTTGTTGCACTTTTCATATATTTCAGAATCCAGACTGAACTCTGTGTAATATTATTAACAGATACCCAACAGTTCCCAGCGTGAGCCGCGCTCGGCCACAGAGGCAAATTAAACTCCCTTTAACAGGCAGAAACCTTGAGGAGGACCTGGACCTGGGGTTGGGGGGCGACCACCCTGGGTCCAGGGGGGAGTGAACACAGTAGCGCAATGCAAATTGCATCAAGACACTAATGTGTTGCAGACGTCGATGGAAATTAATAATAGGACTAATAATGATAAAAGGATTAATAATAGTAATTGTAGCAGCAGACGAGCAGGAACATGGAGGCAGCCGGACGCCCGCAGCCACAGATCCAAAAACACCTGCAGAGGGGGACAGAAGGAGAGAGTTGAGAACATGGAAACCCGCTGACTCTACCTGAAGTTATGTAACGGCTTCAGAGAGGGGCTGAATCCTCCCCCCTCTGACCCTCCGGGACCTTTTCCACTTGTAAAACTGTTAACAGGAGGAACATTTGTACCCTCCTGGACCTCGTGCTGCACAAAATAGTCAGTAAACAGTCAGTAAACACACTGTGACCCCCTCCCCATCCTAAAACCCCAAGTCTACCACACTGGACTTCAACACAGCCACACCAACACAGCCGCACCAACACCTCCCCCCTCACAAGGAAACCCAAGCCCACCCGTCTGTCTCCTGCAGCCAGGTGAAGAGACTGCACCAGGACAAAGCTGCAGGGCCGGATGGTATCGGGGCAAGTGGTGGGGACAAAAGGACTCGGGGGGTGATGTTACACTAGGATCTAGAGACGTGAAAGCACGACAACAAGTCTTTTAAAAGATTTTTAAAACTATTTTGAGGAAATATGAAATGCTGAAATATATGAGCGGGGTCTTCCCCCTGAAAATTGCAGCATTAAACACTTAATTTCCTGCATTTTGAAGACATATTCTGCACAAATTTATGGAGGAAATGTCTTTATTTATGCAAAGGGAAACACAATTCAGCTGGCATGTGACAATTTATAAATATAAAAACATAAAAGACTATAAAGTATTAATCAGCTGCTTGTTTTTTAAGCTTAAGTTGCTTTTTTTGGACACGGCACATTTGTTTCTTCTATATTTAAACTGCATTGCATGTTCTCTTATTGTGCAAATAAACCATTTTTATTTGTTAGTTAACATTTTTTAACAGATGCTTTGAGAAACTGGTGGGACATGTCCCCAGTGAAAATGACACCTATGTTTCGGGGGTCCTCAAGGATCCAGCACAGACCAGCTATGCAGGATCCTACGCCACCTCTTCAACCTTATCCCGAGCCAGGAGAAGGTTCCAGAGCCGTGAGGTGGAGGATGCCCTCGTGTACCTGCTCCAGCGAGCCTGCTCTCACCTGGACTCGGCTGGTGACACTGTGAGGATCCTGTTCTTTGACTTCCCCGGTATCTATAGTACTGCAGGTAGAGACCTCCACCACCTCCCAGGTTACTGACCGATAGACCAAAGTTTGAGTCTGAGCAGGACTCTCACCGTCCCTCTTTACACCTCAGACCTCCAGGACGACTCTGAGTCCATGAAGACATTTAAACTGCGGACGAAGTATTCAGATTCTTTACTTAGGTAAAAGTACTAACACCTCACTGTAAAAATACTCTGTCACATGTAGTAAAATAAAGTCCTGCATTAAAATGTTACTAAAAGTGAAAGTATGTGAGTTTAATCCAGAAAATGTACTTAAAGTTTTACAAGTAAAAGTATTAAATGTCCTGTGACTGTTGTACTATTATATGTTATATCACGCAGGATTTTACTCTTTCATTCTGAACTGTTTAGTATCAGACTGCAGCTAATTATTATTTTCATTCTGGGTCAATCAGCTGATTGTTTTCTCCATTAACTGATTGTAAACCTTCTGAAAATAGTGAGAAATGTTGTCCCAGTTACTCAGAGCCCAAAGAGACTCCTTCACAATGTTTGTTCTGTCAGTCCAAACCTCAAACTGATTAAAAACACATTAAAGTAATCAAAAGGAAAAACAGCAAATCACATGAGATGTTTACATGAAAAATGACTTCAACGATTATCAAAACAATTTCCAATTAAATGTCTGCCAATGAACTAATGTGCCAGCCGTACCTGTAGAAACTGTTGGAGTTTAATTTATAACTAAACGTCATATTTTATAAACTCTTCATGTGTTTTGTGTGTAAAAATCTGACTTTGTAAAGTAACTGAAGCTGTCAGATGAATGTAGTAAAAGTACAATATCTCCTCTGTGATGGATTAGTAGGAGAAAGAAGCATGAAAATAAAAGTACCAAGTAAAGTACCTCTAACTTGTACTAAAGTACAGTCCCTGAGTAAATGTACTTGGTTGCAGTCCACCACTGGAACCTGCTGGAAGGACTGTTTTTATTAAATCTCTAATGACCCAAACTGGACCTGAACCCGCCTCAGTCCAGCTCCAGTATGCGGACCCGCCTCCGCTACAGACCGGTTCGTGGATGCAGAGAGCCGCTGCAGGCTGATGACGGGGGGAGAATATAAAACAAAGCAGATGTTAATGATCAGTAATTATCCTCCTGGAGCTCAGATCAGAGAGACAGTAAAACACTCAGCGGGTCGACAGGAAGCTGCTGAACGAGCGTCTGTCTGCTTCCTGTTTTATGGACGTGTTTCATGAAACTACAACGTGACATTGATCTAAAAAACAAACGCTGTGACGGTTCTGTTCACTCTTGGGGTTCACGGTGCACAAGTTACTAATGTACTGTCTTTAAGTACAAAATTGTGGTACTATCCTTGAGTATTTCCATTTTATGTGACTTTCTTCTTCACTACATTTTTCTGATGTGTCCTGTGAAAACTTCTCCATGGCAACTCTGCCAGTACTCATTATTACTATTACTACCTTAATAATTACTACTATTTCTGTTAAATCATTAAATACCATACATGTCCACACTCCTTTATATTTAGATTTGTATATTTTGTTATATTTTCTACTGACCTACTTTCTATTATTATTTATGCTTCTTTAATAACTTGACGTGCAAAAGAATTTCCCCTCGAGGCAATAAAGTTTTTCTTAATCTGACGTCTCTCCTAATGTGGTGATTTTGAATGTGAAATTTTCTGATAAACTAAAGGCCGAAGTGACTTCTTAATGTAAATAAAGCAAACTGTGACGCCACAGTTTCCAAATGGGGAGGAATAAATTATCAATCAGTCTATTCAATTGATCAAGTCTCTGAGCTAGAGTCCAAGTCAAGTTTCAAGTCTCTGAGCTAGAGTCCAAGTCAAGTCTCAAGTCTTTGAGCTAGAGTCCAAGTCAAGTCTCAAGTCTTTGAGCTAGAGTCCAAGTCAAGTCTCAAGTCTCTGAGCTAGAGTCCAAGTCAAGTCTCAAGTCTCTGAGCAAGAGTCCAAGTCAAGTCTCAAGTTTCTGAGCTAGAGTCCAAGTCAAGTCTCAAGTCTCTGAGCTAGAGTCCAAGTCAAGTCTCAAGTCTTTGAGCTAGAGTCCAAGTCAAGTCTCAAGTCTCTGAGCAAGAGTCCAAGTCAAGTCTCAAGTCTCTGAACTAGAGTCCAAGTCAAGTCTCAAGTCTTTGAGCTAGAGTCCAAGTCAAGTCTCAAGTCTCTGAGCTAGAGTCCAAGTCAAGTCTCAAGTTCCTCATGGTTATTACGAATGTTGTATCACCTGCTGCGTTCACTCACTATAAGGGATTCTGTAACCTGTTTTTCACTTACAGAGCACAACCATGTAATGTGCAATGCAACTAATGACAGCTTATGATACTGTAAGTCAACACATCCTACATTACCTAAATAAAACTGTAACGTTACATGATCAACAGTGAACATGTAACCTGTTCTTCACTTACATAGTAGGCCTACAACCATGCAGCCTAATGTACAATGTGTCTACAACTAATCACAGTTTATGAACTACTGTAAGTCAACACATCTCCCAGACTCTAAAACACAGTGTAACGTGAAAACTAAATAAAACTGTAACATTACATGATCAACAATAAACCTGCAACCTGTTTGCACCCAGCGTTAATAAGCGGTACATAAATGATTACGTGAATCGACCACCACAAGTTTGGCAAGTAAACAAACGCTCATTCATCTTTTCATAACGAACGACAGTCGGAGTAAACCTTCATATGTCGTAGCTAAAACAAGATGCAAGCTAACGTTAGACGGCCAATGCTGAGCTAAACATGTTTACTATCCTCAGGTCACTAACCCATGTTGCGTGCAGCGCTTCTTTGTTTGGGCCTTGTTATATGAAGTTTAAAAGCCAAAGTTTATGATGTGATGTGTGTGGTCGCACAGCTGATACCACATGTTATGTAGGCAGGTTACAGGTAACGCAGGGAGGGAATAACACCACGCTCATCAGAAGTTTCCTAAAAATGAACATTGTTCACGAGTCCCGCACCTTGAGTCTTTTGAGGACGAGTCTGAAGTCACTATGTGTGTGACTTAAGTCTCTAACTCGAGTCCGAGTCTCTAACTCGAGTCCCCATCTCTGGAGGGAGGGAATGAAGGGGAATTTATCTCTGTTAGGTTTGACTGAAGCAGGAACCTGAAGGCAGCATCATAGATTTTGCTTGCAGGAGGTGAGTCTGTAGCCTTGTGCACATGTTCAGTTAGTTTTGTCCAAACCAAATTATGAACAAGCAAAAAGAAAAATATATTGGATACTGGAAAGAAACGACCAAAACCAAAAGTAAATCCCAATGTTATCTGACCCTGAAAAGCGAATTCACACGGGCAAATTACCCGAGAGCAATAAAATGTCCTAAACTAAGAAAAGTGTTGACAACATACAGACTGAGTGAGGACAGGTAGAGACTCAGAGGACAGGTAGAGACTCAGAGGACAGGTAGAGACTCAGAAGACAGGTAGAGGCACAGAGGACAGGTAGAGACAGAGCTGCACTTTCTAACCTCATGCCTTAAATATAAAACACTAAGACTAAAACACTTTGCAAACCCAAATATAATTTATATTTATATACAAATTTATATCAGACACACAGAAACTCCCGTATTTACTACAAATGCCCAAATGTCAAATAATTGCTGCAGAATATATCTCATCATGTCGTGAAGTGACAAGTGGAAACTGTTTGATATTCTATTAATTGTTTTGTTTTTAAATCTCACATTTGATACAGATATTTTTAAAATTAATTAATAATTATTATTTTTTATCTATTAATGTACATAAACACTCAGTTACTGTTTTATTTATTTATTTTAATATATTATTTTCATTTTCTAACACACAAATGCTTCCTTTTTATTTATTTATTTAATTTTAACTTTTAATATATTTTTTTTTTCTAACACACACGCGCTTACACACTTACTATTTGCTTTTATTTTAAATATTTACTTTTACAGAATTTTTATATTTTACATAGTTTTTTTATTAAACACACACAAACACGACTTTTACTGTTTTATTTTCTTATCTAATGAAATGTATGAAAGTAAGTGTTCGCATGTACTTTATATGTAGCTTTGGCAACACTGTTGTTATACATTCATGCCAATGAAGCTAATTTTAATTGAACTGAATTGATTATGTGTTTTTCAGTTTCAGGCTGAGAGAAGCAAACCAGCAAATACATGAAAAAGTGAAAACTGACTCTATAAAACATTGCGTTTATATATTTAGCTGCTTTCTCAGACTCAGCAGGTCTGTGTTTAGTTCAAAGTTCAACTTATTCTGAATATATATAAAGTGAAACACTTACAGGAAATATGTACTGCACTATGAGTACTTTTTACGTATATTTAGCTGATAATACTTACATACTTTTACGTAAGTAAGGTTTTCAATGCAGGACTTTACATGTACTGAGGTATTTTCTTTTAAAAGTAGTAATACTTCCTCCACCGCTGGGCAGAACACTGAAGAACAAAGAATGAAAGGAGGGTAACTCTTGTCCAGGTCGAGGAAAAGACTTTATACCAGTGTTGGCAAAAAGAGGCCCGTGGGCCAAGACTGGCCCTCAGACACAAACATCTGGCCCCGACAGAAACAGCCCAGCTGGCAGCGAAAGAAAACCGTCTGCAAACTGGAAACACTCCAGTAACACAACCTCTAAACTGTGTGTGTGTGCAGCAGATGGTCTGTAACACACAGAGCTGCTTTGTGTTCAGGAACAGCTCAGGTTTCCTGCAGATGTTCTCAGAGGTCAAAGGTCAAAGAGCAGCTTTCACCCACTGATGTGAAGAGCACACACAGTTTCTGTCTTCGTTATTTGTCCCGGAGGTGAAACTCTGAAAGCTTTGTGTCCAGCCTCTCGTGCTTCTTTTGAACAAGTTTAAATTATTATGTTTCACTGTCTGCTGTTTCCATCACGATCAAAATGTCATGCTGATAAGCGTGTTATTAGAGTCTGACCCACATTAGTTCACTGAATCAGAATCAGGTACTTTGCGTCGGTACGTTGGTGCTCAACAGGACACGTGAACATAAATATAGAAAAATGTGCAAGTATGCAAAATGTACAATAAAATATACAGGATCAAAATAAGTGACTACATGCAGGAAGGTTGAACACGTCAGAATCTGTCAGGTAGATTTTCTCTGCGTGTCATTTAGACTGGTTTTTTGTAAATGTGTCCTGAACAGATGAAGACGACCAGAGCCTGAAACCAGAGACAGAAAAAGTCTCGGTCCCCTGAAGAATACAGAGTCTGTGAGCGCTGCCTGGACGAAAGTGTGAGATGGGATGAATATAGAAGCATAAGGGACCAATATTTAGAGAACTTTAAGATACCTGTAAATTAAGAATAATCCCTGGACAAGGACATACGTGTCCCTGCGCCCAGCCTGAGGGACGGCGAGGGACTCGGCTAACCATCGCGTTAACGTTCGCTGCATGGCAGGTTACATCTGGTTACTTTCGGCTGCAAACTGCTTTGACAAAGTGGTTGAACTTAAACCTTCATGCCAACAAAGCACACTGATCACAAACTGAATTTCTGTTGTGATGTGGGTGAGAATCTGTGGCCTGACTCACAGGAGCATCAACGTTTACATCTCTAATGTTTTTCATTATGCGCTCTGCGGTGCTGTCAAACAGTCTTTTTCTTTTTTTCTGCATCACGGCTCTGTTTATACAGTAAAAGCTGTGAATTCTGTGACTCTTGTGTGCTGCTAGATTTGACATGTTCTGTACAGAAACGATGCGTTTTCCGTCACAGCTGACACCAGAAAGTGCTTCCAGAGTCTGCTGGCATGCCGACTGCACGCTGAACATGTTGACGCTCTGGTTTGTAATGACACAAAGATGTTCTGCTGAGACAGACTCGGGTCGCCTCTGCGGCTGTGTGCTGCTGTTTGTACGATGTTTACAAATCATAGTGTGGACTCCAGAAATGTTCCAGAGCGACTGAGAAAAACTGTAAACAGGGTTTCCTCACCATGCACAGAGTGGCCAGAGCATCCATCAGCAGAACTAAACTACTACTACTACTACTACTAATAATAATAATAATAATTCTTGCTTGGACTCTCAAGCAAGTAAAATGTTGAAGTCAGAGCGCCACCTGCTGCCCAGAGGAACACATCACACGAAACACTGGAGTCAAAACCAGTCTAATGACTGAATATACTACAAATATACACTGCTGTTCAAAACTTTTAACATTACACAGACTTTTAATTTGAAACTTAATTATTTTAACACTATACTTTAACACTTTCACCTCCTGCAGGAACTTTTACAAACTTCACAGTTTATTTATTTTCCTATTTTTACCGAACTTAAAGAATTCAGGACTTCATTGCCTGAAAGAGATAAAGAACAACAAAGACAATCTGACCTGAGGAGCAAAAAGTCAGCTGGTGAACTCCTGATGGATTCAACAGCTTCAGATGACTTCTATCTCTGATAGAGATCTTTACAGTGGTGTGAAAAAGTGATTTTCCCCTAAACCTAAAACCTGGTTTGGCCGCCCGGAGCAGCAACAACTGCAATCATGCATTTGCGATAACTGGCAGTGAGTCTTTTTCAGCCTCATCTTTGCAGGATTGTTGTAATTCAGCCACACTGGAGGGTTTTCAAGCGTTAGCTGCTTTTTTAAGGTCATGCCACAACATCTCGATCTGATTCAGGTCAGGCCTTCGACTAGGCCGCTCCAAAGTCTTCATTTTGTTTTGGATTTAGAGGTGGACTTGTTGATGTGTTGTGGATCGTTGTCCTGCTGCAGAACCCAAGTGCTCTTCAGCTTGAGGTCACGAACAGATGGCCGGACTTCAGGACCTTTTGGTAGACAGCAGAATTCATGATTTCATTTACCACAGCAAGTCTTCCAGGTCCTGAAGCAGCAAACAGCCCTGAACCATCACACCACCAGGGGTGTAGGAGCGACTTTGAACCTGGGGGGGTGGAGGGGCGGTGAAGGGCTATGTAGGTTCAGGGGCATTTTTAAAATAATATTATTTTAAATATTAGTTATTATTAAGCTTAAAGAGGATCTTTGCAGTGACAGAAGACGGAGAAAAGACTGGAGAGGGGAGATTATGAAAACTCAGTCAGAGAGACGGAGTGTAATATAACAGGAACAAAACTCCACTTAATTCCAACCATAAAAACCATGCTATTGCAGATAACCTGCTAGATATAGCTAGCCACAGCACAAATGTATTCAGTTATCCTAATGTTACACTTGATGTGAGCGGTCTGTGACATTTCCTGTGCCTCACTTAGCCCTGACTCTCCCTGCAACAAATGTTTGTGAACACAGAACTGTCTTTAGTGCAAACTCATGATGACATGCCACTGGACTAACAAAATATTTTTACTACGTGAACTTTAGAATTTACTAAGTCTTGTAGCTGTGTTCGGCTACTTTTAAACTGTTTATGGACACGTAGCAGGTTTTTAAGGCCAAGGACGGTCACAGACGGGAGCAAGTGATGCTCTTTTCAACAACAGGATACTGTTAATATATCAGAATCAATCCAGTGAGCATTAGATGTTACAGTGTGTAGTCTTAATTTGCTCTGCAGAGACTAAATACGCTTTTAACACGCCATTAAAAGTGAAAGTATTTCACTTGCCGGCTTGTTAAAGAGCGATGCAGGCTGCTTTCCAACAGGCCACAGGTGCCATGGTGTGCGCTCACAGTTGTATTAGTAGAACAATAAAGTATTAAACTGAAAAAGATATTTGCCTGATTTTTCTAAATGTTTGCATCTGCCCAGCTCTGTGACTGTGAGAAGCGTCGGCGACCGGGACTGATCTGCGTAACTGCGCACAGCCTGATGGCAGCTCATTTCAGTTAATGAAGCCTTATGCAGATTACAGACTGGTGAATTTATGGATATGAATGAAAACTGTAGCGAAATTAAAAGTAGATTACTGGCCAAAAGAAAATACTGAGTATGTTTTGGTTTTGTTGTGCTGAGCATGTTTGTTTTCTATAGGCTACATGATTTTTGTCCGTGTTGCAACCATTTATTTAGCCTATGTCTGACGCAGAGTGTTGGGTAATTTTGGTCGGCCGGACACTCCTGGGAAGGTTCACCACTGTTCCGTGTTTTCACCTTTGTGGATGATGGCTCTCTCTGTGGTTCTCTTGAGTCCCAAAGCTTTAGAAATGGCGTTATAACCTTTTTCCAGACTGATAAATCTCAATTACTCTGTTTCTCATTTGTTCCTGAATTTCTTTGGGTCGCTGCATGATGTCTGGCTTTTGAGGATCTTTTGGTCTACTTCACTTTGTCAGGCAGGTCCTATTTAAGTGATTTCTTGATTGAGAACAGGTGTGGCATTAATTGGGCCTGGGTGTGGCTAGAGGAATTGAAGTTTTCCAAAGATGTGATAAACCATCCATCATCAACCGCTTATCCTGTGAACAGGGTCGCGGGGGGCCTGGAGCCTATCCCAGCTGACATTGGGCGAAAGGAGGGGTACACCCTGGACAGGTCGGGGGTATGTGATAAACAGTTGATTTATATTTTAACAGGGGGGGATGCAGGTCCAGGGCCATGCAGGTTAGGATCCCCCCCCCCTTACTAATAATAACCTTCATTTAAAAACTGCATTGTGTTTACTTGTGTTATATTTGTCTAATATTTCAATTTGTTTTACCGTTTTCAGGTAAAACAAATTGAAATATTTGTTTTACCTGAAACGTTTCAGTGTGACAAACGTGCAAAAAAAAGTCAGGGGGCAAACACTTTTTCACACCACTGTAGACACGCCCATTGTGTCTAGAACACCTCCATGTTTGTAGTATTTCTGTAAACCTAAGTTGTTCAAGTCAAGTGAAAAACCTTAAATGGTACCATGTACCATGTCTTTACATTCTTTGGTTATTCTGCAGCAGTGGAAGGAAAGTCAACACCTTGGAACAGGCTGTTACTGATTTATTTATATATATATATATATATATATATATATATATATATATATATATATATATATATATATATATATAATTAAGACAGAGCAGCTGGTCATCAGTTGATCCTACAGTGAAATTGGTGACATTCAGAGTTCATCAGCTGATTTTCTGCTACTCGGATCATAAAAGTATCTTGATGTTTATCCTTTCAGACAATAACGAAAGAAAGAAAGAAAGAAGTGTGGCCTGAATCATCTGAACTACAAACAGAAAGCCCACAGCGCCACCCAGCGACAACACAAGCACGCGCAGCTTCCTGTTCCCCGTGTGTTACCTTCATTTCTGTCCGGACAACAACAACAACGTGTGTGCGAGAGGAGCAGAGCGGTCGACATGTTCTCCTGTCTGAAAGGTAAAGTCGGGGAGGTTTTCTTACCTGGGGATGAATTCTCCTTTGAGGCCGACGACACCATCTCTCTGACGGAGCACGTGAAGCCGGAGAAGGTGGTGTGTGGTCCGGGTCTGCGGCGGAGCGGAGACCGGCTGGTGGTGTGTAAAAGCGGCGTCCTCCGACACAAACAGCCCAACATGTTCTGGATGGACTCCCAGCAGAGGAGGGTGAGACTTCAGAGACGCGGGGCTCCCCGGGACCGCTTTAGAAACGTTTTACGGTCACTATTTACAGCAGCTTCTGCCACACGCAGGACTCCATTTAGAAAACAAGCAATTTAAGCTTTGCTTTCTTGTCGGCACACCTACACGCCTGCTGTGGCAGAACTTTAGACTGAATTAAAGTCCTTGAGGATCGGTCGGGACTACGGCTCAAATATATTGTTATCAAGTCTCCCACTGTGCTCTTACAGATGAACTTCTTTGATCAAGTCCGCAGTTTATATCCCACTCTGCGCGTTAAGGTAGCGAGCAGCGTGAACCAGTGTGAAAAGTTTAAATTATTCAGTAATAAAAGTGCAGCTGGGTGAATAAAGTGTATGCCGAATTACTCACAACACCAAATCCCTTGACTGGGATTATTCTTTTTTTTCTGACAATGAAACACATCGAGCCAAACTAGTTTGAATTCTAAATTGCATTCTGTTTGAATGGAGTTCAGCAGATTTCCCAGTAAAAGGCTGTGACGTTAGCGTAAGTTTGGTCCGGAGCAGTGCATGCTGGGAGTTGAGTCTGTGCCTCTCTGTCCTCAGTATGTCCCCGCTAAAGGAGAGACCGTCATCGGCATCGTGACGGTCAAATCAGGAGACGTCTTCAAGGTGGACTTTGGAGGAAGTGAGCAGGCGTCTCTGTCCTACCTGGCGTTTGAGGGAGCCACCAAGAGGAACCGGCCCAACGTCCAGGTGAGACCCTGAGCACTGATGGTGTTACCTGTGCAGGTAGGGGATCTGGTGTTTAACCCCTCCCTCCTGTGTTACCTGTGCAGGTGGGTGACCTGGTGTTTAACCCCTCCCTCCTGTGTTACCTGTGCAGGTGTTTAACCGCTCCCCCCTGTGTTACCTGTGCAGGTGGGTGACCTGGTGTTCGCTCAGTTCACCATAGCCAATAAGGACATGGAGCCGGAGCTGGTGTGTATCGACAGTTCAGGACGAGCCAATGGGATGGGAGTGTTTGGCGGCGGCGGTCTGCTCTTCACGGTCTCTCTGGGACTCGTCAGAAGGTAGGAACAGCGTGTCTGTGTCGAGGTCCTCGGACTGGATGACCCGTACTGACCCCTCTGTCCCACCCCCCCTCCCCTCCCCTCAGGCTGCTGGCCCCCCACAGCGAGGTCCGGTCCGACCTGCAGCAGCTGTTCCCCTGCGAGCTGGTGGTCGGGATGAACGGGCGCCTGTGGGTCAAGTCCTCCAGCGTCCAGCAGACGCTCATCATCGCGAACCTGCTGCAGAGCTGCGACACCATGACGGACGAGCAGAGGCGGCAGCTGTTCAGGAGGGTGGCACAGGGGGCGCTGTAGACCACATCAGACCACACCTGGCGCTGGAGGCCCACTTCCTGTCTGCGCTCAGGATGGAGCAGTTTTGTTTTTTTTTTACAGATAAAAACATTAAAAGCAGGTCGTTGCGTTTGAGCTCAGTGACGTCGGCAGGTGAGACACCTGTGGTCTGTTGACTCACCTGACGCTGAAGGTCTCATGCGGACTCGTGTACAGACCAGACCTGCAGGAGACCGTCAGGAGGTCCTGTAGCAGGATGTTCGTAAACAGGTTTTATATTTGTAAAAATGATAAATGTATTTTTATGAAAATAAACAAACTACAGTTCAAAGGTTTGGGTCACTTAGAAATGTCACACAGTGTGGATCCTGTTCGTGTTGCTGCTGGTTTTGGATCGGATCGTCTGCAGAGGCCCGTTATGCAATCATGGCAGTACATCTTAAAAACTGTTGTGCTGATTAACGAAGAGATCCGTTCTTCTTCAGACTAGTTTAGTATCTGGATCAGCAGCTGCAAGGCATCAGCTTTTAACACACCTGAGTTAGGAAACTTCTTTTAACCTGGACCCAGGTACAGCAAAAAGGGTCCTGGATCATTTTAACCATTAGGCTCCAGTCAGTCAGCATTTATGGTGCTGAATCTCGGAGTGGGTCATCCACAGGCTCTCTCCCCCACTCTATCTCCTGTATACAAATGACTGTAGGAGTCACCACGACAACAGGTTTCTTCTGAAGTTCGCGGCCGACACGGTTGGAGAGCTCGACCACGGGCCAGGTTTGAACGACTGGAAGTGAAATGTTAAAACTTAAAACTTGGCCATAGACTTAAGGAAAACTCTCCAACAGTAATCAAGGGCTCAGCCATAGAGACAGTGGAGAGTTACCTAGGAACAGTTACTGACAACCTTTGACCTTCTGCTGCCTTCAGAGGCTTCATTTTCTGCGCAGACTGAACACTGAAAACTTTGACTCTTTTATTGATTCAACCTTAATTTTTTGTTGCATATCCTGGTACGGGAAACTCGCAGTGCAAAGTAAAAAATAAACTGTTGAACGCTGTTAAGGCAGCCAGTAAAATAACTGGCGCTCAGCAGCTTCCCCTGGCGGTAAGGCTCGGCCTATCGCAGCCAGCTCTGACCGCCCCCTCTTGAAGAATCTGTATCTTCTCCCCTCTGGGCGAAGATACAGATTCCTCAGAATAAAACTAACTCAGAAGCATCCGACAGCGTTGAGGCGACCATGTCAGCTTTCTGAGTACTTTTAGACGAACAAATAGATGTTGTACACAGTAACGGCTCTTGTCTTTGTTCATGTATGTTTGTTTTCATCCTATTGCAAATCAGATTTTCCCTGGTGGGACAGTAAAGACTGAATCGGTCAGGTACGATGCTGTGAACTACTCACAGGACAAACGGGCTCTAACAAGACCAGAAAGAGGAGTGGGAGGCCCCGGTGCTCCACCGAGCCAGAGGACAAACGCTTTACAGGAGCCGGACACCTCACAGGTCCTCAGGTGGCAGCGTCATTAAATATTACCCAGAATACACCGGTCTCAGCGTCAGTGACGCCTTCAGGGCAGAGCTGCAGAGAAGTCACATGTTCAGTCTACTAATAAACTTATTGATTAGTTAGTGATGATGGAACAAAATGAGACTTTTTCTTCCATAAACATTTATTTTCAAATAGATTCAGAAAAAATAGATCTTTTTTTTTTACAACGTTTTGCTTTATATGACTTTTTATACAGTACTTTATGTGCGTTTAGAAAAAAACCACAAACGCTTAATGAGGCGGCTCGGAGGGTCAGCAGGGACCCAAACACACAAGGACAGAAGCAGAGAGAACAAATGCAAAGACCAAAACTGCCGGCTCTGACCCGGACCGGATCAGACCGGCTCTGAACTCTAAAGAACATCCGAACACAACGCTTGTTTTTAGGTTTTTATAAAAGTGCAAATAAAAACTCAGAATGTGGATCAGAGGATCGAAACACAAACCAGTTTCTTAAAGTGAAGACAAACATACTCAGCTGGTTCAGAGACAGACAGACAGGTGGATCAGACAGACAGACAGGCGATCAGACAGATGATCAGACAGACAGACAGGTGATCAGACAGATGATCAGACAGATGATCAGACAGACAGACAGGTGATCAGACAGATGATCAGACAGACAGACAGGTGATCAGACAGGTGATCAGACAGACGTTCAGACAGACAGACAGGTGATCAGACAGGTGATCAGACAGACGTTCAGACAGACAGACAGGTGATCAGACAGGTGATCAGACAGACAGACAGGTGATCAGACAGGCGATCAGACAGACAGACAGGTGATCAGACAGATGATCAGACAGACAGACAGGTGATCAGACAGATGATCAGACAGATGATCAGACAGACAGACAGGTGATCAGACAGATGATCAGACAGACAGACAGGTGATCAGACAGGTGATCAGACAGACAGACAGGTGATCAGACAGACGTTCAGACAGACAGACAGGTGATCAGACAGACGTTCAGACAGACAGGTGATCAGACAGGTGATCAGACAGACAGACAGACAGGTGATCAGACAGACAGACAGGTGATCAGACAGACGTTCAGACAGGTGATCAGACAGACGTTCAGACAGACAGGTGATCAGACAGGTGATCAGACAGACAGACAGACAGGTGATCAGACAGACAGGTGGGGTGGGGGGGGGGCTGCTGTAACAGGACTCTGAACACATGCGAGGCGACGCAGAACTTTGGCAACACGTCAGGCTGAAGGTAGAGTGGCAACTGGAAAATACGGCAGACATCTTGATGACGCCACAGTGTGGACTGGGAGGGGGGGTGGGGTCATATGGCGTGTTTCTGGATCCCAGGGATGAACTCCTTGGCGTTGGGGTTCAGACTGCTGTTCACCTGGAGGACAGAAGAAGAGATGATGTCATCAGCAGGTGTGTGATCGTCTTTCAGACGGACGGTCTGAAACAGCCGATAACTAACGAGACGCCGTGACCACATCCAGAAGTGAACGATTCACTGAGACGGCGGAGTCCTGAAAGCCGTCAGCGGTTCGCTGCAACACTTCCTGTTCGAGGGTCGTTTCATTATCACACCTGAAGAAACCTGCTGCTAACTGTCAGAGTCATGATGTAGATCCAGGAGCCTGCTGAGTTCAGGCTGCAACACATTCCTTCAGCAAAATGGCGTCCACAAAGAGAGCAGTTCTCGCCCTGAAATCTGGTGAGAGGTTGCGTTGGAGTCACGTTACATCAGCTTCCTGTTAAAAACAAAGGGGGTCACCGGGAGTCCCTCACGGGGATCATCTCCGTGATGCCGTCACACACGTGGGGCCTGTAACACGAAGCAGGACTTGAGCTTATCCAGGTAACTTCGGGGTTTTCAGCACAACAAAGGTGGTTCACTTCCTACCGGGGTTGATCGCCATGGTAACTTATGCTGAACAGCTAACCTGCTCCAGAGCAGGTTAGCTGTTCCAGATAAGATCGACTCTGTGAAAACGCCGCCTACTGACCAATCAGCTCTCTTGGAAAATGACATCACCATCTGCAGGAGATCCCACAGGCTGTTTTATAGGCTGCTTTATGTTTGCTGTAACGTCTGTAACGACATCGTCCTACAGAGACTGACTAGAAAGGTTTTTACCTACTTACTGCTTTGAAATGTGTTTAATATTTTTTATTTGCTCCTGGTCCGTTTCACACAGCCTGACGCAGCCGTTAAAATAAATATGTTTCATTTTTCTTATAACCTATGTTTCTAATAGGTTGAATATTATGAGCAGTTTGGTGGGGATATAAATAAATAAATAAATTTTAATCTGAACGAAGGCTGTTTATTTTAGGTTAGTAGCTTTCTTATAGGCCGACTACAGAGACTGTAGATGTTGAGATTCAGTCTTTCAGCCACTATTTGAGCTCATTTTATGGCACGAATGGATTTTTTGTTTCGTTGCTTTATGAGGTTAATTCAGAACAATGTTTGCAACACTCAGCTTTTTAAAGTGAGGCGGAACAACCACTTCTTCAGTGGCCGAGTCTTTTTAATGTGGAAACGCCGACACACAGCAGAGCCGAAAGAATAAGGCTGATATTTTCACACAGCTCATAAGAACACATCAAATCAACACGTGTGTCAGCTGTGATGTCGTGTTTCTGTAGTGTTACAGTTTGCTCTGCGTCTGTAAAATATGACGCTCTGATCCCAGTGGACCTGTTCATGTCTGCGATTGGTCATCTGTTGCTGACACCGCCTCTTTTATGTGAACTCGCTCACGGCTGGACCGCTTATTCCGACCGCGATTGTTCAGGTTAGTTAAGCCAGATAACTGAAAGGCATCATGGGTGTGTTGTCTCTTGAACTCGCTTCGTGATACAGGCCCCTGGTGGTGGATCTGATCAGGGACAACAGCGAACTGGCCGACAGGAGGTGAAACTCCTGGTGTGATACGAACCATCTAATCGTGAATGTCAGCAAAACAAAATAGATTGTCGTTGACTGCAGGAAAAATCAGCCAAGTCACCCCCCCACCCCCCATCAACGCCACCGCAGTGGACCAGGTCAGCAGCTGTTTGCTGCTACATTTTATTTTGTTTCAGTTTCTTCTGAATATTTTATTCTATTTTATAATACAAATATATTTATACAGTTTTTCTTTAACTTGTCTTCTGTTTTTTTATTCGGTGCCTTACCTCCCTCAGATGTACATGGTGATGTGATGGTGAATGGTAATAAGTCTGCTGAAGTCTGGTGTAAGAGTCTGAGCCTGTCGCTGGCAACAAGAAGCTGTTTCTGTGGACGCCATGTTGACAGGAAGCAATGCGCTGCAGCCGGTTCAGCTGCCGGCTGAAGTTTCTACTGCACAGATTGAAATCATTTCGACGCCAACACGTGGAAACAGGGAGCAGGTTTAAAACGCCAAAGACACCTTTCACATTAGTGAGTTGTTTTTCCTTCCCAGAAGAGCAAACAGCCTTAGGTCTGATTTATACTTCTGTGTCGAGTCCACGCCGCGAGCGACGTGCGAACCCTCGCATTTACCCTTCTGTGTTGGCGTCTGCAGTTACGTTCAGCACAGAAGTATAAATCAGGAACTCTCTCTGACTCCAGTGTTTTTTAATGAAGAGCAATTAAGAGGTGTGCAAGAGGCCCTTAACACACGGGGCCCCGCACATTCACACAGGGCCCCCCAGCTCCATTAGTTTCCAACATAAAAGGTGTTATGTTTCGTTTGGTCCCACTGAAGCCCAAAGAGATAAACAATCATGAAACATTAAAACAGTCTCAGGTGACTTGCGGTCGGCTGTCTGAGGTTGCTGGGAAAGGCAGCCCCCGATTGGCCGAAGCAGAAGGTTAACTCACCACGACGTCGGCGTCCAGAACCAGCAGGCTGATCTGATCCTGCAGCTGAGCCACGGTCTGAGGGGGGAGGTCTCTGGACGGGATGAACCACTCCCACTGCTCCTCCTCCTCCAGCAGCTCCTGGATACAGCGCTCGATAAACTCCTCCTCCCACAGCTCCTCCTCCACCTGCACGCACAGGTAACACACGGGTAACGGCGGACGGCGTGCACCGGGGCCACAGGAAATTACAGCGACACTATTGATCACAATCATTTAACTCGTTTCCTCTCTGAGCTCTAAAACATTGTGCATTTACTGAACTTTTAAAATCAAATATTTCATTTTATTAAACATGGCAGGACGGCCGCAGCCTGGCGATCTACCATCGATTCGTTTGAACACAGAAAAACCTAAAAATGCAGCCTCCCCATGTCCAAAGTGACATCATCACTGTGCGACCAACAGTGCGGAGGAAATGTGTGACGCGTGTGAGCGTCTGGAAGCAGCAGGGGCGTGAAAAATGAAGCGATTAATAAACGATCGATCGATTAATAGACTCGTTGTTGCAGCTCTAGATTCATCGATTCCTCCTGGAGGGAAAAAACACGATCACACATCGTCCTTTTTTTCATTTTCACAAACAGAAAAAAGGTTTAACAAATCTTAAACTATGTTTTAAGGAAACTTTAGCCTCTCCTGAACAAGCTAGTCCAGATTTGGCAGGTCTAGGTACGGTGGTTTTTGATCTGGATCTGGTCTAATGTGGCCTTCTGCATGCAAACAACCCTGGATATAATTTGTCTTTTTTTCATTTCCGTAAACAGAATAAATGTTTCACAAATCTGAAACTGCGTTTTAAGAAACTTTAGCCTCTCTGGGACAAGCTAGTCCAGATCTGAGAGCTCCAGCTTATCTGGACCTGAGTTTTCCCCTAACTTTCCCCTGAACTGCTAACATCAGCATCTGTGGGTTCTGGTTCTCCCCCTGACCTTAGCCCCAGCTGTGTGTGGGTTCTGGTTCTCCCCCTGACCTGAGCCCCAGCTGTGTGTGGGTTCTGGTTCTCCCCCTGACCTGAGCCCCAGCTGTGTGTGGGTTCTGGTTCTCCCCCTGACCTGAGCCCCAGCTGTGTGTGGGTTCTGGTTCTCCTCCTGACCTGAGCCCCAGCTGTGTGTGGGTTCCGGTTCTCCCCCTGACCTGAGCCCCAGCTGTGTTTGGGTTCTGGTTCTCCCCCTGACCTTAGCCCCAGCTGTGTGTGGGTTCTGGTTCTCCCCCTGACCTTAGCCCCAGCTGTGTTTGGGTTCTGGTTCTCCCCCTGACCTTAGCCCCAGCTGTGTGTGGGTTCTGGTTCTCCCCCTGACCTTAGCCCCAGCTGTGTGTGGGTTCTGGTTCTCCCCCTGACCTGAGCCCCAGCTGTGTGTGGGTTCTAGTTCTCCCCCTGACCTGAGCCCCAGCTGTGTGTGGGTTCTGGTTCTCCCCCTGACCTGAGCCCCAGCTGTGTTTGGGTTCTCACCTGCCGGTTGAACTCCTCCTCGTTCTCCATCCACAGGTACTCAGCGAACGGGTCGTCCTCGGACGGGAACTGACTGCTCAGGATCACCTCGTTGCTGATCGTCATTTTCGAGTCGATGTTGCTGTAACTCGGGTCTTTCATGTCACTTCTCTCACAGACAGACTCACCGCGGTCCGACCTGCAACACACACACACGGTTCCCCGCGTTAAACACCGACCAGTCGGCCCGTTACCGTCCCGGGTCGCTGTGATGGCGGCTGTCTGACAGACAACAACAGCAGGCAGCTAACGGCTGTCGCTGCCATCTTTACAGTCAAAGTGACCAGAAACAATTGCAGAAACATCGACAGAAACACATGAACACGTTCACTGAGAGTCAGTACAGTCATGTGAGGAAATAAAACGTTTTATTTTAATTGATTAAATACCTGACAGCCCGGTTTGTTCGACGGCAGCGGCTCAAACGTTGAACTCTGACGGACTCTGACTGTAATGGCCGCGCTGCCTCTGTTTGTTTACATCTCCGACGTCACTCCGCGCTCGCTTGTGATTGGATACACCGCTCTGGTGCCTTCACGTGATACATCGCCTGTTAAAAACAACGGGACAAGAGAATCGTAAAGTAGCAAACTTCTCCATGACTTTGCGCGATTTGTGACTGTTATTGTCTTGATTTCGTTCACACTGATTATTAATCAGGTTATAGCGGTGTATTGTATTTATAAAATTAGACAGCAGACGCTAAGAGCAGCCTGTGTTACTGATAACGATAACAAAAACAACATCGGTGTGTAATGTATGGAAGCCCATTTCTGCCAAAATTTAAAAAAAGAAGAAGAAATTCACTCAGTTGAAAAATAAAAAATATTCATGGAGGCTACATTCAGGAGATTTATTAAGATAAAATTTGCAAAAGCAAGTGAGAATTATGACAAAAAATACCAACACTTTTACTTGGTAGGTCAAGGTCAGAAATCAGAAAAACTTTATTGATCTCTGAGAACAAATTGTTGTGTTACAGTTGTTCACGTTGCTAATCAAGGTATTTAAGAAATAGAAATAATAATAATTAAAAGCTGGAAAGTAGAAAATATTTTTAAAAAATACAAATCTGCATGTGACAAGTAGTGTAAAGAATAAAAATAATAATGTTATTAATAATAAGGTTAAGTACTGATAATGGGAGATGAACGAGAGATGAACTGGATTAAAATCATTAAAAATAGCAGTATTAGGACAGAATATACCAGAATATTGTACATGCAGGGGTGTTTTTTTGCTCAGAATGGGCACAACAGTAAACGTGATCAGTATGCCTATAATTAAGGCAATACGTTAACTTCTGGCCAAATTCTATGCATTTTCTTGTCATTCCTGACCATTTGAAAACAAAATATATCCACAACCTGGAGGATTAACTAGTAGAAATAAGTGATTATTATAATATTAAATAAAAAGTATGTCAGTGTAATAGTCTGCCTACAGGCTAGTTTATTTAGTAGTCTATTTAACATTTAAACATCTTAAAATTGTTTTCTGATAGGGCTAATGTTAGAGTATTCATTATAATTTCAGATAATAGTATTGGATACCATATAACACACACCTACACCTGTCTGTCTCTCTCTTTGCTCTAACTTTATTTGTCAGCAGTTTTATTTAAAAGAACTCGATTCCGTTTTCACAGCAGTAGAGCACAGACGTGCACAGACGTGAATACACGGCGCAGTGTGTTTGTAACGTTTAATGAGACATGCAGAGAATTGGATATTTGACACTTCTCGGCCCATTCACTGGTCGGAGCCGAGTAAGCGGAGATAAACGGCCTATTTCAGTCCCCAGCTGATCAATCTGCGCATCTCTACCAGTAGAAGATGAGTTCCAGTCCAATAAGCTGTTAAACAAGCTACCAAATAAGCTAGGTAATAATATAATAATAGAGTGGGCTCATGGAAAAATAATCGGTTATCATAACTTTTTTTCATGATTAATTTATTAATGACTCAGCATCATCTGCATTAAATTACAGTTCATCCAATGTTTGAAGTGCATAAAACAGCTTTCCCTACTTAACATTACTGGAGCTCCACAACTACTGACGGATTTTAACTGGGGCGAGTTCAGCGCCGACAAAACGTAGCAAAACGTTTTTTTCAACTGAAACGGTGGTTCACTGAACACCCTGTTGTGTAGCAAGCGCACTGAATTTTCCCACCTTTTTAAAGCCGTTGTGTTTACAAACTTGTGGCAGCTGATTGGGTAACACCTGAGACACGCCCACCAAACGGGAGCAAACAGACCTCGAAGCCTTTTGCGAAACGTTGCAAGGAAACGTCGTTCAATCAGAAAACGTTGCAAACCGGTGCAAAACTTTTTGAGATTGAATTCGCCCCTGGTTTTCTCTGACAGGAGGGGAAGCAGGCAGTGGACCAAACCACTGTGAGGAAAAGGGAGGGGGGACTCCAAATGTTTCTAAACTTAAAAAGAAATGCCCCCCCTGCTTTCGACCAAAGGTACCCGGGACTTTTAAGTCCCCGGATCTCTTTTCAAGGAACTAAAAGGTTCCTTCAGCCCACTGTTGTGTGCGTTACCACCACCTGCAAAGATTAGGCAAATCAACCTGCTGATGTAGGCTGTAGGCCTGTGCAAAGCGACGCACAGGCATCATTGTAACCGCTATCCGTGAGCAACATTTATAAATGAACATCAGATTTGACTGGAATATAATGAAAAACTACAGGCTGTGTTTGACCATCAAAGCAGCTTTTTTTGTGTGGGAGCTATAATGAGGAGACACGTGATAAAGTTACACATTTAATCGTAGCCAAACAAACTGGATAAAGCCATAAAGTTCTTAAAATAACTCCTGCACAGAGAAAGCAACTCAAAAATAAAATCGGACAGTTTGGAAGGTTATTAAAACATTTCCAGCGACAAGAGCTGCAGATCAGCTGCAGGACTCATGTCTGTCTGTTGTAATCAGCTGTTCCGCTTGTTTTGGAGAAGAGACCGACTTCAGCTGTGTAAAAAACCTCCTGACTGATGTGAACTTACAACAACAATGTAGGACCCAGTATTTAGCGTAAACACACCGCTGCTCACTGGCTGCTATTTAACGCTAATATTTAATCTCAGGCAGACAGCGGCGAGACTTGTGTGGCTATTTGACTGCTGATTGTGATTTATTATTCATTAAAGCCAGTAGCCTCTACTCGCCCATTCAGAATTTCGCTGCAAGACAAGCCCCCCCCAAAGTAGGCTACCGGTATTTTCCAAAGGTACTACCCCGGAGCAAGGACTTTTTGGGGGTAAAATGAAGACGCCAGAACTATATTTAGATCCTGTTCCCTCCGGTGGAAAAACAGTGAGTTCCTCCAAAGGTTCCTAGTTCTGGGGTTTAGTTCCTTTGGTCAAAACGCAGCTTATGATAGAGTCCGCCTCCTCGCATCTGCGTCACAGTCCGCCCGTGGAGTGCTTTTTACTTTTTACCTTCTCATAGCTCTCTCCATAACATTGTGAGCAAACTCTACATTATGAGCCATTTTCCTTGTTTTCTGGCTGTTATTTGTTATTTAACTGGTAGTTACTTATTGTTACCAATCTTAAACCTTAGTTAGTCTGGAGGTATAAGGTTGCATTTGAGCAAAATTTGCACTGACACTAGAGACCAATCTAAAATATGTTTGCGATACCGGGCAAGGAGCAGGCTTAAATCCAAGCAGTCCTCTCTGGTTCCTGACCCAGTTTTATTAATTAGGAAACCATGCCTATTGATCAGGGTGGAGTCAGCTAGAACGGGACACTTTTTGGTAAATAACTTATAAGACCATCAAATCAGCTCTGCATGAGCCCCAATTTATAAAAAGTTGTTTAGGAACAATCAGAGTTTGAGCATCAGCAGATTCCCTCAGCTGTTCAGGTTCAATGTAAAGAGAGAACAACACAGTGAGTTTAGTTGAAATAATTTTAATTTCAGCAGTAAACTCACATTATCGTGTTTGTGGTGCTGCAGTAACAACAATATCAATACATTTCATTTCATGCAATAAAACGTTTAACAAATATCTCGTTGAAAATACATTTAAAATGAACAGATGGGTGTGTGTTTCTGCACATTGTTGTCTTTGAGTCTGTTTGTGTGTAAAGTAAAAGGTTGTTTAGGTTTTGCTTGTAAATACACATATTAGACCTATGAACCTGTTTTGCACCCTCAGTTGTAACCTTTGTGTAAGAGGGTGTACATGGCCCATTTTAGCTGAAAATCAGTGCCTATTTTAATAACTCACTGGTTTAGCTAAAAAAGTACCTAAAATAAAATGGATCAAATTTTATTTACAAATTTAAACTTTTTTTTTTTATTTGAAAGAGGCGTCATGACATCTTTCATAAACATTAAACTTTATTGGTAACCTGACTTATAATCGTTTTATCTATCTGATCCGTGCTGGTGAGTGAGAACTAAAATGGATCCTCCAAAATATTCTCGCCTTGACCCTTCCGGGGCTCCGTAGGATGCGCTAAAATATTCTGTCACATTAGTTAAAAAGTTTGATAATTAACTATCTTATTAACACTAATGCCAATCTAATCAATAGTCAATAAGGTTAATAAATAACTATACAGACTATATTTTAAGTTAGTTAACGTATAATTTGTTCCTTGTCATGCTTTCTTTTCGGGGGGGGCAGGGGACTTTATTAATCGATCAGGCTCATTCACAACACATCACGCTAACAGGTTAGCTGCTAGCTGCGCGTTGAAGAAGCGAAGGTAAGAGTGTTTATATATATCAGCAAATATAAACTACAATGAACACATATCCGCAGACTGCTCCCGGCTTTATATAAACTTTACACACTGAAAGGTCTAAACCTCGAAGTGAAGCTTTAAACTACGTTAGCCAACGACTAGCATTAGCATGTAGCAGCAGGCTAGCCCTTGATGCAGGCAGATCATGTTAGCCTCGGCTGTGTAGCACGGCCCTCTAGTATTACGGGATAAATCCGGTAATTATTGGGTTTATTTGTTACGTAGCAGATGCATAGATTCATTTACAAATGGCTCTGATTCATAATGTCCGTTGTTTGTTTGTTTTTTGTCGTGAGTTTTTAAAGTTTTAAGCGGGGTAAAATTGAGAGCTAGCATCGTTAGCTTAGCTGCTCGCACAGGACAGGTGCCGTGTCTCTGCTGTTCACTTTCTCACACACCTGAAAGCTGCTCAGGTTTTCTCTTGCCAGATACTGCTTCACTGTGACAATACTCTTTGTAGGTGGTTCACCATCGTTCCTTTACACAAGTTAACGGTGTGTTTTGGGTCCATGTCTCCTCCTTTCAGGCCTCAGGGATCCATAAAGAGCCTTTTTTTATTACTCACATGTCTCTTTGATATTTTCACACAGGTTCAGTGAGGATGTTTCCATCTCTCTGTTCACATCCGTTCACTTCCTCCCTCTTTGTCTGAGGTGGAGTTTCTCTAGCCTGTCCCAGTAGTCACACCTGCTCAGGTGTTAATGAATCACGGCCGGTTTTCTTCCATGTGCTGTAACTTATATTTGCTGCTCTCCACTCGCCTCTGTTGTCTTTTAGAGGCAGCGTTTGAAGAATGTCTCATTGTGTTTCAGCAGAGATAAGACGTTCACCACAGAAGAGGAACTTCACTTTCACCAACTTTACCGTTTGCACAAGACGTTTCCTGACACTAACTTTCACCCCCCCGGTCCTTTTTGCCGCCTGCCTCTTTCCTTATCTTGACTCGCCGGTGCAGAAGCAGCAGCTCCACTTGGTGACGTCATGTCTCAGAAGTCGCAGTCAGACGGAGGTCAGAAACACTTCGCCGTGGGTCGGGGGCTCCTGGCCGCAGCAGAGACCTTGAACTTTAGCATGAATGAACAGCGATCCAGCCGGCAGATGGGGGGCATGTCCTCAGGTGTTGGGGTGGGTGGTGGTGGCGGCATGGAGGGCCAGGACGGCAGCTCCCAGATGTCCCGGCGTGGTGGCGGCAGCCATCTTGGCAACACCATGAAGTTGTTTGCCAGTTTGGGGCTGTCGCCCTCCGACCTGGACGCTCTAGCTGAAATCCCTGAAGAGGAGATCAGTGTGGAGACGCTGCCGCACATCCTCAGGCAGCTCAAGAGCCGCAAGGGGGACGCGGGAGAGCGGCGGGCGGCGTCCTCCATGTCCTCTGACGCTGGGTATCGAGGAGGAAGGGACAGCTGGGACGACATGCACGCCGGGAGGATGGGCGGTCCTTCTCTGGGTCAGAGTTCAGCCCGGGCCCAGCCCTCTGCAGACTTTGGGTTCAGTTCCATGCAGGACGTCTCCCCCAGCCGTGGCTACAGCTTAAATTATAGTGGCGGCGGTGGGGGGGGCGGCAGAGACAGGCCGTATTCTGAGCTTTCCCGCCAAGACTCCTACAGCGGCCTCGGGGTGGGGATGCAGACCTCCAACTCCGTCTTTATGCAGAGGAGGATGGGCTCCCCTTCAAACGGAAAAGTCCAAGACTTCTTGGGAGTCACGCCCTCCATGTTCCCCCACGTGTGCTCTCTTTGTGACTTTGACGTTCATTCCAACATGGTGAGTACCGTCCAGCCTCCTTCCTCTTTTCCTCTCGGACTAACTTTAAATGTTTCAGCTCAAGTCTTCTGTCCTCTTCAGTCAGTGACAGGTGGTCCCTCGTGTTTCCAGAGACTGGAGGTTCGGTTTGCATCATGTAATCTCCTTGTTTGAAAGCAGCATGTACCGTATCTTCATTTCTTTACACCTGAAGCTCTGCGGCGTTACAAACTCAGGTTTTGGGTCTCTTCAGTCGTCGTCCAGCCAGATATTTAGTGTTTATTACACATGTCTACGACACCTGGAAGGTAAATAGAAAGATGAAATGTCGACCTCACACACTCAGTCTGATGCAGCACGTCCTGGACCAATCAGCAGCTCTTTACACAATGACATCACTTACCTTCAGACTCCTGAACCTCAGCTGTTAAAACCAGGTATTCCCATGGACCTAATAACAAACACCGGCCAATGTTTCTTCTTTTTTTATTAAAGAATTAAAATTTTCTTGTTTATCAGCTGACATATGCCCCAATACTGATGTCTGAAATAAAGTTCAGTAGGATGTTAGTGACTCTGAATCCTTATTAAATCTTTTTAGGTAGTTAGTTTGGTGGAACGAAGAAGTTAGTTAAACTCTGCCGACGTGTACGCCTGTCACACATCGGCCAGTAGGCATGCATGTTGTCCGATATGCTTCTCTATGAAAGTTGTTACAGAAAAAGGTGTCCATGTATAACATTTCATATATAATACTGTGCCGTGACGTCCCCCGCTGGTTTGAAGCCTCCATTTTGGCATTTTGCCCGTCGCCATCTTGCTTTTTTGGATTTAGACGTGTCCATATTTGGATGAGAGGGTGGAGCTAGCTAGCTTGCTAGCTTGGTTAGCAAGGTGCATCTTTAATTAACTGTCATATTAGCTGGGATGCTACAAACAGGCTTAAAGGAGACCTATTATAGGCGTTTCCAGCCCTTTATTGTAGTTCTCTGACTCAGCATCTGTCTGAACCCCCCCCCCCCCCAGAGCCCACTGTCTTCTGATTGGCCATTGTGTAATGTCTTTACCAGGTTGCTGCAGGGATAGGGCTGAATGTTTTGTGTGGGCGTGGCCATTATTCTCTGCCTGGAGCAAATTACCATATTTGGAAATCCGGCTCGGAATGACATCATACCGAGCCGTTAGTAGAAAAAACAGTTCAAAACAGAATCGGGGGGATATCTGAGGTTTTGGCTCACAGGGATTTCTTTTTAATACTTTTACCTCATCATTTGAAACTCTGGTCACGTTTAACATGAACATCATTATAGAAATGCTAGAAAATTTGAAAAAGCATAATTATAGGTCCCCTTTAAGAACAAAACGTACTTACTGAAAATGAACAGCTGACTCCTGATAAGCTTTTTCAGCGGCGCTGGTTAAATGTACACAGAGCAGCGGATACGAGTCACCTCTATCCTGAGTGACAGGTTGTCAATCAGCTTGTAGCCCCGCCCTAAAGCCTCCCCTGCTTCCTGGTCTATGTTCCTCTAAATGGGACCATAATTTACTAAATGAACATCATGTTGTGTTGAAGAAGACTTGAAACTAGCGACTGAGACCATAAACTCATCAGGAAAGTGTTTACTGAGGGAATAAATCAGCTGAGAAGTAGAAACATTTTCTCAGATTTCTATACAGTCAAACTTCGTAGCTACTCTTGAACCTTGTCAGGTGAGTGGAAGCTAAAGTCTGAGCGTCGTAGCCCATTCTGCCTGTACAGGAGTGTAACGTTACATGTATTCACACTCCAACCTGAACAAATCCAGTCGCTGCATTTACTAAATTTAAAAGTCGGGTATTTTTATTTGGCAGTTGTTTGGTTGACTTTGGTGAAGTGAGTCCACGTGCTGGAAGGATGAAGAGAAGGCGGTCGGCCATGTCATTAGTCTGTTTCAGACGTCTGTAGAGATGATCTAACAGAAGATCAGTAATGAAATGATCCCTAAGGGATTCTCTGCCCGCAGAGCCTAATGAATCCGGGTGTTGTACCAGCTTGAAACCGGATCCTAAATGGACCATCCCTACAAATAAGCTGAAACTGAGCGCCATCGAGTCGCCCAGTTCTCTTTAGATCCGGTCCTGCAGTTATCACCTGCTTTCTGAGGGGGTTTGTTTTAAACATGCGTGTTGGTGGTGGGGGGGGTTAAACTGCTGAGAGCCGATTAACGAGGGCTGACGGGGAGGAAGAGCCCGCGGAGCGTCACTAACTTATCAGTTTGAATCTGCAGGAGTGGAATCAACACGTTAACGGGCTTCGACATGCTGAAAACAGACGGCTGCTGCTCGACGTGTAAGTAACTCAAACGCATCACAGACGCTCCTCTGAGACGTTTTTGTTCTGTTTGGAGGTGTAACGTCGGCTGAATCTTGTTTTCAGGTATCCGGAGTGGGAACCTGGGATGTCCTCGGGCAGAGGGTAAGAGAGACAACCCATCAGAGTCATTACAGCGATCGAACTAACTGAACAGAGCTCATGTTAGTAAAACTGCGGCCAACATTTAGCTCTTTTCCACCGCAGAAACTTGAAGTAAAGCCACCGTTCCTGAACCTAAATGTCGGCTCTGGCTGCCAGGTTCAGGTGATTGAATACAGCAGCTGCAGTCACGAAGCAGCGCTGTGTGTTCACATAAACACCGTGTCTGTGTACAGTCAATATTCTGCAGTTGATGTGTAAACTGGAGATGGTTTGAACGGTATTGGGGGGAGAACGTTAAGGCAGCGTTGGTCTCAAACTTTTTCCCTGTCAACGACCCCTAAAGTGACAAATCAGAGCGCAGAGCCCCGTCTGATGGGAAGATTTAGTCCCAGTGTGTCGGACAGGATCTTTAGATGTTTTATGACAGATTGTACAAAACCAGTGACTAACATAATCATAGTTCTGGGAGGTCCCGGGACCTCACTTTGAGAACCACTGTTATACTAAATCATGTAACATTTCCAGTAGCGGGCAGCTCAGTCGGTCGCTGAAGGAAGAAGAAGAAGAAGCTGTAAAATTATTTCCTCCCTCTGTTTTCTTTGGCGTCACTTCCTCATATTCTGAATCAGGAGAAAATGGAGCATCAGGGTGTTTTTTATGGATCAGAGAGAGACCTGGACTCACAGCCAACCGGTCCTGAAGGACTCGGGCTGAAGAGCGGGGGAGCAGCTGGTCTGGAGTCAGTCTGCTTTGCTCTCTGATCCTCCTGCAGCTTCACTGTTTGAAGTCTAAAAGGAAATCTACATTAGCTCCTGGACCTTCCAGGTTCTTACAAGTTCAGGTTAGAGGAACCGCCAGGTGACGAGTCGTTAAGTTCCTGTCGTGGAAAAGAACCTGTGTGATTTCCCATCAGCCCCCCGTCACAGTGTTGTAGTTGTGTTTGAGTTTAACCAACTAGCTGTGTGCTGACTGACAGCTGGTTCCTCTGTTCTAGCGGGGGTCTTCTGGAGGCCCCCAACCTGTCTGCAGGGCTGCTCGGACCCGCCCCCATGTCTTCGGCTCACACAGCGGGGGGGATGTCCTCCAGCTGGGGTAAGAGACTGCACAGGGGTCATACTGGCGGAGGTTAGAGTATCTGTTTAGTCTGAGGAGAGGAAGTGTGTGGTGATAACACGGAGTGTGTCTGCCTGTCAGGAGGAGGTGGAGGAGGAGCTGGTCTGTCAGGAAAGAACCCGTCGGGACAGAATAAGGTCAGTCTGTTGTTGTACCTGATGATGTTACGGTGTATCGCCTGATCTCTGCGGCGCTGTAATGACATTGAAATGTTGTCCTCAGCTGAGAAGCAGAGTGGTGGTGGTGAAGTACGACAGGAAGCCTCTCAGCAACAAGACGCTGTTCGCCTTCACCGAGCCGTTCGGCTGCCTGAGGGAGCACCTGGTCCTCAAGAACAAGGTGGGGCAAACGATTTAACTTCAGCGGCTCCACATCATCTTAGGATGAACCGGTCACAGCAGGGATGCGACCATTATAGAGCTGGATGGCACAATTAGTTGTGTAAAATCACACGAGCCTTCTTTAAATGAGAGTTTTTATTGCAGGGCTGCACGATTAATCTGATCGCGATTTCGTGTCGTGCGATTACGTAACCGCAAAAAGGTTTAATAAAACAAAGTGTGAGTGTGACGCCGTCTTCTCAGCGTGCGTCATGTGCCTCTACAAACGTGCAATCAGAAAAATGATTGATGAGCAGATGAAACGCCGGCGCTCCGGTCAGAGAGAAGAACACCGGGAGAAGATCAGGAAGGTTTGGCTCGCTGGCCAGTTAACGTTCGCTGTTTCGCCGCCTTTTTGTTGTTCACAGAGCCTTTCATCAACTGACCAATCACAGCCCGGCTGAGGTGGGATGTTGATTAAAAAAAAAAAGGTTGCCGTGCTGCAGCAAATCATTAAATTTTGAACAAGATTATTGACAAGTTAGTACTCAGCACTAACAAATCAGAGACGGATGTTGAGCCTTTTTCCTGCACAAGGATTAAATTTCAAAAAACAAACCACAGAAGTGAAACAGCTGTAACTGGATTTAAAAATCGACAAGTGGTAAAACAGTTTATTATTATTATTATTATATGAAATTCTGTAGCATTTAATATATTGTTATACTAACTCAACATTATTCATTTAACGTTATCTCTTCTTCAGTAGAGCCAGTGTGCCCGTATTTTTATAAATATTGTTTCACTTTGTTCACGTTGAGAAATACACATTTAAAAACGTCTGCATTTTCCTTGATAATTAAGCAGGTAGACTCAGAGTACCACTCGTTGTGTTATTATCGCAATATGAGTTTTTGCAGCCCTGATCTCTTCGTTGGCTTTTGTCTTTAACAGTTTGTGCCTTTCAATAGTGAATACAGTCACCAAATAATGCAGTTCAAAATACTATAAACAAAGTCTATATATCTATATGGATTTAATTAAGGAAGCTACCTCTGTAAACATTCCTGTCAGTAGTATTTCCCTTTTGTTCCCAAAATAAAATCAAATTTATGCCGAAATAACGATGACATGATGCTGTTTTGTTAAACACATGATTCCTGCTTTGTCAGGTCAGAAACAGCAGGACAACTCTTAAAACGCTTGTTTTCTGAATGGAGTTCGGACTAATCAGGGCTGTGCTAGGCTAACATGTTCACAGTAAAATACAAACGACAGCTGGAATAAAGTTAATGACAAGATGTCGATACCTCGACTTTGATACCGGTTCCCGAACGATACTTTTTTCAATACAAATTTTATTCTCATCAAACGGAGAACCTTTGTTTTTGTATAAAGTAACTTAATTATCACATTATTAGTAATTTATTTTAATAATTGTTCCTCTGAAAAATGCTGTCAAAACAAGACATATTTTCAATGTAACATCGGCCTATATTGTTTTTGTTGTTTTTATTCCTCTTTAGTTTTTATGTCATTTTATTGTTTATTAATTATATATTTTTTTATTGTTTATATGTGAATTTGTGCTCTGGCACCATGGCAACCTAAACATTCATGGCAACAGGCCTGAGAGAGAGAGAGAGAAATCTCTCATCTCATGGAAACAAGTTTCTGCCTCTACATATCAAAGTTTCCTCACTAGAGGAAGAGGTGTCCAGGCGACAACTATCACAATAGAAAGGAAACTCTTTAATCCGCTGCAGCAAAGTCGCAGACCGCTACGTGATGTCACAGGAAGCGCTTCCGCCGGCTGCACATACAGGTCAGTGTGCGGCGTCACTTACTGATCCTTGGGAAAATGTAGCGTGTGTGGAAGCTGCCGCGCTACTCGGCCAATAAAAGAGCTTTGATTTGATTCAGAAAACAGCGACGCTGCCACCAAGCTACTGAGAAATGTAGTTAAACTAGTAACGGTGCTGCTTGTAGCGACGCTGCTGCCCGACGCCACTCGTACGGTGGGCGTGTTGAAGCAGCTCGGTGGCAGCAGGGCTGCTGAGACGATGATGCACCGTCTCTGTCTTGTTGCAGCAAAGACGGAGCGACTTTCTGCTCTTAAGTTCATTTCACGCACAGTCAAAGGCTTCACCAGGTTTGTCGTGTCGCCTCTTAGCAGCAATTATCTTACGTCCAAATATTGCATCGCTCGCTGTTGCATCAAGCCACACTTTTGATTTTCTCCACGTCTTTTACATCCACGAGCCACGTCACCGGCGTGAGCTAGTGTTTACATCACCACAACCAATTACAATCACTTTTAGATGTGGGCACATCAAGAATGCTGCATGCTGATTGGCTCATTGGCGTTAACAAGAACCTTTAGGTATCGAACTTTGGTACCGAAAGACAAGACATTTTTTGATACTCGGTGGTATTGAGGCAATTCGGTCGGTGCCTAAAAAGTATTGAACTCGATACCCAGCCCTGTACAGCTGATTAAATCTTTGTCTCCGTCAGGCCTTCCTGGAGATGAACAGTCACGAGGAGGCTCTGGACATGGTGAACTACTACGAGCAGCAACCGGCAGCTCTGTACGGCAAACCAATCACCTTCTACCTGTCCAAGAGGCTGCTGGTCATCCAGGTAACAGCCGCTGTGCAGCGGTCAGGCTGCTCCTGAACGTCGCTCGGCCGCCAAAACAAAACGGCGTGTGTTTGTGTTTCAGAAAGACGAGCGGTCGACTGACAGGCCGATGGACAGGTCGATGGACAGACCTGTCAGGGAGGTCAAAGGTCACGGCAGCCAGGTGGTTTTCTTCTCCAACCTGCCCAGAGAGGAAGAGAAGAAGAAGGAGCTGCTGACCATCGCCGGACGCTTCGGCACGGTGGAGAAACACCTTTTCCTAACGGACCAGGTAAACCGGAGACGACTCCGATTGGACGATCCGGAGATGGGAGACTCGTGCGCTGATGCTGAATCTGTTTGTGTCCAGGCGTTCGTCCAGCTGGGGACCCCAGAGGACGCGGAGATGCTGGTGAAGTACTACAGCGTGAACCCGCTCACCATCAGAGGGAGACCCATCCGCCTCAACATCTGCACCAAGTACAAGACCCTCACGTGAGTACAGACACCGGTCACCTGGTGACCACGACACCTGGGGGTGGGGCTCGTTGCTGAGAGTGGACAGAGGGTGTGACCCTACAAAACTGTAGGTGGCAGTTCACAAGCGTTTGCTGTTCATGCAGGAAAACTGCAGCGAGGGAGTTGTTCAGTTTCAAACCACGGCATAGGTACGCACGTAGACCCTAAATGCATTCATACTTGTGCGTTGGTGTCTCCGCGTTTTGCAATTACACCCCCAAAAGTGCGGCTGGTGTAGCCTTTTCAAATGGTACCGAGCGAATGGATCACAGTCTGATAGAGAAACGAGTTGTTTCGGGTTGCGACGGTCAAATATATTGATTCACTGTGTTACAGCTGCCGTTTTGGCCGCTATTAAAGTTACTTCAAAGCACGAGGTACTTCCAGTCGGGTCGGAGGCGTAGCGAGGCAGTTGACCAATAACAGTGCTTGCAGTCCATCCCGACTCGGCGTGTAGTTACATTTTCTGAGGAGGTGCACGTCAGGTGTAGCCTCTGCGTAGCCCCCCGTAGCCTACGCCGTCGATTCGACGCAGAAGTATAAATTACGCTTAACAGGAGCGTTGGACAGATGTTTAGTTCTTACAACGGCCTGAATTAGTGAAATAAACTTTTCCTTTACTGAGTCTTCTGACTTCAAGGTGCCTTTTATATTCTGAGGTTGCTACACAGCTGTCTGAGGGCGGAAGGGAGTCGAGCCGCCTGTTGTTGAGGTGAAGGACACTTTGCGTCCCATCAAGGACAGTCGGATAAGAAACACTCTAACGAGCATCTCTCCCATGAGAACATCTTTCTCCAAACTACAACACAGCGAAGCAGCATAGAGTGAAACCCAGCGTGAGAACAGGGAGACAAACACAGCAGGGCTGCAGCTCACCATGATTTTAGTGGGGTGGCGCAATGGATAGGACGCCTGCCTTTGGTGTTCGGGTTCAATCCCCCACTGTGACCCATCGATCATTGTGTCCCTGAGCAAGACACTTAACCCCTACTTGCTCCAGAGGCGTGCGACCTCTGACATGTATAGCAACTGTAAGTCTCTTTGGAGTCGCCTCCCCCGTAGGTGCACGTATATAGGTGATATTTATTAATCCTTTCAGAAATTCATAGTGTGTCATACAGCAAACTTCAGACCTACAACCAGAGGAGGGGTCACACACTACACGAGCTGACAGCGGCCGTGTCACCCGACGCTGGTCTTCAAACCACTTTTATCAAGAAAACACGTGAAATATGAAACAGGAAATGAGCGATCCAGCACACGAAACAGCTGTTTGTTATTATATGTATGGGTGATAGGATGGATCAGCACACGCAGGTGGCAGGGACGGTCTGAGCTACACAGAGCTGGAGGGAAAGTTAAAATCTGCAGCTCCCCGACACCCAGTTAGCTCCTGACTGTGAGGTTAAAACTCACGGCCCAAAACAAACGCTCGTGGTCACATTTTCAGCTGAGGACTGCGGCTCACTTTGGTCTCAGCTCAACAATCAGTCATGATTTCAGTTAAATGCTGAAGCTGCTGTTACTGTTACCTTGTCTGTGGTTCGCTGGCAGAACACCGGTGCTTTCTGATCAGCTGCTGTCGTGCCGTTGCCGTGGCAACATAAATTTTGTTTTATGGTGGACGGACGGTAACATTACAGAGTTTTTGTTTTCTTTAGCTTGAAATAATCCCAGACGTTGGGCACTTTCTTCTTCGTCCCTCGCTGTTTTCTTTCTCTTCCTCCACTTTGCAAACAGCTTCATCACAATCACGTCGTGTTCACAGCGTGAGCGTGATGTGCGACAGTAATAAAAGTCCCTGCGAAACACCGTGCTGGATAGTTACATGGATTAAACGAAGCATCGACGCATTTTAAACGATGAAGCGTTTCAGCCCAAACATTCAGAGTCCACCCTGAGGACGAAGTCTGACCCTGGACCTGGTTTCTGTGTTTCAGTGTGAACCAGAGACAGGGCGGCTCCGGTGGAGACGGTCGAGGCCAGAGGAGCGGCGGAGCGAACGCCGCCTCCTCCTCCTACGGCGCCGGCTCAGGGTCCAGGACCAAATCCTCATCCAGGTCCAGAGAGGATAGGAGAGAGGAGAACAAACCAAAGCCTGAGGAGAAACCAGCAGCGCCGGAGGATGAGGAGGAGGAGGAGGAGGTGTCCGGAGTGATGGAGGGGGAGGACGGAGGGAGGAGGAGGAGGAGCAGGTAACTGATGGCGACGCAGAGGGGGAGGAGCCAGAGACGACTGAGTCTGTGAAGGAAACGGTGGAGGAGTCTGAGGACGTCCAGCAGCAGCAGGAGGAGGTGAGAACACACAGAGGATTCAACTTTATTAACAAACAACAACGAGGGCACGAAATAGACGTTCAGCGGAAGAAAGTTTCTATTCAGTAGAAATAAATTTATAAAGTTACAAAGATAAAGTAAAAAGATTCAGTGACAGGTTGACACTTTTAAACTACGAGTGTTCACACAATAACAAGACCTAACCTTACGATACGAAACCAAAGTGTAATTTAATTCTAATATACAAACCAAAGTCATGCTGAAATAACATGATGTCATTTTGTTTAACATATGGATTCAGTTTGGCCGTCAGGGTTCCGCTATGCTGGAATCAGGTTACAGACACTTTAGGTGCTTTCACACTGCCCAGTTTTCTCCTCAGTTCACGAATGAGTGAATGCGGCGTGTTGGCGGATCTCTGTGTGAAAGCTGCTGTTGTCTGAACTTTCCTGTTAGTTCAGCTTCCTCACTTTAATCCCAAAAATATAAAGTAAAAATTAATTTAATAAAAGCAGATGAAACAGACGAAACTAAACGAAATATTCATCAACAACCTTTTTTTCCCCTGACTAAAACGAGACTGTGACGATGTCCTTACATAGGCTGCTGTGGCTCAGGAGGTAGAGCGGGTTACCTGTTAATCGGAATGTCAACGGTTCAATCCCCGGCTCCTTGGGCAAGATACTGGTGGCTGTTCCACCAGTGTATGAATTTGTGTGACTGCAGATGTAGTGTACTTTGAGTGGTCGAAAAGACTTGAAAGGCGCTATACAAATACGGAACATTTACATGCAATATTTTGACGAAAAATGACGAAAATAAATAAAACATAATAAAATGAAATCTTTATTTTTGTCAGTATTTTAGGAGACAAAATATTTCAGGCCACGTTTTCTCTCCAAATTTTCTCTTGAACAGTTTGTTTATTCATTTCAAAAACAGTGAGGCGGACACAAAAACAGAGCGAATAATTATATCTGACGGTAATTTGGTTATAAGATTTCTGGAAAAAACGGTACAAACTTGAAGCGGCATATCAAGACTAATCACCTGGAAGTGAGGTGAGTTAACGTCTCCAAAGCTAATGTTCAAATTTTACAAAGCAATTTATCTCTGAGCGAGATGAGTGAAATAAAATGTTAAATATCTCTATTTTGGTTCGAGCAGGTCGAACAAAATTCTAATCAAAATTATACTAAAAAGTTAGAAAAGACTAAAATGATGGTTAATGACGAAAACTGTCAGTTAACCTGAGTTACAGCTGCACCTAGCTAAGCTATCGTCACTTCCTGGTCGCAAAAACTTGACATGACTGGCGCTCTATCAGCCCAAACTCGAGGCTTCAAAATGGCGGTCCACAAACCAACGGGTGACGTCACCATGACTACGTCCATTTCTTATATACAGTCAGTGCCTGTGACACACGACGGAGACTGAATTAACTCTGCAGGTGTGAATTTGTCCAACAGGCAGCAGCCGTTTTTTTTCTCTTTAAACTCAACGTAGCTCTTCACACACAGGTTCCTGAGAGTGATGATGTCGCTGATGACGCGCCCGGAGGTGTGGCCAAGGCTGACGTCGAGGCCAAGCAGGGGGCGGAGTCGGAGGGACAAATAGAACCGACGGAAAGCGAAGAACACGAGATCAAAGACGAGCCGAACGCAGAACCTGAACTCGGAGAGAGCTCGGAGCCGGCGGAGGGAGACCTGCCCGAGGACACGGTACGCTTCCAGAAAGCCGGGTTACTTAGAGAAGCTCGGGCCGCATTGACCACGGCGGTAACCTGCCTGAAAGGCTCTCGTTTGGAGCTCACATTTTGGAACAGTTGGCCCTCAGGGGCCGTTGAGTAGCTGCTCCAGAGCTTTTGACCGTTAGTGTTTTCCTGAAAAGTAAAAATGGACCCTGCTGGTTGTTGTTCTGTGTTTCTCAGCTTGATCGGGACTTCCTGGAGAACATGGAGGACTTTGTGACGTTGGACGAACTGGCAGAGGACGAGGACGAAGCAGGCGGAGAGTCCGGCTCCATCGGTACCCGAGTCTGTTTCTACTTTAGAGAATGAACCTTTCAAGAGTTTGAGGCGCTGCAGGAGAACGGGGTTAAAAACCTTCCCAGTTTAGTTACTCACATTAAGCATATATTGCTTTGTATTCTGAAGTTGTACATTTAAATATGCAAATGAGGCAGAATCTAATGAAAATCTGCGCTGATTTGCATCTATTTCAAGAACCCGAATTCTGAACTCTGGATTAAGACAGGTTCAAAATTACTTTTTGATTTTGTCGACACATTAGACTCAAACGTTTTCACAGAGAGGAGACACATTTTTGGGGGATAAAATGTGTTATAATTCAGGCTGTGGATGATTTATGAACAGACCCCTCAGTAGAAACCTTCAGAATAGAGTCAGGAAGATGACTGGAGAGCTGCTGGACATCAGGTATTTACAGAACCAAAATCAGATCAGATCCTTAACAACAACAATATAGAACGTCTCAAACTGATAACTGGCACAAAGGAAACGAGCATATTTGGCAAACTGCAGGAAGATAATAGTAAGAAATAGTGAATGTGGATTTTGGACGTTTTCTCTCCACTAGATCTGAAAGACGAGATTTTAAGGAAGCAAAGGAGCCCAAAATCTCAAAAATGACCAGATGATGAAACCGTGTTTTCTGCGTCTCGCCTTGATGTAGAATTAAAAATGTGTTGTGGACTGATGGTTTTTAAACAAAGCTGTCTGTGTGTTGAACTAACGCTGCTCCTCCTGTGTTTCTCTGCAGACAACACGAGGAGGGGGGTACGTATCTGGACTCTCGGCGTCAGTAAATAGCTGCTGATTGTTTCTGTAAGTCGCTCTGAGCCGGGCTTTCTTCTTCTTCTTCTGTCAGGGCATGAGGGTAGTCAACATCGTCGGGTTCAGACGAGGGTACAACTTCCTCAACGAGCTGCTGGGCCTCGCCAAGCCTTTTGGGAAAGTGGTCAAACACCTGGTGCTGGACTTAAGACCTGAGGTAAGTCTCAAGGTGTCAGACCTGTGGCGGTCAGCGGAGGAACACACACGCTTACTGTGTCATTTATTTATTTATTTATTTATTTTTATATATATATATATATATATTTATATATACATACACTATACTGTATATATTTATTTATTTATTTATATAATATCTATATATATTTTTTTAACACACACGCTTACTGTTTTATTTCTTTATTTATTTTATTTGAATTTTTTTTATATATATATTTTTTAACAGATGCTTACTGATTTATGTTGTATGTATGATGCTTTGGTAATATTGTTCCACATTCATGCCAATAAAGCTAATTGAATTGGAACAGCTGGATTACACTAAACGATGCTCGTTCAGGTGTTTGACTTAGCGGCTTCCTGTGAACACGCCTCTCTTCTCCTTCCTGACCAGGCGTACCTTCAGTTCGCGACTGAAGACGAAGCCCGAGCGATGGCCAAGTTTTACACCAACAGTAACGTGACGGCGTCGGTGTGCGGCCGACCGGTGAGGATCAGTCACTCCATGAGCTACCCCACCATCCAGGTGAGCCCCTCTAACAGATCCATTCAAAGTCTGAAAGCCGCCAGGAGACCAGTATCAGGACTGTAGTCTGCAGGGTTTAAGAACAGGACAGCAAGTCCGACGTCGGTTTTATTTGGCTTGATGACTTCTCTTTGTTTGTTGTTCAGTGCGGCTCCAGCAAGGTGGTCTACATCGGTCAGATCCCCACCAGCAAATACTCCGACGCCGCCATCCTGAAGCTGGCCGAGCCGTACGGGAGGGTCAGGAAGTACTTCCTCAACAGGCTGAAGAGAGAGGTACAGAACCGGGTCTGAAGCGAGTCCTGAAGACGGGCGGCGGTGGCTGCTGGAGGTCTAAACGATCTGATGTGTCTTTGTCCCCAGTGTTTCATTGAGATGGAGAAAGCCGAGGACGCGGAGAAGATGGCTGAAGACTGCAGAGTGAATCCACCCAAGTTCAACGGGAAGCGTCTGACCGTCTACGTCAGCAGGAAGTACAGACAGCTCAAACACGGGTGAGAACCCCCTCTGGTTAAACTGTCAGGGGTCGGTACTGAACCCGGTATTAAACTGGGCAAAATTATAAAAGATCGCAGCCGACGTTATCGGTTCTGCTTTCAGTACCAGAGGAAGAATTTATCATCGCTACGTAAACTCTGCGCATTTTATCTGTTTCTGATCTTTAATGAGATCAAGACCTTCGTCCATGATGCGTCTTCACTGCACGATTAATCCAGTCACAATCATGATGTCATCTGTGTGATGACATCAAACAGACGCCCGACCGGGCTCTCGCATACGCCCCTGAAAACTGATTCATGAGCAACTGTCTGTGAGAAACTTTGCCGCTAAACTGTATAAAACTAGAATGACTGGCCACCGGAGCGGCGGAAGAAATGGCGGCGGGCCGCTCGCTCTGTGACAGAGGCGGCAGTCAGACAGAAGAAAAGATTTAACAGACAAACTAGAGACAAATGTAAAGAATTTTCTCACACAAAGTTTAAATGAATTAAAACCTCAGAAATGACTCATATTCAACAGAATACTATTAAATGAATATTATACTTCTTATTTAATGTGATAATTTCATACTGACACACTCAGGTACAGTAGCGCCTCCTGCAGGTTGTGGATTGTGTTTTTGGTGTGGACCAGAGTCAGGACGCCGCCGCCGCCGCCTCCTGAGAGCAACACGCTCTTCTGGTTCTCTTTACAACCAAACTGAACATACCAAAAACACCAGGGCTGGAAAATGAGTAGCATTCTGAACACAGGCTGTATCTCTCTCCTGAGTCTGAGCGTCCAGACTTGAGGTCGCATTTAAAAAGATCCGATCTGTATCGGATTTGGACCACATATGGAAGTGGCCCAATTCAGAACGACTTGGCCTGTTCACACTGTCAGAAAAAGGTCAGATCTGAGTCACATATGGGCAAAAAAATCGGATTTGGGTCACATTGGCCTGCAGCCTGAACGTAGCCTCAGAGTTTAACGAGGGCTGGGCGATACGGCCAAAACTACGAAAACTACAGTCGTGATAAAAACATTTCACACCAGCCGATATCGATTTATTATCAGGATAAATGTCAGGTTTTTCTTTGTTGCAGGTTTTAAAGGCTGATTTTCCCTCCCGAGTGCCTCTTGATGCCAAATAAGACCTGATGCAGAACTTTCAGAGCCACTCTGACTAAATCTGTTTTCAGCCCCCTTTTCCTCACCAAAATAAATATTTTAATAGAAAAATAACTGCTTATTTGTCCGTAATTCAAATGAATTAAACCAAATATTTATTGATGACTTATTAAACATTTATATTTTTATTGCCCGGCCTTAAGCTGAACGGAGACCAGTTTTAATTAATTAATTAATCAGCAGGTTGGACCTTTAAAAATAGTGCAGCCGCTGCGTCTCTCGTTAAAGCCATTAAAACATTCGTCTCTGACAAACCAAACACCTGAAACCGGACTCTGCAGAGTTCTGGATGTTACGGAGTTTCCTGAAGGACACGCCTCCAGGTAAAAAAACAGCCTGTCAATCAAACGTTACTGTGTCTGAATCTGCTGCTTGTGTTTTCAGACATCAGTGTCCGAGCACAGCGAAGAGAGACAGCAGCGCCCACGTCGCCCAAATCCTCCAAACATCCTGAGGAACCTCCGGCCAAGAAATCCAAGGAGGAGAGGAAACCTGAGGAGGAGGGAGAGGAGGAGAAACCGAAGGAGGAAGAGGAGAAGGAAAAAGAGGAGGAGGAGGAGGAGAAGAAAGAGGAAGATGTGAGCGGCGGCGCTGAAGAAGAAAACCCAGCGGAGAAGATTCCTCTGGTCTCTGACGAGAGAAGCAGACGAGCTGCCAGGACGTGAGTCACGGCGTCATCAGAACCGGCAGCCGCTTCCTGTTTACTATAGTGCACCATTTTTACTGTCCGCCGTTTTAGTAGTCTCAAACTCAGAACATCTGTGCTGCACATCAGAGGTCGTCCGTCCAGAACAAGTCAGCTTAGAGAGACGCTGCTGATAACAGCTGATTCAGCGAGCGTTGGAGGTCTCAGTTTACTGGACGCTGAGACAGACGTTTTCTGCAGTCATGCTAGCAGCTGGCTGTGAAGCTGAACTAATAAGCGCGTTCGAGACCGGTCAGAGCCGGGATATTTCTACATCAATGTGCATGCGGAACAGGTTTTACTATATGATCGTTTGTATTTTAATTTAAATACATGCAAATTTGTTGCCTTTTAGTTTATGGTTTACCATTTTACAGTGTGCGCTTCCATGGGCCACTTTATGTGAAATCATTCAGCTGCTACTTGTGAAGTCGGGGTACAAATTTTTTCTCCAGAGTTCACATGTAGGAAATCCGACGTCAAGCGGCGTTCCAGGATAGTTTTTGTAGTTGGAGGTCGGAAATTTCCCAGTTGCCTGGAACGCAGCGTAAGTGCTATGGTGTCATGTTTAGCATGCTAACACAAGGTTGCCGAGAGGGCTGAACGAGTTGCTGATTTAAAGAAAAGAAAAAAAGTTCAGTATTCAGTCAGTCTCTCTTTGACGGAAGCAGCGTCAAGCAGCACAGAGCAGATGAACCGGGCAGGAAGTCAGGCACAGAAATAGCATAGAGAATCTGGTGGATTTTCAAAATAAAACACCCTGTGCAGACTGCTGATTGTACATTAACAGTTAAAACACACAAAAAAGATAATTTCACTACGTAGCCTACGTAGCCGTGGCAAAAGCATAAAATTAAGAAGTGAAAATCTAAAGAAATCAGCAAAATCAGGCAGGCACAACGCTCTGATGGGATGTGTAGCTCACAGAGAGCTGTGATCTGAGCGGGAACATTAGCCTCAGCTGGACTTTCAGCTCAGTGTTCGTCTGCTCGTCATGATAAACGCGAGCTGCTTGTTTGTCTCCTGCAGGAGGTGAAGCAGGACGAGCAGGTGGAGGAGATGGAGACGTCCGCCAATCAGAACGGACAGGTCGAGGCTCCCCCGCCGGCTCAAAGCAAACCCAGCGTGGCGTCTCTGCCGCTGCCCCCCCACGACCCCGACAGCCCCATCGGTATATTTCCACATATCGGAACGCGTCACACGACCGGCGGCGGCAGCAGCAGCTGACTGACCTGTTTGATTGTCTGTTCAGGTGTGGAACACGTGAAGATGGGTTACTACTGCCGCGTCTGCTTCCTGTTTTACTCCAACGAAGAGACGGCCAAGAAAACGCACTGCAGCAGCCAGGCGCACTACGACAAGCTGCAGGTGAGCCGTGGCCCCGCCCACACCTGGTGGTGGGGGGTATGGAACGCCAAAAGGGTCACAATACGCCACTTTCCTACCTCGTTTTGTTAAAAAAACAGCGTAAAAAGCACCGTTTGAACGACCAGGACGCCGCTTTTAACGCCGCTGTCAAGCAAAACACCGTAAAAAGCGCCGTGAAATTGAACATCTACAAGCCACATTGTAGCTATTGAGTGAATTTATCATCTATAGCAGGGAAGCTCATCCTTGTGCTGGGTTGGATTGCTGTGGTCTGTTCTTGTTCTTTACTGATTGGGTGATAACAGTTCAAATTGATTGGCTTTGGAAAAGACAGGGTGGAGATCATTATCATTTGACACTACGCGTATTGTAACGCGTTATGATACGCGTCATTGGGGACACTGATCCCCGTAAGAAGCAGCGTTATATGAGCATATTGAGCGACGTTTTTTTCGCCGCCTCCAGACCGACGAAAAATGCGTCGTTTACACAATTTCACAGCGCTTTTTACGGCGTTTTGCTTTACTGTTTCTTTTTTTTTTTAACAAAACGAGGCGTATTGTGACCCTTTTGGCGTTCCATAGGGGGGAGGTTATTCTGCATGTGACGGGACAAGCGAACGCTGACGTGTCCTCGTTTTGTTTCAGAAATATCTGGAGAAGGAGCAGAGCAAAGCGGAGAAGAAGAAAGGCAAGAAGACTCCGGCGTGAAGACTTTTTTTTTTAATTTTTTTTTAAATCAGTTCTGTTTGGACTGAGACACGTAAAAAACTCCGTCATGGTGACGAGATCTCAAACTTTTTTTTTAAGTCTGTCTCCAGTCTCGTGTGTTTAAACGTCTGTTAGCTGTGAGCCAGCTCGTCACACTCAGACATTTATCTCCTTTTTTAAAAGTAAAAACATGGTAATAAATCGCTTCCTGTCAGCTGGTTTCCTCCTTCCATGATCAGAAACTGTAACGATTAATCATTCGGTCCATAAAATGTCCATCAGGCTCTCTGTGTCTGATAACTGGAGATGAATCAAACCTCAGAACAGTTCAGCGAGTATCAGGACTTGGCGAAACAGAAGTCTGTTTCTGTCGGATGTTCAGGAAACCGATTATAAAGTCCAGCTGCACGTTTTCAATCTGCTGGTAAATATTGTTGATCGTGTCTCCTTTCACGGACACACGAGTGTTGGATCAAAGGCAACGTAAAGTCTGGGGACAGCTTCACTGTTTCTGCTCAAGTCCTGGAACTATTTGACGGCCCAGTACTTCTCAGCTGTGACTTCCTGGCACTCAGCTAATGGATACGCTGTTTGTCAAGAAATAGTTCCAACCCCTCCCCTTTTTTTACGTTTGAGTTTGTGAGTGGATGAAACTAACAGTAGAATCAGATCTGAGCGATCTTTAGGTCTTTAGGTGTCTTTCCTCCTCAGAAGCAGCTCTGATCCATGAAAAGGATTTTTTCTTTTATAAAATAAAGCAGTTTGCTCAAACGGCTCGTTTGTTTTTTGTTGAGTGAATTCTGTTTTATTAGAAATTAATTTTACAGTTTCACCATCAAAACATGAACAAAACTAAAAGCAGCTGATTTCCAGACGAAACGAAGAAAAGACGCTCCACATGTTACATAAAGAAACTAAAGTGTCCTCCAGCAAAAGTCTTTTCCAGACAAATTAAATAAATGACCCCAACAGACGATGCTGCTTTCAAAGTGCTTCAGACGAATTGATCAGAGAAGCTGAAATGAATCTGTTCAGTCTTTCGTGCTGTTTCCGCCTTCAGCTCACCCACGGGTCTTTCCCCGTCTTCTCCTGAAAACAACACAAACATTTGTTAGAATCAGCTGACAGGAGACAACTGCCAAAAACAACCTGGGCTGCGGTCGAGACTCGAGCCGTCCCAAACACTTTTTCTCAACCTCGGAAAATACAGGAGGTCGAGGAAAGATGTGAAGGAGACTTCATGGGGACGAATCAGAGAATCAGACCGCCCTGACCCGCTGCTCTAAGGCCCCGTGTCCACCAAAGTGTTTTTTGCCAGCTGAAAACCCCTAGCTGTGAGCGCTAGGGTGCGTTTTGAGTGTTTTTTTTTTCGAGAAGCTGTGGTTGCTATGATACATAATTTCCGAGGAGACTATGTGCTGCAAGAAGAGTAGCCTACTTAATTTACTGAATGTAAAAATGTCACCACAAAGTACGTAGGCCTCCTCGCTCTGCATGAAAAGAGTTAAGGCTGAAACGAGAGCGCAGACTGTCCGTACGTGTGTTCATGAGATTTTGTGGGCGAGGAAACACCTCGGCGAGTGGGTGCTCGGTGCGGTGTTTGTCCCGCCCCTCCTGCACCGTGATTGGACGGCTGGGTAAAAAGTGACAGTGACGAGCACAGCGTTTTCCCCAAAGTTGAACATTTTTCAACTCTCAGCGCCCTGAAAAAGACGCTCAGCGCCTCGTCACGCTCCTGGCGTTTTTAGCAGCTTGGAAATACGCTGCGCTCCCATTGGAATGTATTGAAAAAAGACGCTGGCGTCAGAAAAAAAACGCTTTGGTGGACACGGGCCCTAAAAACGATGACATCACCTGGTACTTCCTGTAGTGTTCGAGGCTGCTGCAGTGCTGCAGTTTGGCTTCGTCCTCGTCGGCGTAGATCAGCTGACACAAGTTACAGAAATAACCAACAACCGGCCGAACAAACTCCGTTCCTGCAGGAGGGGGAAAAAAAACAACACAGTGAGGCGACAGTGAACGCATCACTGCTGCTGCTCCAATCAGAAACAAAACGGGTGAACAAAATAATGTCAACACCTCGAACACACGTTTCCAAATACTAATTTATGTGGCAGTTCTGTGTACTAATACTCCGCAGCCTTTAATAATACTGGACAGGAAGTGATGCAATGTGAATGAAGAACACTGGCGATGAGCAGTGGAGTTTCTTACCAACAGGTGTGGTCGGTTTCCGCAGCTCTGCGGCGCCCCCTGCAGGTCCGGATCGTGACTCCACTTGCATCTCAGAGTCCTGCAGCCGATCACCAGGTTCCTGAGGACAGACAGATCAGCGAGAGTTCACATCCTGTTCCTGACCTGCTTAAAGCGTTCAGGCTGAGGCGCCATTTTCTCAGGTCTGGCTCAAAAGATGAGAGAGATCCATGACTGAGGTTCTGTGTGTTATAAATAAATGTTCTGCTAGTACTGCTGCTCGTACTACCTCTGTGATTACTGCAAACATGCAGTACTCCCTCACAACCACCCAGAATCAGCATGAACAACTACTGCCGACACCAAAAATCAGTTACCTGGAATAACCACCGATGAAAACCACACTGAGCAACACGTGTTTGTCCGTCGCCTCATCAATAACTCACTAATCATTTACTGATGGTTATACTTATAAATATATTAATATGTGATAGCGTCACCAAACCTTTTTCACCAGCTGTCACCTGAGCAGGAGGTGGAAGGAACACCTGCAGGTCTGATCCTGTGTAAAGGTTCATGAGGAGAAACCTCCTCGACTGCTAAGTGTGCATCTTCACTTACACCAGGACGAGTCTCTGGACTCACCTGGTCCTGGTCCGGCTACAATCAACCTGCTGCTCTGACAACACAGTTTAAAACCCTGAAGGTTCCTCCTCACGGCTGTTCTGAGAACACTAGTCCGTCGCACACCCAACCAACGGGTCAAAGACGATCGTCACAACCACCACTCAAACGAATAACACCATCATTAATATTAACACTTTCACTATTGCTAGTATCACTATTAGTACTATAATTAGCCTACTAGCATATTTACTATCATTATCACTACATTCCTGTGTCGTGTGTATCTGCTGCTTGTGTCTTCAGTCTTCACATCTGAAGCTGACTGCTTGTTCCCCTGGATTTCTGGTTTGTTTCCCCGTTTTGGATTACTCTGTCTTTATGTTGGATTTGCCTTTTTCTGGATTACCTTTGTTTGGACTTTTGCCCTGAGCTCCATGTAAGCCTGTTTCAGTTTAGTTTGTTCTCGAATAAAATCTTAATAAATCCACCTCGCCTACGTCTGCATTTGGGTCCACACCTCAGTCCTCAGCCTGTGCTCAGCACCCCATGACAATTACTGCCATAATCACCATCACCAGACTATTAACACCATCATCACTAATAACACTATCACTACCGTAATCACTAGGATTATCAACACTGTCATTACTGTCACTATCTGTTACTACCTGTTCAGTTTGTGGTATTGAGTCTGGTTCAGACATCTCCACCTCTGATTCTTCCATCTTGATCTGTAACTTTTCTTCTTCAGCAGCCTCCTGTTTTATCTGAGTCTCATCAATCACAGACTCTTTCTTCTTCTTTTCTTTCTTCTCCGACTCTAAGTCATTTTCACAAGTCCTTTTCCTTTTTAATGTCTTGTTTTCTTGATTTGTTTTAGACAACGACTCCTTTTCTGGACTCTTCTTATCGGCAGCTTCTGCAGTGTCCTCCTCCGGTGTTCTGGACGTCTTCTCTGTCGCGCTTCTGACAACAGATTCCTTCTCTGACGTGCTCTGGGCATCTTTTTCGTGACTCTTTCTGTCGCACGACTCCTTGTCTGCAGTCTTCTTGGATGCTGAGTCTTTCTCTGAAGTCTTTTTTTCTGATATCTCTTTCTCAGGAGAATTTCTGGACACAGACTTCTTTTCTAAAGACTTTTTATCGGCTATATTAGACTCTTTTTCTGAAGTCTTTTTCTTGGCAGACTCCTTCTCTGGTGTTGTTCTGGACTTCTTTTCCGGTATGTTTTTAGCAACAGATTCCTTTTCTGGAGTCTTTTTTACTTTTGACTTCTCTGAATGTTTTCTGGATGCAGAGTCCTTATCTAAAGACTTCTTGCTGGATGTTTTGGACGTTTTCTCTGGAGTCTTTTTAGATGACGACTCTTTCTCTAGAGTCTTTTTAGATGCAGAGTCTTCCTCTAGAGTCTTTTTAGATGACGACTCTTTCTCCAGAGTCTTTTTAGATGCAGAGTCTTCCTCTAGAGTCTTTTTAGATGACGGCTCTTTCTCTAGAGTCTTTTTAGATGCAGAGTCTTCCTCTGGAGTCTTTTTAGATGACGACTCTTTCTCTGGAGTCTTTTTAGATGACGACTCTTTCTCTGGAGTCTTTTTAGATGACGACTCTTTCTCTGGAGTCTTTTTAGATGCAGAGTCTTCCTCTGGAGTCTTTTTAGATGACGACTCTTTCTCTGGAGTCTTATTAGATGACGACTCTTTCTCTGGAGTCTTATTAGATGATGACTCTTTCTCTGGAGTCTTATTAGATGATGGCTCTTTCTCTGGAGTCTTATTAGATGACGGCTCTTTCTCTGGAGTCTTTTTAGATGACGACTCTTTCTCTGGAGTCTTTTTAGATGACGACTCTTTCTCTGGAGTCTTATTAGATGACGACTCTTTCTCTAGAGTCTTTTTAGATGATGACTCTTTCTCTGGAGTCTTTTTAGATGACGACTCTTTCTCTGGAGTCTTTTTAGATGACGACTCTTTCTCTGGAGTCTTATTAGATGACGGCTCTTTCTCTAGAGTCTTTTTAGATAATGACTCTTTCTCTGGAGTCTTTTTAGATGACGACTCTTTCTCTGGAGTCTTTTTAGATGTCAATTCTTCCTCTAGAGTCTTTTTAGATGACGACTCTTTCTCTGGAGTCTTATTAGATGACGGCTCTTCCTCTAGAGTCTTTTTAGATGACGACTCTTTCTCTGGAGTCTTTTTAGATGTCAATTCTTCCTCTAGAGTCTTTTTAGATGACGACTCTTTCTCTGGAGTCTTATTAGATGACGGCTCTTCCTCTAGAGTCTTTTTAGATGACGACTCTTTCTCTGGAGTCTTTTTAGATGTCAATTCTTCCTCTAGAGTCTTTTTAGATGACGCACTCTTTCTCTGGAGTCTTATTAGATGACGGCTCTTCCTCTAGAGTCTTTTAGATGACGACTCTTTCTCTGGAGTCTTTTTAGATGTCAATTCTTCCTCTAGAGTCTTTTTAGATGACGACTCTTTCTCTGGAGTCTTATTAGATGACGGCTCTTCCTCTAGAGTCTTTTTAGATGACGGCTCTTTCTCTGGAGTCTTTTTTTTGGATGACTTCTCTGGATGTTTTCTGGACGCAGAGTCCTTGTCCGAAGACTTCTTTCTGGCTGTTTTGGACGTTTCCTCTTTCTCTGGAATCTTTTTAGATGCCGAGTCTTCCTCTAGAGTCTCTGAAGATGATGTCTCTTTGTCTGAAATTTTTTTAGATGCCAAGTCTTCCTCTAGAGTCTTTGAAGATAATGTCTCTTTCTCTGGAATCTTTTTAGATGCAGAGTCTTCCTCTAGAGTCTTTTTTTCTGGTGACTTCTCTGGATGTTTTCTGGACGCAGAGTCCTTTTCTGAAGACTTCTTGCTGGCTGTTTTGGACGGTGCCTCTTTCTCTGGAGTCTTCTTTGAGGACTTCCTGTTGGACTCATCCCTGTTTCGACTCTCGCTCCTCCTGCGCTCGCTCCTCTTCCCCTCGGCTGAGTCCTTCGCCGTCTCAACCGCCCACCTATGAAGACAGGGATTCACAGGGATTCAGGTACATGACCACAGAGATCTGGCAGACAGGTGAACATGAACAAAGAGGAGACAGTTTGAGACTCTGACCCGTTGGTGAGTCTTTTGTATTTGTTGGAGATCTGGACCACGAGTCTAGAGGAGTTGAAGATGACAGGTTTAGAGGTCAGCTGTTTAACGGCTCTCTGAGCCTCTGACGAAGTCGACATCTCGATGAAACCCTGAAACACACAAAGATGAAGACATGTCATTGAGTCACCAAGTCCGTGAAAGAGAACTCCTCTGCTTCGTCAGGGTGATGGCAGGACACTGACCTTCTGGCGATGGTTGGCCATGACATAGCGCACCGGCGTCCCAAAACCTTTCACAAGGTCGATGAACTCTGCGTCAGTGAAGAAACGCAGCGGGAGGTTTCTGAAGTAGATCACTCGGGTGGACAGACGCTGGCAACAAACAACAACAACAACATATAACAACATGTCTGACAACAGAACTGTGTCATTAGCATCAATAAAATCTCCTCCTCACCTCGCGTTCCTCTCTGACTTCTTCTGCAAATTCAAACAGGAATGAGAATTTTAAATTTAAAAAGCTTGAAAAATTAGATTTAGTCATCATCCAAGACTCTGCAGAGTCCCCCCCCCCCCATCAGTCTCTCTGGGTTTACCTTGGTCATCAGACTGGTCCTCTTCCAGCTCATCCAGAGTGATGCAGTTCTCCAGGTCTACTGGGAAATCTGGTTCCTCCTGGAGGCACAGGACAGGACAGAGACTGGTCAGACCAGGACCTGATATTTATTGATCATCACATTGAGTATAAACATTAGTTTCACAGAAGTGTTTCAAACATCAGTTCTGCTCATATCTCAGCCTCAGCTCTTTATATCTCACGTCCAGAAACCCTCCTATCCAGCCAGCTCAGGTTATTTGCTTGAACGGGAGACTTTATTTGTAAAAATTACTCTTTTAAAACAAAATAAACGGTAAAAAGTCCTGTGAGCTGTGAAGTGGTGGGTTACATGAACACCTGCAGCAGCTCACTTTGATTGCAGACCACCCGTGAAGCGAGTGGTGGGGGCGGTGCGGAGGACGTGCTGCTGGTGACGTGAAGGGACAGCATGGCGCTGTGTCGTAATAGCTTATCAGTGTTGACACCGTCAGGACGTCACCGACAGCTTCAGACCAGCTTCAGTCTGACCAGATTCAGCTCTGATAACTTTTATCTTCACTTGAGCTTCTCAGCAGCAAGCCGCCGTGTGTTTCAGACTCTTGTTGTTAGCGTCAGCGGTCCCCCAGAGCTCTGTTGTACTTGTACTTTACTGTGATCAAGTTAGCCTAGCATAGCCCTGATCGAGCCAAACTCCATTCAGAAAACAAACATCTTAGAAGTTGTTGTCCTGCTGAAAGACCTGACAAAGCATGAATGAGAATTTATTAAAGCGTCTCCACCTCGTCATCCTCCAGCCGAGTCTCTGACGTCTCCTCTGCTCCTCTGCTGGATTCTGACTCTTCTTCCTGCTTCTTCATCCCAAGCATCTCCTCCACCACCGTCTTCTCCTCCTCCTGCTGCTCCTGATCATCAACCTCTCCGTCCTTCACCTCCTTCTCTTGATCTGAAACAGACATAAGAGTTTCTTTGTCGCCGTTTTCGCTTTCTCTTTTCCACAAACAGCTCAGCTTTTTTTTTTTTTGATTTCTACCTTCTTCAGGTGAGTCCGTTCTCTCTGCACCTTCCTCCATCTCATCTTCTTCTTCTTCCTCCTCCTCCTCCTCCCCGTCGGCATCCTCCAGATTCTCTAGATCCTCTCCGATCACCTCCATCCCCTCGATGTCGCTTTCCTCTGCAGACGACCTGCAGGAGTCACATTTTCACTTGTTTTACTCATCTCACCTTGCTGCCGTCTCAGGACTCGACTGACCAACAATCGGGCTGTCTGTTGATTTTAATAGATGAGAAACTCACTCTGCTTCCTCTTCAGTTTGTTCTTTGGCTTCAGGTTCAGGTCGGGAGTCTGTGGCAGGACCTGGATCAGGATCAGTCCCGGACTCTGTGGCTGCAAAGATAAGACGATCAGCATGAAGGTTCATGGTTGGTAACAGTGGAAAGGCTTGTAATCTGACAGTAACCTGAGTGCGTTGGTGTCCGGAGCCGCTGGTCGGACGAAGACAAAGACTTCTGCTGTGTTTTAATTTGTGTACTTCCATACTTTTATTTTGAGGGCATCAGTGCGTTCACACTGAGAAGTACAGCAAATTTTATAAGTTTCCCACTCTGTTTCATCACTAAATCCACTTCGGAGAAGTTCTGAGGCGAGAAATCAAATGTTTAGATGTCGAATATTAACTTTTTTATGAAAAGTGACGGTGGAACCAAAAATTAGCTTGAACGTTTCGGCGTTGAGAAGCTCCGCAAGTGGCGGGGGGAAGCTCGCAGCAACCTGTGGGAGGAGCTAGCGAGGCTGGCTTTAATTGTGAAAATTAAAAAATAAATAAATAAACAACAGAAATAGTATGAAAAGGGGACTGTCTTTACTTTTTTATTATTATTTTGGCTGTTATTTTGGAGCTCTACAGTCAGCGTACTTGCTGCGGTTCTTGTGCGATCCTGCTGTAGCCATTTCAGGTTAGTGCACAACAGCAGTGTTTGATTTGAGACACCACCCATGTTAGTATACTCAAGGAAGTACACATAGATCTACCTGCCCGTCAGATCCACAGACCCTGAAAATGCAGAGTTTGCACTGAAACCTGTTTTCACCAGCTTGTTTTTGGCTTTCCGTCGGGGAAAAGTCGCACCAGGTACATTTTATTTGTATCACCTCTGTCAAGGTTCCAAGCGTGCCGAGGCGATACCAACAGTTGATGTGAAAACACTGCGGACTGCTGATTGGTCAGAGAGAATTATCTCTATTCACTGCATTATCATTGACGGTGCCAGACGGAAGCCAGTGTTTTATATATTTACAATTTTCGTCCGCGAGGTTTGTTTTGTCTTACAATTATAAGGACCTTGAAGCCGTCTGCCTGGAAGAACCATGGAATTTTTTTAAGTTCCAAAAGCCTTTGTTTTACATTCGCACGTTGTTTTTCTTCCTCATTTGTTCACACGAGGCTGTTTTCAGATCTCACTCACTTTTTTTATCCATTCGCAATTCAGTCACACATCTGCAGTAAACACATTCAGCATCTAACAATACTGTATGTTAACTTTGTATTCCCTTAGAATACCAACCCTTAACTAATAACTTTTGTACTCCTTCTGTAGTCCTGTGACTCACACTCCTCTCTCTTTATTATGGGTCCCAGACCCAAAAGAAGACCCTGTGCACCAGTAAGGTCCCAGACCTAAAGGAAATTAACTGTCTTGACTATAGTACTTTTACACCAAAGCTTTGTTGAATCACCCTGCAGCCCCTGGGCCCGACCTGCTGACACATCTGTTACCCACACTCTGTTTGGTAGCGAGAATCCTTTCACTTGAACAGCCAACTCACCAAAAACAGTGTTTCCAGCCTTCAGCCTCTCATGGATCAGAGCAGTGAGCGAGCCTCGGACACTCGGGCCCTAAACGTCTCACCCACAGATCGGAGAGGAGGTTTGTTTTACCTTCAGATCCGAGTGTCAGAGCCCTCTCACGCGTGTGATGAGCCGACAACGCCAAAATCCTGATGGCAATTTGAGTTTTCAAATAAACGGCTCAGGCGAACACTTTTTACTCAAGTCTTCTGCAGACGGACTCACAGCAACACATGTCGCTCGAACGAGCAGGCTGTTATTTATCCAGCTTTAGGGTCAATCATATCATCCCACAGAGACACGTTGTCCCTGAAGTCTGGATAACACAAAGAACAGAGATATCTGGACTGTTTACACAGATTCAGTGCCACATCACACATGAGCCTCCCTGAGTCCAGCGTTACATGCAATGTGTTTGGAATTCCCATTACAACCACTAAATCCACTTCTAAGAAGTTCTGAGCCGAATAATTAACTGTGTAGATTTAGAATATCAGCAGTTTTATGAAAACTGATGGCGGTATTTCGCTGTTGAGAAGCACCGGCGGGAGAAGCCAACGATCCAGAGAATACAGCTATTACATTCTGCTATTCTGTCTTTACATTCTGTGTAATGCTGATATTTAACTCAAGAGACATCCGGTGTGTGTGGGTCGCGTTGAACATCAGGTAATTTTGCATTAGAATCTGGAGGACGGCGGACCAAAAGGGAGTCAAGGGAAGCTGAGCTGGTGCCTTACAGATTGCCTCTGCAATGTCAAACACTAAGATCCTGGTCATCGGGTCCCAGCAAATCGGGTAAAGCAAATACTGCCATCTGCTGGTTCCCTAGTGGATCATATTAAGCCTGTTGCAAAGAATCTTGGCGTCCAGTTCGACAGCGATTTAAGTTTCGAGCAGCGAACCACAAAGCTTCCGACTGACTCTTTGCAGCCAAACCAGCTCCATGTGAGTGAGGTTGATCCACGTTTAGCGGGTTTTTCGGCAGCTACTGCTTGTTTAGCTCTGTTTAACACTGGTGTTCTGCAGGCCCGACGCAGTGAGCAGCCCCAGGAGAAAGGCGCTTTTTAATCAAAAACCCTGATCGGACCTGATCCGACTGTTCGGTCCAACTAACTAAATATTATCTAACATATGACACCGTGCAGAAGCAGCAGCACAAACTCATCGTTTTCTTACCGGTCGTCTCCGTTTTCTCTGGTACCCCCGACTTTTCTCTGGACCTGGGACTGGTCGTTTTCTCTTTAGTGGGCTTTTCTCTGGATTTGGACCTGGTTCTGGTCCTCTCATCTCTGCTGGTTTTCTCTCTAGACCTGGACCTCTTCTGTCTGCTGGACCTTTCTCCGGACTCAGAACTGGTTCTAGACCTTTTCTCTTTAGTGGACTTTTCTCTGGAGCTGGATCTTGTTCTGGTTGTTTCCTCTTTACCAGATTTTTCTTTGGACCTTGACCTGGTTCTAACTGGTTTCTCTTTAGCGGACTTTTCTCTGGACCTTGACCTGGTTTTAGCCGGTGTGTCTTTAGTGGACTTTTCTTTAGAGCTGGATCTTGTTCTGGTTGTTTCCTCTTTACTAGACTTCTCTCTGGATTTGGACCTGGTTCTAGCTGGTTTTTCTTTAGTAGACTTTTCTCCGGACTCAGAACTGGTTTTGGTCGTTTTCTCTTTAGTGGACTTTTCTCTGGATTTGGACCTGGTTCTAGCTGGTTTTTCTTTAGTAGACTTTTCTCCGGACTCAGAACTGGTTTTGGTCGTTTTCTCTTTAGTGGACTTTTCTCTGGACATGGACCTGGTTCTAGCCGGTTTTTCTTTAGTGGACTTTTCTCCGGACTCAGAACTGGTTTTGATCATCTTCTCTTTAGTGGACTTTTCTCTAGACTTGGACCTGGTTCTAGCCGGTTTGTCTTTAGTGGATTTTTCTCCAGATTCAGACCTGGTTCTGGTTCTGCTGGACTTCACTCCCTCCTCCTCCCTCCGCCTCTTAATCTCTGCGGTCTTGTCTTCTTTGTCCAAGCTTGAACTCCTCGTCCTTTTGGTCGAGCAGCTTTCCTCTTCGTATCTCTGAGACGCTGCGACCCGCCTGCAGGATGTGACAGGAAATATTAGTACCGATCCATAAACCCATAGATCAGCTGATGAACCCGGTCCATTGTACTCACATGAGGCTCTTGTATTCTACAGAGAAGGAAACGGTGATGACGTCGTTATTGATCTTCAGAGGGTTGGAGGAATAATAATCCACCATCTTCTGAGCATCGGGAGTATTTTTCATCTCAATGAACGCCTGAAAAATAAAAATACAACTGATGTTACAGCCCTGTTTGATTTTATCAGTCAACACCAACAGACTGGAACAGACCGGTCCGCCACAAACACAGTCCTAATGGGTGTTCCCGCCTTGAGTCACGCTCATTTTCAGGTCTTGCGGGTTTTACTCGTTCATCAAGAACTCGATCACTAAAAAGCATCAAAGCTTTGTTTAATTCAAATAACTATACACACGCAGTGTTTCCCACGGACGGTTATTACTGTCGCACAACACGCTGACGCTGTGGACAAGTGAAGACGACGTGATTTGATGGCGCTGATTGCAAAATGGAGGATGAGATTTATATATTTTAAAAAAGAATTGGATGTTGAAATGACTGGAGACCCCCTGACAGCAGGTTTAGGGATGAAACCAGATGTGATACGCAACAGGAAAAAGATGTATTTATTACAGATATTATTGTTAGCAGCAAAGACAACAATTACAATAAAATGGCTTAAAAAGGAGTCGCCAAATAAAGCTGAATGGCTACAATGTTCAGAAGTATCTACAATATGGAAAAAAATGACAAGGTGAACTTGGTGCACAACCCATGTTTTGTTCTAAGCTGATGTTTGTCTTGCTTTCAAGGTTCATCTTCAAGGTTGCTGCCTTTTTTTCCCTCTTTCTTGTATTTCCCGTCTCATCAGCGTCTCAACATTACTCTCTGTAATGAAGTAAATGTAAAGGGAGATCTGAAGGATGTTCAAAATAAAATAAAAAATAAGTTGAAAAAATAAATAAATAAATAAAGTCGGTGCCAGGTGTTCACCAAAAAAAATAAATAAATAAAAAAATGGAGGAGGAGAGAGAAAACATCGAGGGAGGAAGACGACACAGAGAGAAAGAAAGGAAGTCAGGGATCATTAGAAGCTAACAGGAAACAGCAGCTCTGGACAACGAGTCCAGAACCAGCCGATCACAATCAGAACCAGGGTGCTTTCACACCTGTAGTTCGGTTCATTTGGTCCGGACCACGTGGAAAAAAAATGACACTGCAGGTTTACAAACGAACAAAGAGAAGTAACCATGACGTTACGCAGACTGACAGGTAACTTGATTGACAGCTTTGGCGATTGTCATCCTGCATCATCAGGAAATCAAACTCCAGTGACCGACAGACGTTTATGCAGCACTTTGATCCTTCTGATCTGAATTGCAAAGAGCTCATGAAGTAATAATTTATAATAAACATAATTGGTACTGTCAGCGTTCACACCCGCCCAAATGAACCAAGGGGGAGAACGAACTCTAGAACGATTCAACCGAACTAACTGAGGCAGGTGTGAAAGCGCCCTCAGACTGACCAGTACCAGGAGAGTACTAAGGTGTATCTCACCTTAGACGGCAGGAACAGGCTATAGAGAGGAGTGCCGAAGCGTTTGATGATGGTGAACAGATCTGATTGGCCGTCCTCTCCCGCTGGAACCGGAGAGAAACTCACTACCCGAGAACTCTGTGAGGAGACAGGAAACACCATCAAAGAGCTCATAGTACCTTACTACCCCACCGGAGTACTGCGGTCCCAGAATGCACCTGTGATTCCCAGAGTCTCCAAAAGCAGAATGGGAGCTGCAGTTGATATTACTAGTCCCATTATCCACATAGCACTACTGTCCCACTACAGTGAACTGCTGGTTGGATGAATCTCTACCTGGAGGAAGCTGAAGGTGCTGGAGATGCTGAACTCCATCTGCTCTCCGTTCACAGTTGGAGGATAGTTAACGTGGAACTTCACCAAGTCCTTCGCCTGATCGACAGAGCCCAGCTCCACAAACGCCTGCAGGGTTCACAAACGAGATTGATCTTTTAAGTGGGAAAAAAAACTACGTGTTCTATGCTGGAGTGATGCTTCACTGCGCTGTACGAAGGCCAATGTCAGAAGGACCTTGACACATTTGCAAAGCAGATTCTTCCATGCTTTTATGTACAACTTGCATGATGTTAACATTACTCTACATTTCAAATCTGCCTCCCGACACGAGTGGAATCGACCAATCAGCTGACCCCCAGTTATCTATAACACCCTGTTCTGTGTGGGTTTGGAAAAGGTTGAATTGGATCTAAAGTGCAGCTGTGATTCCAGATTTATAAACACAACAACAGTCTTTCTACTTGATGTGAAATCCTAAAATGATCAAAACCAATACTTTACAGTATTAATACAGTTGTGTGTGGTGAAGCACGCTGACTCACTAAAGATGGGAACATGAGGATCTTGACGATCTTTCCGAACGGTTCTGTCAGTTTTCTCAGGTACGCCTCGTCCACAGACTGAGCCGGAAACTTTACACACACCACTTTACTTTTCTCTGTCTGACATAAACACATTAAACAATGTATTATTTACGTTCGTACAGAAGCAGCTGAACCAAACTTTACTGCGTTCTGACTTAAGAGTCTTTACCTTCTTCTGGAGGGTTTTATTTGCCTGCGACTCTGTTCAACACACAGAAAGAAAGAGATGTTAGTGCAGCTTTAGGGAGGAGGAGAACATGAACTTTGAGAAAACAATCCAGTGTCTTTACTGGAGCTCTGATTGGACGTCTGGGGCTGCCGGCAAGGTTTGCTTTCATCCTTCCACTTCTCTGATTGGCTGTCGGCCCTTCAATGACAGAACAGATAATATTTAAGATGTTGATCTGTCAGCTGAGAACCTTTTTATTAAAAGTCAAAACTAAAGGAGGAACCGTTATAATGTCCACAGTCTACAAACACAAACAGACGACTATGTGTGGTTCCTGCACCTGATTATGAACCTGCTGTTCTGTTACAGTAATGTTGTGGTTCCTGCTACCATTGAGGTTCTGTTACAGTAATGTTGTGGTTCTGTTACAGTAATGTTGTGGTTCTTCCTACTATTGGAGGTTCGGTTACAGTGACGCTGTGGTTCCTGCTACTGTTGAGGTTCTGTTAAAGTGATGCTGTGTTTCCTGCTACTGTTGAGGTTCTGTTACAGTGACACTATGGTTCCTGCTACTGTTGAGGTTCTGTTAGAGTAATGTTGTGGTTCCTGCTACTGATCAGGTTCTGTTAAAGTGATGCTGTATTTCCTGCTACTGCTGAGGTTCTGTTGCAGTGACGCTGTGGTTCTTTCTGTTCAGGTTCTGTTACGGTAATGTTGTGGTTCCTGCTACTGTTGAGGTTCTGTTACTGTGACGTCGTGGTTCCTGCTACTGTTGAGGTTCTGTTAGAGTAATGTTGTGGTTCCTGCTACTGATCAGGTTCTGTTAAAGTGATGCTGTATTTCCTGCTACTGCTGAGGTTCTGTTGCAGTGACGCTGTGGTTCTTTCTGTTCAGGTTCTGTTACGGTAATGTTGTGGTTCCTGCTACTGTTGAGGTTCTGTTACTGTGACGTCGTGGTTCCTCCTACTGTTGAGGTTCTGTAACAGTAATGTTGTGGTTCCTGCTACCGTTGAGGTTCTGTTACAGTAATGTTGTGGTTCCTGCTCCCGTTGAGGTTCTGTTACAGTAATGTTGTGGTTCCTGCTACCGTTGAGGTTCTGTTACAGTAATGCTGTGGTTCCTGCTCCCGTTGAGGTTCTGTTACAGTAATGTTGTGGTTCCTGCTACCGTTGAGGTTCTGTTACAGTAATGCTGTGGTTCCTGCTACTGTTGAGGTTCTGTTAAAGCGATGCTGTGTTTCCTGCTACTGTTGAGGTTCTGTTGCAGTGACGCTGTGGTTCTTTCTGTTGAGGTTCTGTTACAGTTATGTTGTGGTTCCTGCTACCGTTGAGGTTCTGTTACAGTAATGCTGTGGTTCCTCCTACTGTTGAGGTTCTGTTACAGTGGCGCTGTGGTTCCCCCTACTGCTGAGGTTCTGCTACAGTGACGCCGTGGTAACTCCTGCTGTTGAGGTTCTGTTACAGTGACGCCGTAGTTCCTCCTACTGTTGAGGTTCTGTTACAGTCATGCCATGGTTCCTGCTACCGTTGAGGTTCTGTTACAGAAACGTTGTGGTTCCTGCTACCATGGAGGTTCTGTTACAGTAATGTTGTGGTTCCTGCTACTGTTGAGATTCTGTTGCAGTGACGCTGTGGTTCCTGCTACTGTTGTGGTTCTGTGTCAGAAATGTTGTGGTTCATGCTACTGTTGAGGTTCTGTTGCAGTGACGCTGTGGTTCCTGCTACTGTTGTGGTTCTGTGTCAGAAATGTTGTGGTTCCTGCTACTGTTGAGGTTCTGTTTCAGTGACGCCGTGGTTCCTTCTACCTTTGAGGTTCTGTTTAGGTCTTGGGCGATTCATCACCGTCACCAACTGAAGATAGGCGATCTGGATAATGTGCATCACACCACCGAATCTCAGCAGTGGTTCCCCGAAGAACAAGCTGCAGCTAAAAACCTACGGCCATCTAAACTTTGGGAATATTTTAGACCCAACAACGTGGTCTGAAATGGCTTCAGAACACAGAAGCAAAAGCATCTCGGAGAACTTTGTCAAGACGCCGCTGCCGTCCCCACACCAGCCTCAGGAAGATCAGAACAAGGAACGTGTTTTTGTTGTAACTCAACGATGATGATGCAGTAACATGTATTTTCTCATTTTTTTTCCATCACCCCCATGTTAGGAGTAATCCCTGCACCGCTGTTATGGCAACGTTACACCATGCGTCATCTAGCGTTCCGACATTTTATATTTCCGGTTTACTTTAGCGCCACGTATGAGCGAGAAAACGACTTAAACTAACGTTACAAACTTTGTACAGGCTGGAAATGGTCAAATTTCTCTGATCGGGCATCTGTTATTGTTAATAATATCATAACACAGCAGTGACATTATTCATGTTCCCGTTGATGGTGATGATGGGTGACACTCACCTGTTGACTGTCTCCATGCGACAGTCCCACTCAGGGAACCTGCAGAAGAGAGGTGAAAGAGTTACAAACACCAAAACACATCAAGACACAAGACACTAAAATGCTCAACATTTACATCCAAACTCATTATTAAACTGGTTTATTCTCCCCTCTGTGGTCCAGGTTAAGACCAACACCTCGCTGAATTATTGGATAAATCTATTCACTGAGCTCCTTCTCATGGGATCACTGCAATGTTTCTTCCGTCTGTGTGGGATGTTTGGAGTCAGATTTACGTTAAACGTGTGTTTCTTCAGTGAAATATGAAACTACAGGTACAGTTTCAAAGAAATGAGATATGACGTGTTTATCAGCTTAAGATGAGCCGGCAGGTGGATTCTGGTCATGACAACTGACAGAGTGGATTTATTGAATGACATGAAAACAATTAGCAATAATTTTGATAATAAATTCCTCGTTACAATGACTTTCCAAGATTCTCTGATTTCAGACTGTGATGAGAGGATTTGATGTTTTTCTCTGTTTTCTGTCGCAGTGAACTGAACCTCTTTGGGTTTTGTACTGTTGTCCGATAAAACGAGATGATGCAAAGAGCATTTATCTCCTTATTGTTTGACATGTAATAAACTAACGATTAATCTTAAATGGAAGAGGTTTCTGAAGCTGACTTACAGTTTTTAATCATCTGTTTAAAAATGTTCTCAAACCCCCGTCAGGGATGCATCCAGGATCCGAAATATTCCATTTATGTGAATCGTAAAGATCTTATTAGTGATTGTCGACACAGTCTTCTGTTTGAATTGTTCCAGAAACATCTGTTTATGTATTTTATGTGTTTTATGTTTTATTCCTTGTGCAGCACTTTGTAAACCTTTTTTAAATGTGCTATTTAAATACAAATGGACTGGATTGGGAGCATCACATTTCTTCCCAGCCCTCACCAAGTGCGTCGTACTTTCAGCCAGCGTCACAATCCCGCGACATGACTTTGATCCACTCGGTCGATAACATTTGGAAAGTCTAGAAGAGCCGCTCGATTATCATTTAGCTGACAGGTCAGTGTTTGTCTCTCCCTCCCGCCTCAAAACATCAGCTGTTTGTTAAGTTTCATGTTTGAATTTTAATGCAATTTAACCCCCCCCCCCCATCAATGAGTTTGCCTGCCTGCCGTTTCTAATCAGGAGAGAAAGAATTCTGCAGTCGTTAAAGTGGACAAAGAAACGTACTGCTGCAGCAGGCTGAGCTGTCCGTCTGCATGCTGAGTGCCGTTTATGTGTTTAATCCACACCTGAAACACAAAAAGCAAGAAGCATAAAATAATTCTGTCACACTTTACTGTTTCTACCCGACAGCCACAAACGGCTTCCACTGCGACGCTGCCGTCGTCACATTTATTTATCTGACGCTTTACTCCAAAGCGACTTCAAACAGATACGCTGAACTGCAGCAACAAGTCTGACAATAAACTGAAAACAAACCCCTCCCCGCCCTGCAGAGGACCCGCCCCATCAGACTGCTTTGAGGAGGACAGGTGTACTTACCTTCTCTGACATCACAATGATATTACACAGAGAGCACGAATACGGGAACACCGTCGGAGAAGTCCCGTGGAAGTCCCGGGCTTCTTTCTTGGAGGGCATCGAGGCGGAGGACCGGCTGCTGCTCCTGACGGAAGAGGTCTGAGACTCCCGGCGCCCCCCACGGGTGTTCAGATGGAAGTCTTCAGGAGGAGGGGCTGACAGGTGACCAGCTGGTCCAGGCTGAGAGAAAAGGGAAGGAGGATTGCCTGTGCCTCTTTCTGCCGAGCTGAAAGAGGGCTGGTCTCGAGAGGAAACGGGACCTGCATCTCTGCCTGTCTTACCAAACTCAGAGGGTCCTGGTCTGTGGCTGTAGTCTAGAGAGGACACCCGACCGGCCTCTCTGCCTGTCTTACCATAGTCAGAGGGCCCTGGTCTGTGGAAGTCCACCACGTAGCTGGATGAAGATGATGATGGTGGGTCGGCTCTGGCAGCGCTGCAGGTCCTGGGATTTCCCCAGCGGTCCAGGTCCAGGTCCTGCTCAAAAGGAGGAGGACTGGGTGACACCTGGTCCAGCGGATACCGGACCAGCTGGCTGCGGTGATGATCCCAGTCGCTGGTGGAGGGGCTGACGGAGGTGCGGCAGGCGGAGCTCGGGGTATAAGAGGAGGAGGAAGAAGACAGAGCGTTGGAAGGGAAAGGTTTGATGGTCCCCCTCTTTCCTTTGATCTGGTTGAGGACATGAGGCAGGGACTCGACGGTCAGGACGTCCTCGGGCAGCTCAGCCAGCAGAGCCAGGTCGCCGGGCTCCAGACCACAGCTGCTCAGGATGTTGAGAGCGCCGTCCTGCGACCACTGGGCACCTCTGGAGGACGAAGAGGACGGGTAGGGTGAAGACAAGGACTCCTGAGGCGCCCTGAAAAAGTCACGGTCTGACGAGGCATGGCGGCGGTCTGATGAGCTGTAAGGTCCAGGATCAGGTCTGAGATCGGAGTCAGACGCCGGCTGTCTGTACGGGTAGTTTTGAGACATGATGGGAGGAGAAACGCCCGGGGCGTTTCCTGCAGACAGAAGGTATCAGGGAAGACAGGAGATGTAAAATCTGACGGAAAGGTTGAGGACGGTTCAGCTGAGCATAAAAACACAGACCAAATCGAGCTGTTCAGGTCTGAAGGGATGAATCTGTGCAACACCTGAGACATGCCGCAAAGAAAACTGAGGATGTCAGAGCGAAGTAAAAGAGCTTTTACTACAAATCTTACCAACGTGACCAAAACAAACGTTTTTAGAACACAAAGAAAAGAAAGGGAGAAAGCAAAAAATCAAATGTCATGTCTTGTCTGACAAAGTCTGAAACATTAAGACGTCTCTGCAGCTCATTTCATTTACATTGAAACAGACATATTTATATCATGTTTTGTGCATCAGCTGATATTACCATCACCAGGTTTCTCTCACATGTTAATATCAGCACTGATCTCAAAACTGTCTGTGTGCCAGAACCTGCAATCAGCCTCTAAATAAACTCTGGCCCTGACGTGATTCACGACTCGACCTGCCATCACGTCTGCTGCCAGGCGAAGCGAGTTACTTTCTGAGTCACTGCAAAGAAGAAGATTTTTCAACTGGAGAAACAAAGTCTCATGAATGTGTCGCGGGGGTCAGTCAGTGTTGAGATGGGGAGCGACGGGGACGGCCAGGGGACGGCGCAGGAGATTTGGACGAATCCACTGCCGCAGTCTGACCGGATTCTGTTCTGAGAGCGGAGCCGTGTGAAGGCAGGAGGAGCTCAGAGTTAACGGCTTTTATTAAATTAACTTTTTACCTAATATGTTGGATTAAAAAAGTTGATTTATCTTCACTCGAGCTTCTCAGCAGCGAGCTGTCGTGTTGTTGAAGCATTTTAAAAGCTGCTGTCCTGCTGACAGACCTGACAAAGCATGAATTCAAGTGTTTAACAAATCAACATCATGTTGCTGTTATTTCAACATCATTTCGACCAGTTTATTACAACTAAATCACAACAAAATGTTTCCTTTGGTTCGTTTCGTTGTAGTAATTGCGGGTTGTGGTTATTTGGGTTATTGCAATGTGTGAAGCTATAAAACCTGCGTGAGAAAAGTGACACGAGGTTTAAATTTGGTCTGAAAGACATTTAGGGCTCCAAACAAAGCAAAATTCACGAGGGGGAGTGTTAACATCCTTTACCAGCAGCTCACTGACGACATGCAGTGAGTGCAGGTATCAGCCTGATTCATCGCTCCATCACTACAAGAAGGTAATGAGCTGAGTTACTGAGACCCACCAAAACTTTGATTCTGAGGTTTCAGGGGGTCCTAGCCGGGAATGGAGGGGTCCGATGCCCCCTGAGGCCTCAACTGGGCAAGATGTCAGTCAATGGTGGGAAAATTAATCAGCAAGAATGTTGATAGTTAACAAACATAATTCACAAATCAGGAACTCGTTTTCTCAGATTCTCCAACGTGACAGTCTGCTTTTCTATGTTTTACTTTCTGCTGAGAGAATATCTCTGGGGTTTGGATTGCTGGTCGGACAAAACAAGACCTTCAGTGGTCTTGTGGGGTCCCGTTATTATTACTAATTAACACGCAGCAAAGCTGAGGCAGCACTGCAGTACTGGGTTTCTGGTGTTAAAGGTAAAACAAGGAGTCTGCCAGGTGGAGTCTGTACTCCTGCAGCCGCAAACTGCATCTGAACATGAGCGACATTAGTCAATATTCAACAATCAGCCGGACTTTACAGCCCTCATGGGCTTTTATACTAACATACTGACAGTGGTGGACCGTAACTAAGTCTGTTTAATTAAGTACTGTAAGTACAAATTAGAGGTATTTGTACTTTACTTGAGTATTTTCTTTCCGTGGCTCTTTCTCCTTCTGCTCCATCTCAGACGGAGATGTTTTCACTTCACTACATTTATCTGACAGCTTCAGTTTCTTTACAAAGTCAGATTTTTACACACAAACACATGAAGAGTTTATAAAATATGATATTTAGTTATAAATTAAACTCCAACAGTTTATACAAGTACAGCTGGTACATTAGTTGATTGACAGAAATTTAATTGGAAACTATTTTGATGATTGTTGAAGTCATTTTTTATGTCAAACATTTCACGTGAAGATTTGCTGCTTTTGATTTTGATTATTTTTAATGTGTTTTTAATCAGTTTGAGGTTTGGACTGACAGGACAAACATTGTGAAGGAGTCACTTTGGGCTCTGAGTACCTGGGACAACATTTCTCACTGTTTTCAGAAGGTTTACAATCAGTAAATAAAAAAAAATAATCAGCTGATTGACCCATAATGAAAATAACCATTAGCAGCAGTCTGACAGAAAACAGTTCAACCTCAACAACTAACATTACAGCAGTAAAATCCTGCTTTACAGTAATGAATGAGGAATAATAATCTGATGATAAAATATTTCATAGTACAAAAGGCACAGGACAGTTTTCATTCTAAGGATCTGAACACTTCCTAGTCGGTTAGCAGAGGACTTATTTAAGGACCATTACAAACATTAGTGTCAGACAAACACTATGACCAGTAAACACGTTAGCTGCCGTTAGCTTAGCGTGGACAAACCGCTGATCAGATTCTGTTGATGAGCAGCTAAAGGCAGCAGCTGAGCCTCTGTGTCAGTTTATTTATCTCGTTAAACGGAAAAAAACATTAACATTAACCCGGGTTACAATCCGGCTAGCAGCATTAGCTCACCGAGCTAACTTAGCGTCGCCACAGTTAGCAGACGGCTAACAGCGGCCTCCCTCAGCGGGCTTACCTTCAGTTACACACGCAGCCGCTGATAAAGACACGAAGCAAAAAGTTCACGGGGGGAAAAAAGTGTTTTTTTTTAGCGAAGAAAAGAGTCAAACTGCTTCTGACAAGCTAACATCACTAGCTTCTTCTTCTTCTTCTGGCTTTCCGGCAGACTAGATGCTTTACGGCACATTGCTGCCTCTCACAGTTCAGTCTCAGTATCAGAGAGGTAATCCTGTTGCATGACTGCTTCCACTGTCCTCGATGGGTTCTCAAGAGGATTCAAAATGTCTCTCTGTGTCACTGTCTGTATTCCAGGTCCTGTTAGAGTAAAGTTGATCTCTTTGCCTTTTGTCCTGTTGGCTTTCCATAAACACATGTCCAACAGTCTGCTGGTGTTTGCAGGTTCTACAGAGTCCATGTTTGCCATCTTTGCCAGATCCCATGCAAGTCCACAGTGTCCCAGTCTCAGTCTTGTCATGATAACAGAATGTCTTCTGGTTTCACCCAAGTAACACTGCTCTGTTTATGTATTGAATTGCAGTGACGAGCCCTTGTTTCATTTTCCCACTGCCTCTGCCACACTGCTGTGTTCCTTAATGACAGACCGACATCACCTAAAGAGGATTTTCTGGTATAAAGGCTGGAAAATTATGTGGCCTTGCACCATAAAATGTTTTAGAGTCCGTTTATTATTTGTGAAACTGTAAACTGTAAGTTTTAATCTACTCTTATAATGCTAGTAATGTTAATACCAACATATGTCTATTTTGTCTAGATATTTATTTGTTTTTTATTCCATAAAATCTGTACATTTATTATATTTTTATTATTATTTTGGTATAGCATGATTTCACCATTATAAAGACATATTTATGAAATTAATTCATCATATATATAATGGAAACAAATTATATATATCATGTTAACAATAATGAATGTCAAAAAAATATGCAGACCTTTGAAATTTCTGCCAAAAAGACTCTTCATGTCTGTAGTGATTTTGACGATTTTAAACTCCTGTAAGGAGGGTATCTGAAAAGGCATGCTGCTTAAAGAAACAGTGACAACTAGTGGATTTTTTTAGCACAGCATACCTACACCGAACGGCAGAGATGGCTTAATTAATGGTTGAATTAAGTTCAGTACATTTTTCAATGAGATACAGTGACTTAAAATGTGGTCTTCCAAATGGTTGACAGACCGACATTCATAAACCCCAATACAAACCGCTAGATCAGTGTCTCTTTTCAAGGCCATTTTTTGCTGCCCTGTCTGCCACCTCATTCCCTTCCACCCCAACATGTGCAGGCACCCAAAGAAATCCCACTGACCCTCCAGCCTGTTCGACTCTATGCAACAGAACCATCAGCTCTACAAACAGGTCTGGCCGAGATCTCCAATTGCCTCCTCTCAGAGTTTTTAACACTGAAGCCGAATCTGAGCATAATGCTGCTCTCCCTGGCTGAACTTCCTCCACTGTAGCGCCCTTATAATAGTTAGAAGTTCTGTTGTGTACACAGATACCCTCTCAGACAGTCGCTTGAGCTTTACAGTTTCATACCGTGGGATCTAAAAAGAAAAACCCGACTTCCCAGTTTGTGGATCCATCTGTATAAATCTGTAGATAAGACCCCCAATGATTTTAATAGAAAACATTCCTTCCTCCTTTTCCCTGACTCCCACTCCCATGCATTAAGTAGAACTGTTTTTGTAGGGTGTTAACAACATAATGCATTGACATTTTCTCCCGTTGAATTGATAGTGGCGTTTCCTCCATCTCTACCCGCAACATAGTCTCAGTGCCTTAGCCTGTATTACTTCCAGGCTTTTTAAATGTGTTTCAGCTGCTGTCCCATAACATACACAACCATAGTCCAGTCTAGACCTTACCAATTTCTTGTAGATCGTTAGTTGAGTATCTCTACCCGCACCCCATGTTCTATTTGAGACGGAACGCATAAGTGCAAAATCACCGAATGACTCGGTCCCAATACACTTTTCAAAAATACACAGGAATAAAATACAAAAGGAGCATGTTAACATACACAGTAATTACAATCAGAACACACCTATGAAATGATTTAACAATTGTAAGTTTGCTCATTCTTGTTCTTCATCAAACACAAAAAGTCCCGTCTTTAAAGTGGTGATGTTGTCTGATTCTTGAACCCAAACTGGGACCTGGTTCTGTCGAGGTGTGCTTGATAACTGAACCTACTTCCACATACTTTTCTCATGTTAAGGAGAAATTAAATTAGACTTTTCATTTATTGATTTCTTCTTTTGTCTCTTGGTTATTTCAACTGAGTTGACTTTGAGAAGCAGGATTAAAAGCCTTTGGTCTCACCTTAGTTATTTAAAGCAGCTCATTTTAGTTCAGGAGGAATAAAAGGAACAGCTGTGAGATGGATTTTTCTTTCCTCTGAACATGTCATGTTGTCAGTTTTGACCATCAGGTGGCGCTGCAGGACTGTTTTAAAAACCACATCACACTGTCTGAGCCTTAAAAAGCCTCTTTGAGCTCCCGCCAGCTCTCAGACCGAAACACTGCAGTCAAAACTCTCAACAAATACACATTTAAAGACATTAAACATGGCTAAAGTAATTTCTTCTGAATGCTTAAACAATAACAGCGAGTCTTGAAGCACTTTTATGAAACCTTTAACACTGAGCCAATCCTTTACACTGTACTTTTATAACACACCTCTGGAAAACATCATCTCTGGTTTGCTGCACTATTTTGCCAATTTTCATTCATGTACACACTTGAAAACACTTTTAGATCATTAAAACACTGATGTGATGAAATCACACAGCTGAACCCACAAAGAAGACGAGATGAAGCCTGATTCTTGTTTCTAAATGTTTGCATTTGAGTGTTGCAGAGAACATTTTGAGGAAAATAAAAATTATTTGTATTATTTGTATTGATAGTGTGCTATTTTGGGAATACACATGCATAATTTTGGACAGCTGTGTTTTTTACTGTCCTACATGCACGACAAAACTTGATTGTGAACTGCTGAGGCGTACACACAGAAAGAGATAAAGTGTTTTTCAGAGCGTAGTTTTTGCATCCTGCTGTTATTCAAAGATGGTTTGTGATGCAAAAACACAATTGTAAAAAGAGTTTTGCAGGAGATGAGATATTATGTTTTGCTTTTTGTGTGTGTGGGTAAGGTTTCGTGTGTTAGTGTGCAGAGTTTTTGCAAAAATAGCAAAAGTTTAAAAACTGGTGTCTAAGCAATCAGAAAAAACCTGTAACAAATCTTTCAGATTAATTAAACACTGAAGAATGCAGATAGTTTAATAAATAATGAAACTCGTGAATAACTTGTTGTGTTTTAAAATGTTTATTTTATTTTTGTTTATTTATTATATAAAAATATTTTATAAATTATTCTTTTTTTAAAAATTATTTTAATTCCCTCTGTGGTGGATAGTTTAGGGAAATCAATTAATGGAATTAATTAATGAGTAAATATTGTGTAATATGACTCTTTCTAATAATAATATTGAAACCGGATATTCTGTTCTAGATGTGTTTATTTATGTTTCTAATAAATAAGACAAAGAGATTAATCCTGACAAAATTTGTTCAATATGCAAAGTCAAATAAAATACCTACAAATCATTTTTGTCTCACCACAAATTCCATTTAGTAGCAGTTCCAGAGCTTTCGGTGCCGTCACACAGGCTTCCTCTTCTGACAGAGGCTGTCCAGATGTCATGAAATTGTAGATTGCAGCACATTTTACAAACAGATGTTTTCTATATTCTTGTTGTTGCTGCTTTTGCCACTCACACTGTTTTACTCTGCTTCATTTTCATATCTTTAAATGTGTTTGTTTTTTTACTGTTTCATGTTTTCCGTTTCTGTTTTTAAGATGACTGCTGCAAGAAGAATTTCCTCTAGTAGGATAATAAAGATATGAACAGAAAGGAGTGTGGTAATATATAATGTATGAATGAAAACATTTTCAACAAATGAACATTTAATGTATTACTTTTATACGTTTTGTTCAATTCAATTCAATTTTATTTATATAGTGCCAATTCAAGTATTTTTCTTCTTTCTCCTGGAACCAAACCAAATTGGACAGTAGTACCTGTAATATTGTACGTAGTAGTTGTAGTGTTAGTGGTACAACAGAGTGTGACAGAGTACAACAGGTGGAGCCACAGACCGCATGTTAAACACTGAGTTCTTCTGTATCAGACTGCATAAAGGTTAAAAAACACAGCTGATTATGTTTGACATTTATATCTGAAACAATGTTTCAGTGTTGTTGAAATCTATCAGCTGTGTTATTGAACATTTATATATTGGTCAAATTCAATAAACTATTTTACATGTCACACTGTTTTACAGCCCAATCCGGTTTCAGCTGGATTCAAATGAATTTACAGAATCTGTTAAAAAAACAGCAGCTGTTTGTGTTTGATGTAGAAATCAAGAGAAATACAATTAGACTATTATATATCTTATATTATTATATACATTTTAAATAAATCTGCCAAATATGTTTTTCAGTATAAAAATGACAAAAACAGAAATTCTCACAACCTGCAAAAATCAACTTGGTGCAAGTTTGATCAAATAATAAATCATGTTTTTATTTAGATCAGGAAATGTAGTTTAGCACGTTTTACAATCACATAAAATAACAAAACTAACAGGTGAAGGATCAGGATGAATCAAATTAAAATACATGAGTAGAAGAATACTTTGAGATATGAAACAAATTCAGCTAAAATAAAGATGTTTTAAAGAAATCAACTATTTAAGAAGTTGATTTAAATTTGATTGAATTTTAATTCGGTGCAGAAAAATTCAAGTTCTGTAAGAAAGATTGCCTCTGATTTTATTTATTTATTTAGTTTCCAAAACATATCGTGTAAATGAAGAAAATGAGAAAGGTCATAATGTTTTCTCTATTTCTGAAACACATGAACACAAAATTCTGTTCTGTAAAAACCATCATCACTTCAGACAGTAACCTGTCAAAGTTTAATCTCATTTCTCCCATAGACATACAGCACATGTACATTCACTTACTCAGCACTCAGTAAATTTCTAAATACAAATGAATCATGTCTGTCAGACCAGTTTTAACATTCAGTGTCCATTTACTGTAAGAAACAATTAAAAGTTAAAGTTAAGTAAATACAAATCCTTTTACTACCATTGTAGAATTTCTCATGTCTGACCAGAGAATAACATCTGATAATTTCCTCTTATAATTCACAGAAATACACCAAATTGTCTCTTAATTGTTGGTTCACAGTAAAACTGAATGTGTGTAAATTCAATGAGCCACTATGTTAAAATAAATCAACAAATAATATGTTCAATTGATTGATTAATAAAATTATAAGTATTATTGTTAATAGCAACACAACTGAATTGAGGAATACTTATGTACTGTATGAATCTAAATAACATTTAAACTGACTGAGGCTAAATCTGTAGCTGTGGTTCCTGAAGAACAAGCAAGCTGTGTCTCTTCATAACAGCTTTCCACATTTTAAATCTCCTTAAACTACTTTAATTCAAAGAAACTGATTTCCTGCTTAATGCAATTTAGTTTCTGAAGCTAATATTGAGGTAAGACAACAAGACTTTGGAATTTAGCAAAAGGTTAAGCTGATATGTTAGCTTTGTGCTTTGTTAGCTATTCTACGATCACTGGTAGCTTAGCCCAGCTAATCATTTTGTTTGCTTAGTGCTCTATTATTGCCTGCTAAAGTTGTGCTAGCTTAGTGCTTTGCTAGCTAGTGTACGAACACTGGTAGCTTAGCACAGCTATTTTTTTGTTAGCTTCGTGCTCTTTTATTGCCTTACTCATTTTGTGCTAGCTTAGTGCTTTGTTAGCTAGTGTACGATCACTGGTAGCCTAGCCCAGCCAAACATTTTGTTTGCTTAGTGCTCTATTATTGCCTGCTAAAGTTGTGCTAGCTTAGTGCTTTGCTAGCTAGTGTACGAACACTGGTAGCTTAGCACAGCTAATGTTTTGTTTGCTTAGTGCTCTATTATTGCCCTACTAATTTTGTGCTAGCTTAGTGCTTTGTTCGCTAGTGTACGATCACTGGTAGCCTAGCCCAGCTAATGTTTTGTTTACTTAGTGCTCTATTATTGCCCTTCTAATTTTGTGCTAGCTTAGTGCTTTGTAAGCTATTGTACGATCACTGTTAGCTTAGCCCAGCTAATCATTTTGTTTGCTTAGTGCTCTATTATTGCCTGCTAAAGTTGTGCTAGCTTAGTGCTTTGCTAGCTAGTGTAAGAACACTGGTAGCTTAGCACAGCTAGTTTTTTGTTAGCTTCGTGCTCTTTTATTGCCTTACTAATTTTGTGCTAGCTTAGTGCTTTGTTAGCTATTCTACGATCAATGGTAGCCTAGCCCAGCCAAACATTTTGTTTACTTAGTGCTCTATTATTGCCCTACTAATTTTGCGCTAGCTTAGTGCTTTGTTAGCTAGTGTACGATCACTGGTAGCCTAGCCCAGCTAATGTTTTGTTGCTTAGTGCTCTATTATTGCCCTACTAATTTTGTGCTAGCTTAGTGCTTTGTAAGCTATTGTACGATCACTGTTAGCTTAGCCCAGCTAATCATTTTGTTTGCTTAGTGCTCTATTATTGCCCTACTAATTTTGTGCTAGCTTAGTGCTTTGTAAGCTATTGTACGATCACTGGTAGCTTAGCCCAGCTAATCATTTTGTTTACTTAGTGCTCTATTATTGCCTGCTAAAGCTGTGCTAGCTTATTGCTGCATTAGCTGGTGTACGATCACTGGTAGCTTAGCAATCCGTGTATGGTTCGTTCGTTCGTTATTTTGATTCAAAACCAAATCGGGAAAAAACAAAAAACAAGTCGGTAGTCGGTTTTACACATAGCGTAATCCATGTGTTCCTGCAGCTGGAGGCTCTCCGCAGCGTAGCAAAGCTTTCTAAATTCGTCCATCTCACAAAGAAAATAAAGGTCAGGTAGAGACAGTGTAGAGAAGCACGCCTGTGGAGCAACGAGGGGTTTAGTGTCTTGCTCAGGGACACATTGGTGTCTCACAGTGGATTCGAACCCGGTTCTCTCACATCAAAGGCATGTGATCCATGGAATCTTATCAACTGCCCCACGTCACTGAATTAATTTGATACTGAAGAAATCTTAAAAATTGGAGGATTCTCAGGCAACTTCTGTTTCTGTCCCGGTTGCTAGTGAGTTACAAACTGAACAGCGAGCCTCATCTTAATTACATTTAATCAGGCACATATGTACACAGATTCTTAGCCCCGCTAATGTTGTGCTAGCTTAGTGCTGTATTAGCTAGTGCACGAATAGCTTAGCCCTGCTGATGTTCTGTCAGATATAAATGTCTGATTCTAAGGTAATAAAAACATGACGGTTCATTATGTAAGGTCTTTACACACTACTGAAAATATAGTTATAGATCTTATATTGTATTTCTGTCAGTAGATCATCCTAAATATTACACACTGGACTTCTACATTATTTACTTATTTTAACATAAATATTATTTTATTTTTATATATTATTTTCTTTATTAATCTAAAATTGTAGAATGTAACATACGTTTGGACTGACTTGTTTTATTTTTGACTTCCTGTATCGTGTCGGGCCGACAGGTTGATCAAAATCGAGGTCTATAAAGTTTATTTTCATGGTTAGAAATGTTATTTATGAACTTTTTACATTAGAAAAGCTTTAAATTTCAGTTGTAAAATATTTGGTCATTAGTGGCGTTAGTCTGTTTGTTTAGCGCATCATGACGTCCTAACAGGAGCTCGACTCAGGGGGGCTTTTTGTTGCTTTTTAACCAGACGGTAGCTCAATGATTTCTTCTCTTTGTGTTTGATATTTTGGGGCTCGATGTTATTCTGGTGGAGAAACGATCGGCTGGTCGGAGCCAAGATTTAACAACAGACGATAAACGGCAGACGTGAAGAAGAAGTGATGGCGAAAACAACCTGAAGGTATCCCATCAGCCCCGCGAGTGGAAACATGAAGAGACGAGTGGACGGAGGGACGGACGGATCCGAACGGGACAATCCTTCAGTCTGATACGTCTGATATGGATTCAGACACTCGTCCGTCAAGTGATTCAAAGTTGCTTCGTTCTTTAATCAGCGGAGGGGTGTCCAACACGGCGCCCCGGGGGGATAATTAAGACTCTGCTGCTGCAGGAGAGTCAACGTGACTCATATCTAACAGCGTTTATTAACTTTACAGAGTAAGTCAGGTGTTCCTCTTCTTCTGCAGGCTTTTAAAGGCACAGTCCCTCTAAAAATGTGACATCTGACAGGATAATAACCTGATGTGTCTTCAGCGTCTGTCAGACTCTCTCAGTCAGAGATGAGAAATGGATGTTTCTGCATTATGCATGGCTGTTTTGTTGGGACGATGTTCATCCGAGCACTTAAGTCTTTCCAAAACCTGATGAGCTCCTCCTTCAGGTTTCTGCCCCATTTCCCTCCACTCCTCCTTTTCTTTCTGGATATACATCTGCAGCAACATAAATGTTTAAATCAAGTGTTTTGTCTGAGCGGCAGTTTGTTTTGTCATTAAAATGGAAGAGCAGCTTCAGAAAGACAATACTGCTAAGTGACATGACAGTGAAATATTAATCAGTGAAGTTAATTTATATTCATGTGACGCTCAAGCCAAAGTGCTTCCTAAACCTGGATCACTCCACAAGCACTTTCCACAGTTTTACAGGAAACAAAAACATCTTTAGGATCAGATCTGTTGTTTGAGACGCTCACTGTGTCAGATTAGAACAACATTGTTTATCCTCTCTGTGCTCCTACTGTCCATCTGCAATCAGTACGTCAAGTCCAACAGGAAATGGGGCTCTTCTTAGTTACTGAACGCCCACGCACCATGTCCGTTTAATTTCCTGACCGCTTGAATGCCTCATGTTCATCTTAGTATGCCTCATGTTCATCTCAGTTCCTGAACTTCTCACATTCATCTTAGTTCCTGAACGCCTCACGTTCATCTTATTTCCTGAACTTCTCATATTCATCTCAGTTCCTGAACGCCTCATGTTCATCTCAGTTCCTGAACTTCTCACGTTCATCTTAGTTCCTGAACTTCTCACGTTCATCTTAGTTCCTGAACGCCTAACGTTCATCTTATTTCCTGAACTTCTCATATTCATCTTAGTTCCTGAACGCCTCACGTTCATCTCAGTTCCTGAACACCTCATGTTCATCTTAGGTCCTAAACGCCTCACGTTCATCTCAGTTCCTGAACTCCTCATGTTCATCTTAGTTCCTGAACGCATCACGTTCATCTTAGTTCCTGAACGCATCATGTTCATCTTAGTTCCTGAACGCATCACATTCATCTTAGTTCCTGAACGCATCATGTTCATCTTAGTACACCTCACGTTCACCTTAGTTCCTGAATGCCTCACATTCATCTTAGTACCTGAACACCTCACGTTCATCTTATTTCCTGAATGCCTCACGTTCATTTTAGTTCCTGAATGCATCACGCTTTGGTTTCTTTGGTTGGATTTAGTTCAGGTGTCAGCAGAAGCTGAAAATGAAAAAACCTTCATTAAAATTTCTGACCTGCTGACACACTGAGACCCTCCAGCAGTCGTCAGTGACGTCCTGCGGGGCCGCGGACCTTAGGTTGGGCCTCTCTGCTGGTGTATCTGCAGCCTGATGGCTCCCAGTGGGAGAATTCAACATAACAGTTCTTCTGAACATCGCGCCGTCATTTAAATTGCTAATAATGGCGGAACAAATAAATAAGACGTGACCTTAGCGTGCTTTTATCTCTCGCTGTAAAAACAGTAAATCTGCTCCAATCGTCTGTCAGCGTGCGACGCTGCTGAGGACTCGCCTGTTGTCGGGTAGGAGATGCTGCCATTGTCTGACTGTAAATGTCAGCACAGTTTGGTTAAACATATTTTAACGTATATGCTTTGGTCTCAGTTCCCTGTACATGTTCTTTATGTTGGTTTATTTAGTTCCTGTACGTCTGCTGACTCTTAGTGGGATCAATATGGTATATTTTATTTTATTTTATAGGTTCCTTCTTAAAAAGCCTCAACTTGTCTTAAAGCTCCCTGTTTACCTTTTTTTAATCAGCACGCACACAGCTCAGCTTTCCAAGATTTGTGATCCGACCACTCAAATAAACATTAAATTAAATGATTAGCAGTTTTATTGATTGATCATCAGCTCTATCTGATTATTAAGGATTAGAGGCTGATAAAGACAGAGAGTAGAACACATCATCACAGAGATGCTCGATGACCTCTCTTGAGCCCAGCGTGATTTTTCTTTTTGTTACAGATTCAACATCATGATTCATCATGCAGAAAAAGGTCAACACGTCAAAAGTTTGCTGTAGCCCCGTTGATCAGTTAACGAAAAGTGACATTGATGATCAACTTTATGCCCACGCTTGGATAAAAAACAGCACACAATACCACAAACACAACCGCACATCATGACCGGGGAATCTGTGGCGTCTCCCTCAGTGAGATTTCACTCATGCCTGTGTGTGCTGGCAAACGAAAAGCATGTTGGAAAAGTGGAGACAAACTGCTTTTACAACTTAGTTGCTGGTACTCTGCTCATTTTAAGGTTCAAAATTTTATTTAGGTGTTTTACCAAAACAGGTTTACAGGGTTTAATTTTCAAAAAAACACCACACCATTTTTGTCAGACTGCTCATTGCTGCAGCTCCTCTTTTCACCCTGTGTTGAAGGCTTCATTTAGCTATGGAGTGACACATCATGTCTCTAAATGATCTTTGTAGGGAGTTTCACATGCTCAGTTCCTAGTTAAGGATTACTAGCCAATCAGAAGCAGAGTAGGGCGGGTCAGCGAGAAGGCGCTAAACAGCTCGGGTTCAACATGGACTGGAGCAAGAGTTTCAGAGCGGTGAGTTATTAATCTGTAACAAAAGGATCTTTCATCCATAAAGTTTTAACCGAGCTCTGTCTCTACATCACAGTAACAACTTTATGTCCACTGACTGCCTGGAGGGTAGCTAGTGTTTGGAAGGGAGAGGAGAGCTGTGTGCTGCAGCTCGCTGTTTCTGAGGGCGTGTCGGAGCAGCCGCTCGGCGAGCGTTATGACGCGTATTTTCTTGTGACATCACAAGAAAGGGAAGTAAAGGCTGGACTACAAACGAGCTGTTTTCAGTTCAGAGCAGAGTTTTCTGTGGGAGATGGGAACTCCCTTTGGGCTGGACTTTGGGCTTTTTCACTTTGCAAACCTACTACGTGCACAAACAACATATATAACTCAATAAAGGAGGGAGAAAAAAGCCAAAAAGCAGAATACCACCTCTTTCATTTAGAGGTAAATCCACAGTTTGTCTGGAGTCTGAACCAACTTCACAAACTGAGCTGGAGATCACCATGCAGTTCTAATGAAGCTTGTCTGTAGGGACGGGGACCGAAACCCGGTATGAAATTATGATACACCGAAATATCGATGAGCTCTGGCCTTTCTGGTTCTGCTTTCAGTGCTGGAGAAATTTAAAAAAATACATTTCCTATTTATAATCACTACATAAACATTATCTTTTTACCTCACCAACCGTGTTATATCTGTAATGAGATTAAGGCATTTATGTGTCTATGCTGCTTTTTCCCTTTTCCCAGTCCAGAAGAAAGACCTCTCTGCGCTCCCTGCGTTCATCATAAACCGGCAGAGAAAGGCCGTTTTCAAACACCCAGCTCTTAGTTCATCTCTGGTAGCAGCCTGCAGCCAACACACCGAGGTAACTGAATTATGTGAATGTGGGTTATTAATTAAAAGTGACCGTTAGCCAGCTGATTCTTCAGCTGTTTAAAGATTTTGCATCTTGTTATTTAAAGTTTCTTTGACAGTAAATAATTGTTTATTTTGTTTGCTACATTTTCACAATGGAGACTTGTTCAAAACATTGCTGTTTCTTCTGCTGTAAATAACTACAGGGTTATAAGTAAAGCAATCTGTTTTTTATTTGTTTTATTTTTTTCTCTTAAAAAAAATCACAAAAAGAGCCGATAACAGTTCTGTTAAAGTGCCGGATCGATAAGCAGAATCAGTATTGATTCGGTTAAAACCTTAACGATACCTGTCTGTCAGGTCGAGTTTAGGAAAAGATGGAGGATGGAGTTAATATAAGACGTAAAATCACTAAAAACAATCGATGTAGACTTTTTGTTTCACACAGGAAACAAACACCGTCCAGTTTCTGACCCAAACCACCTGATCGAACTTATTATTGTTCGTTATGGCCGACTTTCAGTGTTGAACAATGACGTTAAAGGTTACTGTGCGTGCAAATAATGAAAAACATCTGACGCTCTGGGAGAGACTTCCTGCTCTTTAGGCTAAAAAGCCAGACACGGATGATCGGCGTCACGCTGAGCTGGTGTGCAGAAAGAAAATTAATCATACATAAATGTACAAGAGCAGCAGGACGGAGAAACGTGGGATAAATATATGTACATTGATTTAAGTCTAAAAATGTTAAGTATTGACCTGCCTCCACTCAAATCAGAAACATATAGATGGTGGAGGTCAAAGGTCAGCGCAGCCTGGAGTTACTCTGCAGTGATCATGAATGATGGAGAAGGAGTTTTACACTGAGAAACAATCTTTAAATTTATTCTACAAACTGCGTCCTCACAGCTCGAAGTTAAACGTTTCGTCCGGCGAGTTTCTCACTGATCACCTTCACAGCTTCCTGTTTCTTCAGTGTTCAACAAATTGATTTGTCTCTAATCTCTTTTAGCAAAGTCAATTATCTCCTCGGTCACTGTAAAGTCACGTCTTCTTCACAGACGAACATAAAACACGTTAAGCTGCCGTGAAAAGAGCTCAGCGACATCCTGTTTGCAGCGTGACGACAACACCGCCACCGCCGCCACCTCCTCCTCCTCGTCATCCCGCAGGACAGCAGACGCTCCGACAGTAAAGATACCGCAGAGCAATTAAAGGAAGCCTCAGAGGGACAAAACAACACTGACCTGATTGGAAACTTGTTTACAACTGAAGTAAAACTGTGGCTTCATAATGTTGTCAGACTGAGGAGAGATATTAGGTTTCATAATGTCAGATCAGCTGGAGCGTCACGTGATCCTCTCCAGGCTGAAAGCAAAGTACACCAACACAGGCTGCGTTCACCCTGCAAAGATTACCTGAATGAATTCCACTTTGCGAGCTATAAGAACAGGCGGAAGAGACAGAAGAAGACGAGGAGGAAGAGAAAAAGTGACAAGCAAGAGTCCGGACAAGAGTAAACATGAGACAGGCTTTTCCTTGTTGAGCTAAAAGAGCTGAAAGGCTGCAGGACAGACGGCGAGCTGCCTTCTTCCTGTCAGTAAGAACTTATTAGCTGCTCGCTGTGTCTTGTGTTGCTGCTCTTGTTGTTTGGCTGTTAGCAAAGTTAATCATAGACTGTGTAAGGTGTTAACAGACCTGAAATCAGATTTTACATGGCCAGAAACACTGGACAGGAGAGCAGACAGGTGTTGCGCCGAAGACTTTATGCCGTCTGCAGGAGCGTGTGCAGCATGTTTAAGCTGTATCGCCCAGTTTCTTTACATCTACAGCTGCTTTTATCTGGATTTAACAGACATAACATGCAAATAAACATCACTTTATGTCCATGGTAACAGCAAAGGTTTGTCTCTGTGATACTTTAATGTTTCTTTTAACAGAATAACTACTATTGTGGTGATGGCGTGGTGGATAAGACACCAAATTACTGCCCTTTTTTACTTCATATATAACCACCAAAACCAAAAATCTCCCTAGTTTTCATTTCAGAAATCAGGTCACCTGACTATAAGCGCTCCTGCTTCAGTTGTTGGCTAGCTTTGTTTGCTAGCTCGTCACGCAAGTTTCAAGCAACATTCAGGTGCTTCTGGTGGAGCGGGGCAACATCACCGGGCTCAGCAGCCTCTATGGACGCAACGTTAACTAACAGCAGAGACGTTTTATAGAGGAGACACGCCGCTTACTCACATCCTCAACATACCTCTATCGTCTGCTTCTAACAGCCAAAGCCGGAAACATATTTCAGCCAATCGTGTGGCTCCACTGACGTAAGGGTCTGTTTACCTTCTACTGCACATGACCAGTCTGGAAAAACGCTTTTTAAACCTTATTTTGGGGCAAAATGTCAATTTTTTATCAGATTTTCCTGCTGATTCCGTTCATGTAGTTTTTTTGTCCCGGTGAGCACTGAAAAGTGCAGTTCTGGCTCTCCCACCATTCATTCAGACAGGAAGACTATCACCTGGTCTTGTAAGTCCGGAATAGCTGCCCGGAGGATGCCGAGTGGCGGGACATGCCTGTAGGGTCTGATGGAGGAAGCTAAGCAGAAAAAAAGAGAGTGACCGAGCAAGAGGCTGCCGGATGTTGAGCTTCGTGAAAGAAAAGGCTGCAGGAAAGACGGCAAGCTTCTTCCTGTTGTCAATAATCTCGCTGTGAGTAATCAAAACAAATGTACAGCCTTATTTACCTCAGCAGTGCATTTCACTCTGAAAAGGTGGAAACATATCTTGTTGTTTGCTCATACATTGTTGTTACGGTAACTAATGTCTTTGTATTTAGTGACCTGCGGGACGAGTCGTGTGCAGTCTATAAAATGAAAGCTAAATTACTTTAAAATGACTGAGTGTGCATGATGGCTACCGATGTACTGTGACATTTGATTTTATCTCATATTTTATATTTTGTTTTAATTTACAGACAGGAAGATTATCACCTGACAGCAAACAAACTTCTTCTTCTGTGGTTTTCTGATCCAGGTGGGCCGAGGATGAGCTCTTTCCTGTCTGTGAAACTTTGTTTTTGGTCAAACTATAACTAAATTTCCCTGAAACAAAGAAAAGTAAATGATAAATGAGTAAAGACTTCCTCCATGCAGGATCCGTGTGGCACTGTGATGTAATATTGATGACCCTCCTCGTCTCCTGACGACCTCCGTTTGGTCGTCTCATGTTTTATCAAATATTCATGAAGCTCTGCGTCCCCTCTCCCTCTTCCCTCAGATCCCATAATGCATCTGTGATGTTGTATCAGGTGAGGCATGATGGGAGAGGTGGTGATGGAGTGAAGCTCCATGAGGGATGGAGGAGGATATCTTCTGATCCCAGGCAGCTTCTTCTTCTCTTCCTCTAAACCTGGAACGTTTCTGAAACTGTCAGGAGCCCGAAGTCGAGCCCTGAGGAACGCCGAGCTCCTTTTCCTCTTTTTTCTCTCCACCTCCTTCTTTCTCCTTTGTGTTCCCTGTCTTCTTTCTCTTTGTGTTCTCACTTTCCAGGTTTTTCCAGTGTTCGTTCCATCCAAAAGTACTTTCAGGGGTGGGGCACTGAAAAATGACAAAATTGGAGTCCACCACCGACATCTCCTCTCTCTTGTCAGTGAAAACAATCAAGTTGTACAGTTACACCGTGAATATATGTCTTCATCAGCTAGCGACAGGTCAATCATGCAGCAGCTTACTGCAAACCATATATAGGTCTCTAGTGGCAGAAGAAGTCAGGTGACGTAGTATAAAGAACGACAAGTCCAGGTAAAGAGGTGGTGGGGTGGAGGGACGAGTCAAGTAAACTCAGGACTTTCACTCAGGAGACTGAGGTTTGAGTCCCGTATGGAAGAAAGTCAAAGGTTAAATGTTTGAAGTTAAGTAATGTTTTGTAGACGACTTACATAATATAGTTATTTTAACCCAAACCCGCATCTTTTTCTACACCTAACCAAACTACCACCGTTTGTAAATGTTCTGTACTTGCCTTTCTAGTCTTTTCGACCACTCAAAGCGCTTTTACACTACTTCTGCATTCACCATTTACACACACATTCACTCACTGAGCCTAAGTGCTCAGAAACTAATATTAACAGAAACTAACATTCACACACATTCATACACTGAGCCTAAGTGCTTAGAAACTAATATTAACAGAAACTAACACTCATACACTGGCGGAACAGCCGCCAGAGGTAATTTGGGTTTCAGTGTTGCCCAAGGACACTTCGACACGCAGCCTGGGGGGCGCGGGGATTGAACCGCCGACCTTCCAATTAACGGCCAACCCGTTCTGACCCTAAAGGTACCCTTCAATGTTCGTATGAAACCCCAGTCGACATGCATAGTCAGTGACTTAGGTTTAGGTACTAACATTTCTGATGGTTATGGTAAGGGAGGGGGCTTTGGGGGGCCAACGTAGGGTCTGTAGGGTCTGGTCTGTACGAGACGCCCCACAGTGTTTGGTAAGCCTTTGAAAGCGTTGGTATTGGACGCTCTGAGACGAGAACGGTCTCAAACATCGTGATTTACCGAACGTACTGAAGATCCAGTGCGTCTTGACAATTGACAATCGGCCTGTTTAGTCTTTTAGGCATGAGGTCGTGTTGGTCTTTATCATGTTTTTGTTGGCCACATTTGCTCTTTCACTGCGCATTTTTCATTTTCCAGTGTCGACATTAAAGTGTTCCCTTGTTTATGATTTTCTAATCAACATCTGGCTCTTAGTAAACTCACCAACAGGAGCCTAAGGCAGATTAAATGGATGCTTGTGCATGAATAACAGAACATACAGGACTGTCACATATTTATCACTATTATTTTTCATAATGATGTGAAACAGAGAACATAATTTATACTCCCAATCAGTCATTAGTGGTCAGCTCAGAAAACATGTTAGTAGTCAGTCTAAAGCTCAATAAGGAAACTAAGACCTGAAACAAAAGGACAAAGTAAGGAGTCTGTCCCAGTGTTTGTTAATGCACGAACCACAGGACTAACCACAAGAAAACAAACTAATTTTACAGGAGATTGCAAAACATTCAAATTCAGTAAATTGTTTCAACAAGATTCTCTGATTTAATCATGATTATAAATGAGGCATGACAAAATTGATTAAGGTCAACATTTAAAATTAAATACCTTTCTCTTATTTGTCTCATGCTTCTTTGCTCCTTTTTTCTACTATGATCCAGATGTCTTTTGCATTTCAGTGAAGAAACAGCACTTTACTTTCCTCCACATTTCATCCGCTTCACACAATAACACTTCCTTGTTTTGCCTCCCATGTGACTAAACTAACCAATCAGAACCTGGCAGAAGTTGGCCTAAAGTAAATGTCATATTATGACGGCTCTTCCTCACACCTAAACAACAAATTGGGTCTATTGTCAAGTGTCCCATAACAACATCTGTACACGATTCAAATTACGGGGGGGGATTGGAAGGAACATGTAAATGTAAAGATTTAGGCACGTAAATAACAACTGTGTGTTGCTGTCAATATTTTTCAGTAAATTACCTCAAATATATAAACATTTTACTTAACATAATAATAATCTGATAATACAGATAATCTGGAAACTTGTGAACATTAGTTGTCTTCACTCCTACGTGCTGCTAAAAAATGACTCGGTTTGCACTAATGATTCTTGCACGAGTCCCAATGGGGAAGAACGCTTTTTGTTAGACATTTTAGCACCTTTTAGCAATTTATTGAAGAAAGATTTGGGGATTCCTGATATTTGTGTCTTCTATCATTTAGTCTCTCACTCTTTGCCTGACTTTCTTCTTTCTTGCTGCATCATCCCCCCCTCTCTCTCTTTGCTCTCTGCCTCCTGTTGTTTTCTTATTTATCACCATCACTATTATCTCTCACCCCCCCCCGAGCCTCACCTCCCTCCCTTCTTCACCTGTTCCTGTCTTCTCTCACCTCCGTTTTCCCCCGCCTCTCTTCCTCCGCTCATTAACACTGAGCCCTGATGGATGTTGAGGCGAGGCCCGGCTCACCCTCAGCATCATTCTCGCCCCTGTTGCTCTGTGCAGGAAACCCCTCACCTCTCGGCAGGGGTGGCAGTCGAAGTGGCCGTTTGGTTCCCACCGTGGCCGCCGGCCATCTGCCACCAGCCTCTACCCCCTGCAGCAACTCGCCTTACAACCGCCGCTGGAGCCTGGTGATTCCCGACACAGCTGGAACACCGAGGTGCTGAAGGAAGACCTGCTGCTGCATTCAGGACCCACAGGGAAGATCATACATATGAGCTTCCTACGAAAAAATATGAAATGCTGAAAGGTGAGAAAAGAAGAAACTAAGCAGCATATCCCAACTACTACCCTACAGGTCCATCTTACATCTAATTAACTGTTGATATTGACAGTGCCAGGAGGACAAATCCTAATAATTTCTCTGTCCCTCTACCATTTCATTTTAGTCACATAAGGACAAAATGTCCAAAATTCAGCTGCAACTTATCTCAACAGCTACTGAGTCTTTACAGGAAGGACAGGGCGTTGTGTTCAGTGTGTTCAGTGTTCAATGTGTTGTGTTTAGTATGTTCTGTGTGTTCAGTGTTCTGTGTATTGTTTTTAGTATGTTCTGTTTGTTCAGTGTTCAATGTGTTGTGTTTAGTATGTTCTGTGTGTTCAGTGTTCAATGTGTTGTGTTTAGTATGTTCTGTGTGTTCAGTGTTCTGTGTATTGTTTTTAGTATGTTCTGTGTGTTCAGTGTTCAATGTGTTGTGTTCAGTATGTTCTGTGTGTTCAGTGTTCAATGTGTTGTGTTTAGTATGTTCTGTGTGTTCAGTGTTCTGTGTATTGTTTTTAGTATGTTCTGTGTGTTCAGTGTTCAATGTGTTGTGTTCAGTATGTTCTGTGTGTTCAGTGTTCAATGTGTTGTGTTCAGTATGTTCTGTGTGTTCAGTGTTCAATGTGTTGTGTTTAGTATGTTCTGTGTGTTCAGTGTTCAATGTGTTGTGTTCAGTATGTTCTGTGTGTTCAATGTGTTGTTTTTAGTATGTTCTGTGTGTTCAGTGTTCAATGTGTTGTGTTCAGTATGTTCTGTGTGTTCAGTGTTCAATGTGTTGTGTTCAGTATGTTCTGTGTGTTCAGTGTTCAATGTGTTGTGTTTAGTATGTTCTGTGTGTTCAGTGTTCAATGTGTTGTGTTCAGTATGTTCTGTGTGTTCAGTGTTCAATGTGTTGTGTTTAGTATGTTCTGTGTGTTCAGTGTTCAATGTGTTGTGTTTAGTATGTTCTGTGTGTTCAGTGTTCAATGTGTTGTGTTTAGTATGTTCTGTGTGTTCAGTGTTCAATGTGTTGTGTTTAGTATGTTCTGTGTGTTCAGTGTTCAATGTGTTGTGTTCAGTATGTTCTATGTGTTGTGTTCAGTATGTTCTGTGTGTTGTGTTCAGTATGTTCTGTGCGTTCAGTGGTCAATGTGTTGTGTTTAGTATGTTATGTGTGTTCAGTGTTCAGTGGTCAATGTGTTGTGTTTAGTATGTTCTGTGTGTTCAGTGGTCAATGTGTTGTGTTTAGTATGTTATGTGTGTTCAGTGTTCAGTGTTCAATGTGTTGTGTTCAGTATGTTCTGTGTGTTCAGTGTTCAATGTGTTGTGTTCAGTATGTTCTGTGTGTTCAATGTGTTGTGTTCAGTATGTTCTGTGTGTTCAGTGTTCAATGTGTTGTGTTCAGTATGTTCTATGTGTTGTGTTCAGTATGTTCTGTGTGTTGTGTTCAGTATGTTCTGTGTGTTCAGTGGTCAATGTGTTGTGTTCAGTATGTTCTGTGTGTTCAGTGTTCAATGTGTTGTGTTTAGTATGTTCTGTGTGTTCAGTGTTCAATGTGTTGTGTTTAGTATGTTCTGTGTGTTCAGTGTTCAATGTGTTGTGTTTAGTATATTCTGTGTGTTCAGTGTTCAGTATGTTGTGTTCAGTATGTTCTGTGTTCAATGTGTTGTGTCTTTATGAAAAGCGCTGTGAGATAACTTTTGTTGTGATTTGGCGCTATAAAAATAAAATTGAATTGAAAATCGAATTGAATTCAGTGTTTTCTGTATGTTCACTGTTTTGAGTTCAGTATGTTCAGTATGTTGTGTCCGGTATGTTCTATGTGTTCAGTGTTCAATGTGTTGTGTTCAGTGTGTTCAGTATGTTCAGTGTGTTGTGTTCAGTGTGTTCAGTATGTTCAGTGTTTTGAGTTCAGTATGTTCAGTATGTTGTGTCCGGTATGTTCTATGTGTTCAGAGTTCAATGTGTTGTGTTCAGTGTGTTCAGTGTGTTCAGTGTGTTCAGTATGTTCAGTATGTTGTGTCCGGTATGTTCTATGTGTTCAGTGTTCAATGTGTTGTGTTCAGTGTGTTCAGTATGTTCAGTGTGTTGTGTTCAGTGTGTTCAGTATGTTCAGTGTTTTGAGTTCAGTATGTTCAGTATGTTGTGTCCGGTATGTTCTATGTGTTCAGTGTTCAATGTGTTGTGTTTAGTGTGTTCAGTATGTTGTGTTCAGCGTGTTCAGTATGTTCAGTGTGTTGTGTTTTAGTCTCTTTGTGCTGCTGCTGATATGATGATGATGATGATGATGATGATGATGATGATGATGACGATGATGACCACACAGTCATTATCATTCAGTATACTCCCACAATCCTCTGCTCCAACTCCAATTACCGTGTGATTGTATGCTTGGCATGGAAAACATAATTAACAACCTGCGTCTCTGCCAAGCCAAGCAGCCAGCTCGCTGTTTGTGTAGAGCGCCGATCTGAACGCAGAAAAGCAAACACAACAGCAGCAGCAACAACAACACAAACAGCACCGTGCGTTGGAGTTCAGAGGCAGAGTGGCGGCTCCACGCTCCCGCGAGGCCACTGCGATTCGTCGTAATGGCGTCGGCGGCTCCACGCTGTTCTCTCTGATGGACCGCAGGCTGCTGAGGGAGGACGCTTTGTGGTGTGGACAAGAGGAATTATGGGAGAGCACGCCAAGAGAGGCCCGGGGGGAACGCCGACATGTGTGTGTGTTATCAGGTCTCTTTTAAAACACACACTGAAGACACACACGTGCTTGTTAGAGAGCAGGATCTAAATCTCACACACACGCTTGCATATCTGTGTGGTCCAGCCTGATACTGATGACTCCCGACACGCTGCCTCAACATGAGAAAAGTTCCTCGTTTAAACATATGGAAAGTAAGAAGATACCAACTTATCATGTTGGAACTAGAAAGGTTCCTCATCTGTTTGTTATTATAATCACATTTTACATTAGTGTCCAATGAGATGTTGATTAGTGTGGTGAGAAATTTTCTAATGTAACAAAAATGTGATAATTTGATATGTAATAAGAAGAAAAACGTGTCATTATAAAGTGAAAAGGATCTTGTTAAAAGCAAAAATGTTTCTTAAATTGAGAGAACTGACTTGTGTATATGGTGGCAGCAATACAAGCTTTGTTCTGTGTTCTGATTGGAGACAAAATTATTTCCTACAAGGAGAACATTTTATTTTTTATTTGCTGATTTCACAATGGCGCCTCCTGTCCTGATATTTTTCAAAATCTCATGAACACACACCGGACGCTTCAGGACCACACACTCGGCGTTTACACTAAACGGTTTCAGAGTGGCGGTTCCAGGGCCTTTGGGATCTCACAGAGTCTCGCGTGATCAAACGTGAATTCGGACAGAAACAAACGCGGAGGCATGGAGGCTGACCTTGTGTGTGAAAAGGAAAGAAGAGAATCAAACTGTGGATGAACTCCAGGCTGAGGAGAGGGAATCAGCAGGCTTATACATTTTATAGACCTGACACACAACACGCTGGGGGACGCTTCCCGCCCGGCTCGCTCTCATTGGCTGCTGCAGGTTTCGGAGGCTCCGTGATTTCAAATCGTAAACATCAAACTGTCAGGCTTGGCCGAGGTTAGGACCCAGACGCAAGACACAAACGAGCAGGATGCAGGTTTTGTGTTTTACACGGTTTCATGGCAAAAGTCCAAACAAAGGGAGTTTGCAAAATCAAAGCCATAATTCAAAACAGGGTGAACACAAAGACAGGCAGGGAGCACTGCACAAATGATGAGGAAACAAGGCCTGAAACAAAAGTGAGCAGCTGAAAGACAGGAGGAGCTAATCAGAACAAACAGACTACAAACAAACTACAAAATAACGAGGACGCACCCTCTCTTGGAGGAATCTGTATCTTCTCCCCTCTGGGCGAAGATACAGATTCCCCAGAATAAAAACTAACTGATTCAAATTTTCCTTTGCTCCCACAGCAATTTATGCCCTGAAGTGGCTCTGAGCTCGAGCTGCTGCTCAGAAGCACCTGACAGTGTTGAGGCGACCATTTCAACTTTCTGAGTACTTTAAACGAACAAATAGATGTTGTACACGGCAACGGCTCTTCTTCTTTTTGTTCATGTCTCATGTATGTTGGCTTGTGTTTCTGTTCTTTAACCCTACTGCAAATCAAATTTCCCCTGGTGGGACAATAAAGATTGAATTGAACTGAGCGAGAATCCAACAGAACACTTTTCATTACAAGCAGCCGGGATCACAACCAGAACACAGCGGTGACAAATACGAACCGCACAGGAATAAACAGGAAAATACAGAAGCACAAAACCCTAACACAAGCACTTTTGAGCCAGTCGGCGACCATCAGAACCCTTCGGTTTCGCACTACAGGCCCGTTTGGGATGATTATCTGTTCACACCAGTAACGTGATAGTCAGGAGGCTGAATTTGACCCAAAATGGGCCCATTTATCCTCTAGTGTGCGGCCGAATTTACCAGAATCAAACTATTCTATCCGCTAATCTGAAGTAATGTGTCCACATATTACATGTTCACACAAAGTAAAAATGTAAATCTGATAATGTGGACTGAGGAGCAGAGATCGTCACACACGTCATGTATGAGTATTATCATGCTTTTACTTTAAAACCATTTTATATTTACTTGTGTGAACTGTCAGTTCAAAGCGGGTTAAAATCTGTTCACATCATCTTCATGCACACAATCACAAATGTCAAGACGCGTTTGTACAAACGGACGAATCCCAAAAACACACTCAGAGAAACGTGTTGAATAACTGCTGCAGAAACACATGTACATCACCGCTGTGTGTGTGCATCTCAGCGGCAGAACGAGGAAACAACGTACGAGTGTGCGACCAGCGTCTGTGTGTCTGTATGTTTGTGTGCATCCTGTAGATTCAGCAGAAAGAAGCTGCAGCTTCTCCTCTTTTTATTTATCGGGTGGCAGCGAGTCGCTGCTGCTTATTTACAGCAGATTGTTTCTCCAGATGTTTTACAGGGAGAGAAATCCCCAAACACACACACAGTCCTCTCTTTGTCCAGATGGAAGTCATTCTTTATAAGACTCCGTAATCCTTCTCTCTCTCCGTGAGAGGAAACAGAGGGAGGGTGGAAGTGAAGCGTCTCCTCCTCCTCCTCCTCGTGTCACTGATGTTCTCCAGTTGTGTCGACATGTTTTCAGACGCTTCGAGATGTTTCCACTGAAGGTTTGAAAGAAAGGGAAAGGTATCAGAGCAAAGAAGCGCTGAGGGTACCAGCTGTTTCTGAACCAAGTACTCTTAACTCAAGGTCCACTTACCAGCTTTTCCCAGGACCTTCAGCCACACTGCACCTCACAGTCAGCACATTAAGCTGTCGGCTCTAATCTGACAGATCTGGACGTTGTCTTCCTGACATAGTGCAGATTCACCTTCTCTCCCTGTTTTAATGATTCTGCACGTGCTGCCAAATTCAACCCAAACTGACGCAACATAGCTGCCTGTTCTCCTTTGAGAAAATAAATCAGACACCAAAAGGGTATTATATATTTTTTGTTTCATTAATTCGTATTCAAATAACAATTTAAATGGCTAACGAGAGCCAAAAGCTGTGTCTCAATCCGGATCCTTCTGTAGCATGTAGTCCACTGAGTCTGAAGGAATCCTCATCGGTTTCCCTTCAGTATAAAAGGTGAACGTCAGCTCACCTGTGTTTTGTACCTGAGGCTTTGCTGCCGTTAGCGTTAGCTGGATCTGGGAGAGCGCGACACGTTGAACGCGGCGAAGCGTTCCTTCAGATTCACGCCGTGTTGAAGGAAACGCTTCGTCGTGTTGGAGCCGCTTCCTCCCTCGCACCAAACCTCCTCACTGGAGCTGCTGCAGTTTTTTAGTGAAGCTGAGCCAAACTTTGGAGCGTTTACTGCGGTCCGCCACGGTCCAGGACCGGAACCAGAAGGACTCTCTTCTTCAGGCTTTGTTGACGTAACAGGTGAGGTGACGTTAGGTCGGCGCAACAGCTCCTGGCAGATCAGAGACACTTTGAGGGGATGTAAAATGCTCACTGCTGTTCAGTCAGGAGCTGAAACATGCAGGACGTCAGGAACCGAGGAGCAGAATTCTAACAAAAGGGTCTTAACGAGTCCACGGGACATTTGGTTCTCGATACCAAACCCTAACTGTGGAAATGTCACAGAAAGCTCCTAAAATGCATCGACTCCAGTAATACGAATCTCACTCTAAACTAAACTGAACCGTTTGCAGCCCTTCTGACTATATTATTTTGGATTTTTTGCATCTCTTGCCGAACAGCAAACGGACTTCCTCGATAAAGATATTCACAGAGTTTCCTGAAGTGAACACTGACAGCTTATGAGGAGCTATTGTTTTAAACTGTTCAAAGAACAAGTCACAACTTTGATATCCAATTTGTGTAAAGAAGAGAAAAATTAAAGAGGAACAAAACTACAGCGTGCATAACAAAGAGATTTCATAATATTCCCGGAGCTCTGATCGGAAAAACATCCACCTCTGTGAAGTTTCCTGAGAGACTTCCTGTGAAAACAAGAGCTGTTTTTTAAGCTGAACTACAATAGGGAAGCTTTGTTCAGTGGCTTTGTATCGCTGCTCCTCTTAGTCAGTGTGGGCGAGAGGGAGAAAAATAACAACACCCTCCCAAAAAAGAGAAAAGAAAAAAGGAAATGGCAGATTGATGAAAAGCCAAACTAGTCCCAGGACATCACGTTCTTCTTCTCTCCACAATATTAAAAACTCCCACACGTTTCAGGAGGAGGGCAGAATTAGCCTTGCCGGGACGTAATGACTCATTTGTTTCATCCTGATGGATGGCTCTCCGGACGGAACAGGACTCCGTTTTAAGAAAGGCTGCAGACGGCAATGAAAGGCGGCGGGCGAAGGACGACTCGCCGATCACGGAGAACGTGTTCGGCTCGCCGCTTCAAAGTGAGTCGGACCGTCGGGGTCGCTCCGGGGAAAAAATAAAAGGAGGCCAAGGCACACACACACACACTTTAAAGCTGCTGTTTAACAGCATGCAGGTGGTGCTGATGAATATTCAGGTGTTTGCTTTTCTGTCACCTTCCAAGTTCAGACACATTTGTGTTTTTCTCCCGAGTGACTCAGATCAGATGTTTGTGATCAGTGTGAACAGCAGAGTTTCTGTTCAGCTGGACCATCGTCACGTGATCGTCAGGTGATCGTCGCCACAGCTAGAGGTCAACGCTTACATGCATGAATTAATGAATCACAAAGTAATATGTTTTTTTGTTTACTTTTTAACAAGTGAAAATTGTACCTATAAACTTTTTCTCACAATGTATTAAATTTTTAAAAATGTGTCCCCTGCAGAGGACACCGTGCCTCAACAAAAACCTTTACTAGAAACATGTAGTATAAATATGCATACATTTTTAAAGTGCAACTTACATTTTATTTTATATAAAACATACAAAAATAAGCAGAATAAACTCTTTGCCGCACACTGGAGTGTTTTCAGCCACAGAACAAAATGTACAAGAAATATATCATTAAAATCGGGATTAAAGTATTTGTAACATCTTACATTTTACTGCAAAAGGCCTACTGTAAGTACATTTAGCTGATAATACTTTTACTGAGGTAAGGTTTTGAAAGCAGGTGAGTGGTAAACCTAAAGTCACATGGTTTCGTGGATAATTGAATGATCCAATGTTTGAATACTTTTTTTTTCCGGATGAAGACATTCAAACTAAATGAAAGTGTCCAACGTGGGATTTCTACGCATGAACAGCTCTGTAGATTCTCATTAGCTGCCAGCTTCAAACAGCCTCCCACGAACAGACTCGTCCAGATGAATCTCTGGCTGCTTGTTCCTCTTCAGGTTAATATCTCCTCCGTGAAAGATCTCCCAGGAGCCTCCTGGTGGTCCACAGAGATCCTCCCTGCTTCCCACGTTCCTCGCTGGGCTGCTGGAGCTCCGAGAGACCAGCTGCTGCTGCTGCTGCTGCTGCTGCTGGAGGACGACACTGAACACAACATGCCGCTGTACTGACACCATCTATGGAGGTGAGCCGGGCTGAAGATCACTGCTGCTTTTAAAAGTCCAGATAAAATGAAATGGTTGTATTTGTGTCTGCTATGGAAACACGTCTGCAAATGTTGGTTTCATGATGGCGCCCAAGAGTTCTGCATTCATTCGACTGAATGGAATTTGTTATCCAGCCGGTCAAATCAATTGGGATCAGTTTCATCGTCCGACTGGGTGAACACAAACAAGGAATTTGACTCTGGTTTAGTTGCTCTCAGTGTTAGACAGAACAATTTAGAGGAAGACAGAAACAGATAAACAGCTGAAAACAAGGACAACAAACTATTATCTTAGGTAAAGAAAAAGGTCTTTGTGTATATATATATATATATAAATATAAAGCAACAATGACCTACAACATACAAGACACATGTTTCTGTAAATTACAAACAAATAAAAATAGTGCAAAGGAATAAATACTGAATCATAAATACCATATTCCCGTATTTGGGACAGGCCTTTATTTCCTTCACCATTTTGTTTACTATAAATCTAAATGAATTAGACTTCGGTGCTCGTTGTTTCAATAAAATACACAACTACACGACTGAATTCTGCAGAATCTAACTGACCTAACGATGTGCTGCACATCCACACTGACAAAGGTTTAAGCATTTATATTATGTTTGATGTAAGCAGCTGATCTCAAACAGGTGACCCGGTGGGCCTATTTAACACCTATAGTAATAATCAAAGTGAAAAAAAAAAAATACATCAAGAGACCAGACCAGGCTAATTGAGACCTGAGTTTATTTGTCAAAACGTGAAGCCACACAAGGCCAGTAAACCGGACAGGCAGCTGTCTGAGACTCAAGTTTTATAATACGTGCTCCGCCTGGGAATCGGATCCAGGTCACAAGAATGGGAATCTTAGCGGGACACCCCAGCCCGTTCTTATTCTCAGGCCTCATATATACACACTTTGTGAAAACCGTGGCTATTTTACGTAAAAGCGTTGATTCTGCATGTATAGGAGACGCCCTGGGGTGACCGGAAGCGCTTACGTTCGCGAAGAAGTTTGTGTTTAAGGCGTTGACAGCCGCCTGAGGCAACTTACCCAAACCTTAACCTAAACATAAGTCGGTAAATACATGCACGTCGACCGGCCGATGTGCTTGCAGTAGGGTTAGCCTTCTTTGTGTTGCAATGCACTAACAAACTGCAGCGTATCATACACATGCAAAATAGATGTTTTGTGTACTATAGCCACAATTTTCTCAAAGCGTGTTTATATGACGCTGCAGATGAGAACCGGTTGGGATACCAGTACATCAGCAGCACATGTTTCAGAGTCAGTATTTACACTGACATACATTTGCTTTCCTTTTACAAACACAACCAATAAAAATGCTTCACTTATTGAGGCATTTTGCATTTTTATAATGTGTGTTAGCAGTTAGCAGCACTAAGCGGTGACTTTTTCCCTTAAATCAAAAAGCACACATTAGCCCCATGCTAACCCCTCCGTCTTTGCCGACCTACAAACACGAACACACGTGATGTTCTGAAAGTTAGCTTGTTGAACGAGCCACCAAATAAACAAACGATGAGCGAGGAATAGCGCCTTGCTGACGTCAGACGGAGACCTGCCAGCTCACTTAAGGTTGGTATTAGCTTTAGCCGCTGTCATAGAAGCATCGGTTACAGATTCATTTACAGCTTTTCAACACCTGGTTAGAACGAGTCTCAAACCTCCTCCTGAGGTGGATGAAATGCTTCTCGGATCTAATTACACTCTTTGTTCATTTCTGTCTGCTTCTCTTCTGTAAAGTGTTGTTTTATTCAAGGAACAGCTGTAAATGAGATTCAGCCACAGACCACAGAAACACACAGCTGCTGAACATTAGCGTTGGTGGTTTATGGTCGGACAGTTAACGTGCTGCATGTTTGTGGAGGTACAGAATAATTCAGACTGACTGCTTTACAGCGAAGGTGACGGCGTGCGGAGCATGTGGGCAGCAGATGATTCAGCTTCATTACAGCAGAAAACCTGAACACAACCAGCAGCGCCGCTCAGTCAGCACAGCTTTGACTCGAGTGTCAGTTTGAATCCCCGACGACTGCGATCACTAAATCTCGCCGGCCTCCGCACACGTCTGCTCTTGTTCTCTAAAACAAAGTGACTTTTCCTGCTTTTTAAAAAGCTTCTTGGGAACAATCAGATCCTGATGTCACTTCTTGTAGCTGGTTTTATTTAGTGTTGAGCTGTCAAAGATGAAATTAAGACACATTTCGGCGTCCCCCCCACAGAGGGTATTTGGTTTGTGGACTACCGTTTTGAAGCCTCCTGTTTGGCATTTTGGCCATCGCCATTTTGTTTTTTGTAACCAGACATGACCATATTTGGATGAGAGGGTGGAGCTAGTTAGCTTGGTTAGCTAGGTGCATATGTAATTCACTATATTTGTGGGATGCTAATTTTAGCAAGCAACAAACAGGCTTAAAACTAAACGTACTTATTGGAGAAATGATGCGTTAAATGTACACAGAGCAGCGGATACAAGTCGCCTCCATCCTGATTGACAGGTTGTCAATCACCTTGTAGCCCCGCCCTCAAGCCTCCCCTGCTTTCTGGTCTATGTTCCTCTAAATGGGACCATAATTTACTAAATGAACATCATGCTGTGTTGAAGAAGACTTGAAACTAGCGACTGAGACCATAAACTCATCAGGAAAGTGTTTACTGAGGGAATAAATCAGCTGACAAGTAGAAACATTTTCTCATAGACTTCTATACAATCACTCTTCTTTCAGCAGCTGGTGGAGTCGCCCCCTGCTGGCTGCTGGAGAGAATGCAGGTTTAAGGCTCTGCTTGGTCCACAGGCTTCTTGTCTCTTTTGACTTTGGATCAAAGCACCAGATATGTTATTAGACATGTTTTGTTCTGATGATATCAGACCGCGTTAAAAATAAATAGGTCAGTCACTGCTCGAACCAGCAGCACCTGAAACAGCTCCTCAAGTCTCTTCCACCTTCTGCCAGAAACGTCAAATCGTCTCACCACCTTCCTGCATATGTGACCGCTCCTGCAGCTCCGAGGTTGAAGTCATGCAGAGGAAGCGACAGTGACGGCGAGGCAGACAGACGGCGTCCTGCGTGACATCATAAGCGGTCGGAGCTGGAAGGAAGTTTCAGGTCCTGACAGCTGAGGATCCATTAATCAGGGACCACCACAGTCCAGGTGGACTGCATGAAGGAAACAGCCCCAGTGCTGCTTAGTACCACCTTATCATCATTAAATCCTGCACGACACACAGAAAACCCTGTTTTACCATCTTTATGGGAACCCGTTATGGACATAATGCATTCTCTAACCATCAAAACTACTACAGTGTGTTGTTTTAAAGTAACGTCAGCTTGATGTTAGATGCACAAAACCTCCCACACACTGGATATTAAATTAGAAAGGTCTGCATGCATTAAAAACCTGTTGTTTATGGTCACAATACAAAGAAACAGCACAAGCCAGACGACTGCAGTGTCAACGAGCAAAACTTCACTCGTAAGTTAATGTGTCAATACAGGATTTAATCAGAATGATTGATCACAAGATTAAAAACTGAGACTCTGAACACATTTGATCAGATAAGGATTCATTCATTTAGCTATGTACAGTATGTCAGAGGTCAGACTCTGGAGCAACTAGAGGTTAAGTGTGGAAGTATTAACAAATTAATTGTGTTTTACTATTGCAAAATACTCTCATTACTACTTGTATTCAACTCAGACACATACAATCATCCCGTTTGCCACCAGGTTCGTTTTTATGATCTCTGAGAGGTGAAAACTGTAAAATATAAATAAATAATAAATAAAAATATTTTCTAAACATTTCTGCAGCTTTTGTAAATATGATCATTAGGGGAGACCATGCGGGAACCTCCGGGTCTGAAAATTGTAGAAGAGCCTTAAACCTGCATCCTCTGTAGCAGCCAGCAGGGGGCAACTCCGCCGGCTGTATATGATTGTATAGAAGTCTATGAGAAAATGTTTCTACTTGTCAGCTGATTTATTCCCTCAGTAAACACTTTCCTGATGAGTTTATGGTCTCAGTCACTAGTTTCAAGTCTTCTTCAACACAGCATGATGTTTATTTAGTAAATTATGGTCCCATTTAGAGGAACATAGACCAGGAAGCAGGGGGCGCTTGAGGGCGGGGCTACAAGGTGATTGACAAGTCTCCACCATGGCGACCTGTCAATCAGGATAGAGGTGACTCGTATCCGCTACGCTGTGTAGATTTAACCAGCGCCGCTGAAAAGGAAGTGTTCACAGTCATCAATTGTTTTACGACATTGAATCAAAGTAGAGTTAATGTGACTCTGATCGATAGAAAATGACGATTTAATGCCAAAGTCAAAACAGATTAATCTAAAATATTTGTTTTTACCCCTTTTCATAGAACACACTAACAACGTATTAGAGTAGAAGTATAAAGCAGCCAAAAATGGAGATACAAGTACTTCAGAATATAAGTACCAGCTGATGAGTGACCTCCTGAACACCAGTAATTTTCTTAATGAGGGAAAAGATGAGGATAGATTCAGTGGAAGGCTGCCAAACCCCTGAATCTGTCAGCAGCTGATTTTATCAACAGACAGGCGACACAACGTGGACTCCCTAACAGAGAGAAAATCCTGCAGGCGGATCCACTCGATCAGAACAAGATCAGAACCAGATCTCCACGACCATGACGTCCAAACTCTCACCGGGGTTTCAGACGCTTGTTAATTAATTGTCTCTGCACGAGCATCTGTCGTCTCTGGAGTCCCGCGGCGCGGCGCTGCGATTCAACATTTATACATGACTCCTTACAGCAGCCGCCTTTTAATGATGAAGCATATGGAATACAGCCGAGCAGAAGAAGAAGTACATTCAGGCTGCGACGGCTCTCGGCTGTGACGGAGCTGCACTCGTCTCAAGAACAACGAAGGGGACATTTTTTAAAAACGTGGTAAATTTAGATGAACAGAGTGAACGTGATGTTTGAATTTATATCTAAAAATAAACAGACACAGAAATGAAGCGCCGTGTGAACTCAAACAGGGATGCACGTTTCTGTAGGAGGTTCATGTTAGCGAACAAATCAGACGAGTTCCCTCTAAGGTGGAGCAGAATGAGGATGTTACGGGTGGGAAACTTACAGGTGATGTGTTTTGAGATGTTAAAAACAGCAAAGTAATCCAGTGACAAGACAGGTGAATAGTCGATAAATCCAAATAGCAAAACACAAAGTGTAATCCAGAGACGAACAACAGGAAGACAACCACTGAATGTGCACCTGAGGGGTGAGGACAACAAGGCCCAGGTGAAGACAGTCAGACACCTACAGAAGTTTTAGAGCTCCTCCATGTTTGTAGTTTGTATTTAAAGTCCAGTGAAAAACTTTAAAGGTGCATTACGTAGTTTCCAGCGGCCACTAGCGGTGCGGTTTTAAGATTGCTACCACGCTGTACGTGTGCGAGCAGAATCCGAAACACAACCGCTTTCATAAAGAAATCCTGCAATAAACGCAGAAACACCTGCATGCCTGCTGTGGTTTTTCACTCAGACGTGTTCAGGCTCTGCTACTTCAAGGTTCCCGTCTCAGAGGCGGATCAACACCGGCGGCGCAACGTTACTTTATTCAGCGCACCAAGCCGCATATCTGCACAGTCCTCCGGAAAAAAGGCAGAGTGACAGCGGCTAAAGACAGACAGACCTGGGAACTCATGTAAACCCCCACTGCAACGTTACAGTAATAGTTTTATCAGCTGCAGGTTGAACTAATCCATGATCACGGTACATTTACTGCATTTAGCCGACGTGCTACATCGTTAGCTCGCCTGCTGCTTTCAGTAACTATCTTTGCTATCTGTGAATCTGTCAGCGGAGGCTCAGCAATGTCAGCACAGCTACATGTACTGGATGATAATGAAACGGGTAGAGAGCTGGACTGAATATTATAAGATTGTGTCACACTTTGTAACAGTCAGACCGCAGTAAGTAACTTTACTGTAACTAGTATTAGTGGATGGCTCCTTCTCTGGGTTGTTGTGACCGTTTTGTTGCAGTGTTGTCTATTATGTGGGTCACGTTAGTTACGGCACTGAGAGGTGGAGAAGCTGTGTACATGAGTATTGGTGAAAAGCCAATAAACCTAAAGCGAACGTTACGAAGCAAACAGCAGCAGGTCAGAGCTACTGTGGCGTTAGCTGGCCGCTCCTGGCTGCGTCGCTATAGGCTAACGTTAGCAAACAAAACGGTTCAGCATTTGCTGTTACATCCTTTCTTGCAGGCTAAATCAACAGAGGTACCCAGGATAGTAACATGGGTCGCGTTGGTTGGTGAAGTAATGTGAAAAGCAACTTTGCACCGGATATATACGGCTGCGTATTGGTGCGATTTGAACCTGTTTTGTATGTGTAGCATGAAGGAACTACAAATTTAGTTTCATTATGCAGCCTTGTGCATTTAACCAAGAATGAGCAACAGACTGATGTAACGAATTTCTTGTGACCACTGTAGGATTAGGGTATTTTGCTCTTAGGCTTTTCTGCATGTAGGTTAGAAATTGTACTGTAGATTTATTTGTAGAATTAATTTAGACAATGTGTCAGTAATTTTAAATATATATGTATTTGCTTGGTGCTTGAGTTCCTATGTACAAGCTTCAGATAGCTTAAAAAGGTGTCCCTTTTGACAATTCTGCATTATTTTTAATTGTACTACTTTTTGTATTTAAATGTTTTGTGAAAAAACTAAACTGAGCTGAAACAAATAAAAACTAAACTAACAACCACACGTTAAAAACTAATAAACTGGAAAACTAAACGGGAATTGAAAACAAAAGGTCAAAATGAAATAAAAATAAAAACTAATGAAAAATCCGAAACTATAATAACCTTGGCCAGGGGAACATCTTGTGATCCGCTGTTTTAACTTTTTTAAACGGATCATATCTGCACATCCACACACTCTGGGCCTGGCCATTCAACTTTTATGTGGAAAAACTAAATTATTATTCTATAAGATCACTACTTTTCTTGTTCTTATCTGGGGGCCGGGGGCCAGGCAGCAGTGTGGTCCTTCCCTTTGGGTGATCACGAGGCATTCCCAGGCCTGATGACATGTAGGATCTCTCCAGTTCTGGGTCTCCTACCTGAAAACCTCCAAAGGAAGGCACCGGAAGGATCCTGATCAGATGTTGGACCACCTGAACCGGCTCCCTTCGTCTGGAGGGAATCTTAAATAAAGTAGAGGCGTGTTTGCGTTCGGGGCCGTCGCTCTGCAGGAGGAGCAGGACCTGCTGGTGATCGATCGCTCTGGATTCCTGAGAACACTTGAACTCCTCCTGCTCGTCCTACATCTGTGTTCCTGCAGGAGACGCCTGCAGAGGCTCAACCACCTTCGCCGGCAGCGAGGCCCGGCCCACGTCCCCGAGTGAGTGCGACTTCCTGTGGTCTCGTTATGTTCGCCCCGTTTCCCTCCAGCGAACATCAGATGTAACAAAACCAGAGGACAAAATAAGAGCATTACTTTTTAAAGAGGTGTCCTGAAGATGGGAGACGGTGATCCGCGCTGACAGCGGCTGCTAATTGGAGTAAATTAATTTACCTCGGGCGCCGATGTTCGCACAAAGCGCCTCTCGCCGCGTGAATAAGTGATGATCGGCAGCGGCAGTATAAGCCCCGACTTTTTGAATCATTTAACGCTGCAATCTGCTAATTAGCAGGGAGAAAAGCCAGCTTTCAGCCACAATTAAGACAGGCCTCTGTCAGTCAGGGGGGTGAGGGGGAGGGTGGAGAGGGAGCGCTTCATTTATTCATCCTCTGAGCAGATGCTGAGTGCAGCGGGGGTTTGGATGGAGAGATGCAGGGATGGAGAGGGAGAGCTGAGGGATCTGAAGGGCTTGGATGGGAAAGGGGTGGGGTGGGGGGGTTGGCGTGTGGTTGTAGATGAAGTTTTCCACCCCCCCCCCCACATCACTCCCACCTCCTCTCCCCTCTTCTTCTTCTTCTTCTTGTTCTGTGAGCCTCAGAGGCACGGCGAGCAGCGTGGAGGGCCCGCCACCAACCAACACAAAGGCAAAACAAAAGACCTCATGTGTGGGGAGGTGGGGAAGGGGAGTTAGAGTATTGTGGTGTTAGCGTCTTTAGCATCTAGCGACATACACACACGGGGAGGGTTCCTGTTTCACACGCCGAGTGTTAACCAGTCGTACAGCCCAAGGTCAAACACGGCGCTGCAGGTTCCCCAGGTCATAACACCCCACCACCACCACCACCACCACCACCCCACTCCCCTCCACCGAGCAGCGGCTCAGCCTGGCACAGAGTCAACAGAGCGTGCTCGTGGTGGATCTCACTTTGAAGCTGCTGCTCAGCTCTTTCTGTGAACCCGCAGTCCGGATGTTTCAGTCAGATGCTTCAGGTCCTGACAAAACCCTGCCGATGCTGTGACGTATTTTGATGTCAGTGCTGATTGAGGTCTTTGTTTTTACTCCTGGTCTAAAAGGATTTAAAGGCACGGCTCGTGCAGCTTTACAGCTCTACTTTGACTAGCGAGGACCACGCCACGACAATGCGTGAGGCAAACGAGGAATGCGTGGATTAATCCAGGAGACTCAGTGTGGGGAATCCGTCATTTTCGCCCGAGTTGTTTCAAGCCCCCCAGACGGTACCTACATGAGACATGAGAGCTGTGCCCTGATTGAGTAGGGAGGGATGGCGGGAGGAGGAAACAGAGGATGAGCGGATGTGGGAAGGGATGAATGGATGAAGAGAAAGAGAGAGGGAGGGCTCGAGCAATCTGAAACCAGCGGGGCAGGCTGTGCAGAACGGGGTCTACGTAGCCTTGACGGGCGACTGGAGGTGCGGTTAAGCCCGCTCCTGAACCTGAATTAACTTTATGAAAACACCATCCTCTAATCATTCGCCTCCTCAGCAGCAGAAACATTATTCTGTTTGATCCATTAGCCGAACGCTCCTGTCGCTCTCCTCCCCGCTGATAGCACCTCTCTACTTTTACTGAAGTAAAGTTTTGAATGCGTGAGTATTTTGTCTATCGTGGTATTATTGTAAGTAAAGGATCTCGTCATGTCGCTGAGCGAAGTTTTCTTGTGTCAGAATAATTCAACAGATGAGAAAAACTGCACGATAATAAAAACACGGTGTCTCTCCTGAAGCCGTGTGAGGCCACGTCATTTTCCAGGGACGAGGTGAATCAGGCTGATTTAGTGTCGTGTGACTGTCGTCGGTTCTGCGACATTAAAGCACAAACCGAACATTTAAAAGAGGATTACGGCAGTAAAGCCCGGATACACGAGGTGACAAACACCTCGACACCAACGATGCTGCAAATAAAACCCGTCTGCCGGAACATAAATCTGTGTACAGTGGATCACAGCGAGGGTTCAGGGATCTCCTCCTGACACCGCCACGCTCTCATTACGACATGGAGCGTCGTCTTCGCCGCGACCCGGTCAATTTATTCACGCTCAGGCCCGGGGAGTCCTGCCCCGGACATCCGGCGCCGAGCGTTATGGCTGCTTAGCACCTCCGACTTGGAAATGAGAGGCGGCCCAAGGTAATGAATATGTTAAAACTGGAAGCCCCGAGGATTTATGTCCGACACAGAGCTGTGAGGGCGAGCTGATGTTTATGCAGAGAGGAGGAAGCGCAGGTTTGTGGGCTGCTGGTGATTTATAAGCACTGATGCAGGAAGTAAAAGTACAAACAGCACACTGTAAACAGAAGTAAAAGTAAAAATATTAAGCAAAAGTATTTCAGTTTGTAAGCTAAGCAGTAAAATGTCATTCATGTAAAGCAGGATGTTTCTGCTGTTGAGCTGGATTTGAACTGATGATTCTTTGATTAATCTGATTTACTTTCTGGATTTTTTTTAAAATGGTTGCAGAGTCCAAAGTCACACCTGCCTTTAAAATAAATGTTAGCAGAGCTGGAACCAAACTCTTTTTGAAAACTGGACAAACAGGCTCAGCCCTGTTTTTTCGTTTCTGTGACGAGACTACAGATTTTCATGTTGGTCACATGTGAGCTCAGATCTTTTGGGGGGGGGGGGGGTTCAAAGTGGTTTCGGTCACGATGCCGGTCAGCGTTTCTCTCTGAAGGTTCACTCAGCTGGACGTTTACATGCGCACACCATCAACACGATACCTTTGAATGATTTATTAACGGAAATGAAAGACCCGCTCTGCTGCTGCGCTGTGGGGAAGCTCCGGCGTTCCTCAGGGGAGGAGGCGAGGGAGGAGGCGCAGAACACCAGAGCGCAAAAGGAAGAGAGGTTTATTGTGAAGGAAATATTAATGGGTAGCGTGACACAGTTGTCCCAGGTCATGATAGGGTCAACTGCCGAGCTAAAGTCAGCCAAAGGTGACGGACATGGTTTCTCCAGATCTCCAGGTCAGGCTCTCTCCTCTCTGCCGGCTCGGTCGACTGACTGACGCAGCTTGATGATGGTACAGTTGTACATTTGTTTGGTAACCCGAGGTCAACTTTGTTTTGTTTCATTGCAGGCATGAATTCACACATGGACAGATGGAGAACAACAACCTTCTCTGGACTCTTAGTGAATCTCTGCAGATCTACGAAGACAGGAAGGATTCTGCAGATTTTACGCTGGGGTTTGATGTGTTCACACGTATCTCCTCTGTAAACCAGGTCTTCATCAGTCTCCCAAACGTCTTCGTCACACCTGAACCTGGCTCACAATAATTCCTAAACAGGAATCAGGAGAGCCGGATGTGGCACGATGGGGGTCTCGCCCTGAAACTAAACGACTCTCACAGAAATGTGCGGACAAACGTTTAAAATACTCACGAGATCGATCTTGAAAATGTCGCGTTGACTTCTGTCTGAACCTGATCAGCATTTTGTTTCCCGACACGTAACGTACGGCACGAAAAAAGACTGAAACAACCATCAAAACAGATGAATCCGCTAATCGTTTCAGCTCCAGTTGTTTTTTTTTAATTTAAACTTTATTTAACCAGGAAAGTCAAATTCTTATTCACAACCACGGCCTGGAAAGAGGAGGACATCGTCGTGAAGGGAGGCACACGGGAATAAAGGGGTATGAAAAATAAGATTATACACATATGAAATCTTTATTTAACGAGGAAGTCACATTGAGATTAAAACCTCTTTTATAAGTTAGACCGAGTCAAGACGGGGTCAAACAGACAACAACACACAACAAAATACTTTACATATTACAGCTCATAGACTAAACAGCAATATATGATAATAATTAAAATGATAATAATAATTGAAGAGATGAGGGAGTTTGAGCTCCTGCACATCAGTCCGGGGCCAGGGGCCCCAGTACAAACCGCCTGTGTGACCTGAGATTGTGACGCTTTGCAAACACTTCCAGTTTAGGTGAGTTTACTAAACTCTCTCCAAAACGTTATCTAGATTTTGTTTATTACTCAAAATTTGGCTAAAATTCAAATCCACTTACTTTTTTTTTTTTTCAAAATTCTGTTTTATATTTAAATGATTTAACTGTCACACCACGCAACAATGAGTAACAAGCCACACCGGACTATAAGGACTGCTGTGTATTTAACAACAACAAACAGAGGGAAAACACTCATGGTGGGGTTTATAAAAGTAGTTACGTGTGTGGAAACCCAGTCGCATGTTTTTATCCTCGTCTAACTTCATGTTGAATCGTCTCAGTTTTAACATCCAACATGTAACAGATCAGGTTGTTCTAGTTAAAACTGATTTCTTTGCAGTATGTGAGGACAATACTTATTCTTTCTTCTTGTAAAGGCTGCAGAGCAGTCAAAGGTTTATTCAATTTAATGCTGTAATTTGCACTTTTGGATTGTTATTTATGTTCATACATTCGTTAAATGTCTGTTTTATTATAATATAATACAATTCATCACATCTTTGAAAAGGTAGAATAGAGACATTGGCAGGTTACACAAATACAGACTTAATCCGATCAGACAGACAGTTGGACACTTTGGTTTTTGGTGTATAAAAACTACATTTTACTTTAAATTTTAATTTATACAAGGTACAAGGTTGTTTATTAGTCATTACACAGCACAAGGCTGCATAAAGAAACTACATTTGTAGTTCCTTCATGCTACACACACAACATATAACTAAGTGTAGGTCTATGTTAAAATATGGTGGCATGTAAAATAAAATAAAACAATAGTTATTTATATACAGACACGTTTACAACCGGGACATTCAACAGGGCATTTTTTGAATTTGCATCTGGGGTGACTGTAAACAGCAGCAACCGGATGATAATATGAAAGTTTCACCTTCACAATAAACAGTCTGACATTTGGGAAACAGAGCACCAAGCATCATCGATGGAAAACACATCCTGTCATTCTGCCGGAGTCCTGCGCTCACAGCTCGGAACATGGACCACCTGCCGAACGCTTGATCCGGGATGTTGATGGTCTCTGTAAAGATGTGGACACAACAGTCTCTAAACTCTGTTGCCTGGTCAATATGAGTCCCATTTAGGAGCAGAATTAAATCCGAGCTGGGCCGGCATCGCTCCTCTCCTGGCTCTCTTTCCTCTGAGCGATCCCCCGCCGTGGCGCCTGGTCCGGTTGGTTGGGCCGGGTGGATCGTGGTCCGCTGCTCTTTAATCCAAAAACCCCGTCTTCATCTTCCGGTGACTGGCAGATTACAAAACAAATTTAAAAAATAGATTTTAAAAAAGGGTAGCGAAGTCTGAAGGAGCTACCGGCTGCTGCTTCTACAGGCGCTGTCGGTTGCCATAGCAAACAAAATCATACTTTACTGCACATACAACTCTTTTTTTTTTTTTTACTTTGACTGACCTCCTAGAATAAGTTTTTCACAGGTATGTCTGAGGCATTTAGCACAGGGCCATCACAGTCAGCCATCTTGAAGCAATAAATATTTGGAGAACAAGAGAGTAACCATGGTTACAGTGTAAATAAATAATCTAAATACAATAATCTAGATTAAAATGTACCAGAGGAAAGTATAGCCAGGCTGCCGTGCCTTGTAAGGTACAGCGTTGTGTCCTGAAGCTGCAGCGACATATCTCAGATCTCACTGAGATTCAGGGGGTCCACTTTGGACCAGAGACCCAGACCTGTAGATAGGATCCACATAAACAGGGTCTATCAGATTAACGAGACACAACGCGTGCAAAGAAAAAAGACCTGCGACGTCCACACGGCACAAACGCCACCTGACAGGAAACAGGAAGCAGAAACAGGGCAACACATGATCGGAGAGGACGGCGGGTGGAAGCAGCTCGGTTTTATAATCTCTTCATGTGTTTTTATATACAAAAATCTTAATCTGCAAAGTAACCGGCAGCTGTCAGATAAAAGTAAAAAACACTTACAGTACAAGTACCACAAATGTGTATTTGCGTACAGTACTGCAGTAGATGTACATAGATACATTCCAGCACTGCTGCCGGCGTTCCTGGATGGTTCTCTCACAGCTTGGCAGCACCAACGAAGAACCCCTTCCCCCCTCCTGAAATTAAAAAAAACCAACCCTTCAGAGGCCGAAGTCTTTCACTTTGATCTGAAAGTCTTTGCAGCCTCATTGACTGTAATGAGATCTGGAGAATCCGTGAGGACGGCGGGGATTTGACGCCGAGCCGAAAAACTCCGGCCGGGGAATCGGCAGCGGGCACAAACAAAATCGAAAAAGGAGAAAGAGGAGGAGGAAGATCTCAGATGGCTTGGCAAGCGGTTTGCCTTCACCCCTCCCTCCCCCCGCCTCCATCCCAACGTTAATTTCCCCAACGTCTGAGATTCCAGGGTATGGGGGGGGGGCATCGGGATGGGGGAGGCAGGGGGCGTGTTGGCAACAAGGCTGCTGGATGTTTCTCTTTGCAGCGGCGTCCCCAGACGAGGAGGCGGCGTTTCTGTAATCTCACCAGCTGACTGCCGTCCAGTCCATTAATCAGTCAGTCAAGGTCTGAGAGGCCCCGAAGACCTGAACGCACCCCGAGGTGTGTGTGTGTGTGTGTGTGGGCGTTCGCCGGCTCTGGGTCAAGGAGACGATGTTGGTGTCACTGCGCTTTGTTTGTTCCCAGAATGCACCACAGTGGCTTTAATGTCCACAGAGTCTGCTAATCAGTCTGAACCGCACAGCCAATCAGGAGTCAGTTCAAAGTAGTTAAGGTGGCGTCGTGCCAGTGATCAGGTCGTCCCACAATGCAACACAAGAGCAGGTTGGGGGGTCATTCTGAAAACATCGTTAGTTAATATTTATTAAGAGTTCAGATCTGCTTCATCAGGACTGCGCGGAAACAACAAACCCTGATTGGTCCGCAGACATGACATCACAGCGTGTAGCAGCCCCTTAAAACCAGCGAGACGAGAGGAAAACAGAAATAACGCAAACTGTTTTGTTTTTTCAAATAGTGTACACGCCATCCAGCCGCCGCCGCCGCGCTCAGTGAAATGTAAATTAAACAGTAACGAAGAAAAGGAGAGAGATTTAACTTTGACCTCAGCTGATCGGCTTTTTACAGCATGCAGAAGATGAAAGTGAGATGTAGTCGATAAAAAGCCGCCGTGTTTTATATTAAAACATGACCTTATTTCTGAGGGCAGCTGTTCTCAAACCTGAACTGAAGGTTTTTATTACAGAAAGTGTTCGATCCCCACGAACAAGCCTCAGCTGACTCATAGAAGGGATGAGGGGGGAAAAAATGACTCCACTTTTACCTGGGAAACCCTGTTGAGGACCCGTTGTGGTCCCCGGACCCCACTTTGAGGACCCCTGCCTTAGTGAGTGACTTATCTTCTTCACAGGTGTTTAACCGTTCGCTTCTGAGAGACACAGTCGAGCTGGAAACTGGAGCTCTGACTTCCAGATGCCTGTGTTTCTGTAAGCTCGGTGGAATGACATTTTTCCAAAAGGCGTTTATCTGGATCCACCGTCACAGACCCTCTGCCGACTTGTAGTGTACTACAAAACTGTTCTGACTGGACATTAAACATTGGAACGCGCCACACTTGGTTCTTAAGGCATTTGAACGCACTACACTTGGTTCTTAAAGCATTTGAACGCATCACACTTGGTTCTTAAACATTTGAACGCACCACACTTGGTTCTTAAACATTTGAACGCATCACACTTGGTTCTTAAACATTTGAACGCATCACACTTGGTTCTTAAGGCATTTGAACGCACCACACTTGGTTCTTAAGGCATTTGAACGCACCACACTTGGTTCTTAAACATTTGAACGCACCACACTTGGTTCTTGAACATTTGAACGCACCACACTTGGTTCTTAAAGCATTTGAACGCACCACACTTGGTTCTTAAACATTTGAACGCACCACACTTGGTTCTTGAACATTTGAACGCACCACACTTGGTTCTTAAAGTATTTGAACGCATCACACTTGGTTCTTAAGGCATTTGAACGCACCACACTTGGTTCTTGAAGGCATTTGAACGCACCACACTTGGTTCTTAAAGCATTTGAACGCATCACACTTGGTTCTTAAACATTTGAACGTACCACACTTGGTTCTTAAACATTTGAACGTACCACACTTGGTTCTTAAGGCATTTGAACGCACCACACTTTGTTCTTAAAGCATTTGAACGTACCACACTTGGTTCTTAAGGCATTTGAACGCATCACACTTGGTTCTTAAGGCATTTGAACGCACCACACTTGGTTCTTAAACATTTGAACGTACCACACTTGGTTCTTAAGGCATTTGAACACACCACACTTGGTTCTTAAAGCATTTGAACGCACCACACTTGGTTCTTAAGGCATTTGAACGCACCCCACTGCTCCACATGTCAAACAGCGATAATCGTGGCGTTCACTTCTCTCCCGTCTTCACGCCACCATGACTAAATCTAAATCTTCCTGTGTGCTTGATCATTCGGATTTCATGCAGCAGTCTTTCATTTCTTATTAACCAGTGTGTAAATAATTGGGGGGTTAAATCCGACCCCGAGGTCTCTGACTGAATTATGGCGATGGTCCGTTTGGGTCTTTGGGGGTCTGAAGCAGCTCAGGACTGAATCCCATCAGCAGTTTCAGACTCGGAGGCCTCCGACGTCTTCCACGCCTTCATCCTCTTTTGTTTTCTTCTGCCGCTGCTGACGAGGAGAAACAAACGTTTCCCTGTAAGTGAACTTTCTGGGAGACACGGTGGGGTTTGATCCTGCAGGTATTTCTAGAAACTTTCCAGGATTTTGTTGTGCTCACCTGACAACGTGCACCAAAACTAATTCCTTGTGCACACGTGCTCTGAGGATCAAGTTTCTGATGCTTGTTAATAATCTCACGACCCTTCAGATTCACCGTGTGACCTCTCCGAGGGGCCCGGCCCCCCAGGTTGGGCACCAGTGCTGTAAACTGGAGAAGATGGATTCAGGTGGTTCAAACCTCTGGATGCCGCTCAGTGTGTGTGTGCGTGTGTGCAGTTTAATTAAAACAGTGTATGAGTAGGAGAGGTCATTAGCGCAGAACAGATGGGGCCCTGGCTGCCATGGAGACGCTCCTCATTGTTTACAGCTCCTCTCTTTGTTTGGCTGCTCCTCTAAATGAGCAGCGGCACATTTCCCTGCAGCCGCGGCGGAGGTGGCGGCGGCGGCGTGGGACGCTGCAGAGTTCGCCGCCGCCTTTGTCTCTCTAAATGTTCATTCAGTCCAACATCTGCACAAACAGGTCGGAGCGTTTTATTCTGTTTCCAGGGCCTGTTGTTGACGACCCGCTCCCGTTTGATGATGTGATAACGGAGCGGGTGGCGAGCGGGAGGGGGGGTCCACGTCCTCCCGGGGTCAACACTGTTGTGCCCCGCAGCCGCACGCCGCTCTCGCTTTACTTTGCAGGCCCATGCTGCATTCAGGCGCCGCAGGATGAAAAGCAGGAAAACACCCGAGGTGAATATTTAAGAGGTCAGAGCCGGAGTCAACCGGCCTTTTCCCTCCTGCTTCATGTGGACATGAGCACGCCGCCTCCTCCTCCTCCTCCTACACGCTCTCCTCCGACATCCATCTTTAATGTAAAAACCTCCGACAGAACAATGGCTCTTCCCCCGACGAGGGCCCTGCCTGCTAATAATTAGCCGGGGGTCATCATTTTTTGATAAAGCCGAGCAGCAGAGAGACGGAGACAGACAGAGGGACACATTTCATTTGCATCATCACATGTTAATGCGGCCTCTCCTGCCGGCGCAGGTCAGCCCGGCGCAGGGATCGTTGGCGAGGTAATTAGCTCGAATCCCCGTCGCATCGTCTGAAATATTGAACATCGGCGGGCCGAGCGGCTGGACGGAAAGAGAGAGTGTTGTGGCGAATCGCTGCAGCCGGACCGGAGAAGGAGAGAGCGAGCGCTGTTGTTTGTTGCTGAGAGCTGAGCGAGTCTCAACAGGCTGAAGTGTGTGGAGGAGGCGGGGAGGAAGCCTCGGGGTTGCTCTGCAGCGTTTCAAGCTGAATCTGAAACAGCGTTCAAACTTATTTCTACATAAAACCGGAGGAGAAGACTCTTCAATCTGTTTCTTAAAGGTCCAGTGTGTAATATTCAGGAGGATTTATTGACAGAAATGCAATATAATATCCATAACTGTGTTTCTAGTGGTGTATAAAGACCTTACATTGTAAACTGTTTTGGTTTTATTACTTTAGAATGAGACATCTCTAACTACACATGCAGCATCTCTGTAGCAGCGTCCATGATTCCACATTCAGACTAAAGAGCACATAAACACGCACTGAAGTCTGAACTTCACAACTCGGGAAACGGGACCATCCGAGGAGCGCCTGAATGCACCGTGAGCCGCTGTTTGCAATTCGCAACGCTCGCCACTAGATGCCACTAAAACTCACACACTGAACCTTTTAAGATGTTTTTTTTTTCTCAAAAACAAACAAATGTTTCACAGATTTTTGTTCACTATATCAATGATGGAGAATGCAACCAGTGAAGAAAGTTGTGCAAAGAGCAGGACGTACGAAGAGACTAAAGAAATGAAACAAATTTTAAAAGCTGCAAACAAAAAAAGACTTAGAAGAAACATATTTAAAAAAATTAACCGAGACTAAATATAAAAATATATATGTAAATAAATAAAAATCAAACAACAAAAATAATATATGTATATTAACATAAAGGTGTTGGTCAGTCAACTTCCTGTCCTGTCACAGTATTACTTGGTCTGACATTCAGATATATCCGGCAGGTCCAGCTTACAGATGTACTTTCTTACCGTAGCTTAGCATAAAGATGGAGGCACAGGGCGTCAGATATGTACACTTCGTCACGTCCTTCAGAGTCTGGTACCAACGCATACGGCAGTGTTCAGCGCCATACATCAACGCACTGGGGAAAACGCTTTAGCGCCATTGTTCGCTATAAATATCTGAAAAGTCCGAGTAAGGAGGTGGATGGGATGGACGGCGGGCCAGAAACCAGGAGAACAGTGTTCATTTCCTGTGTGAAACAAAAAGCCAACATTGGTTCCTTTTAGTGACATTATGTAAGTTGTGTGCTAGAAGAAACATGCTCATCCATCAAACACACAGTTTTATACTTTCCAGGAGTCATTCTGCGATCTGTCGTCATCGCCACCCCATCCTGTAGAGGACATGTGCACAGAGATGATGTTAATAACATTTTAAATGTTAGTCAGCATTTTGAAATCTCTAATCCAAGTTACCAACAAACCTTTTATAACAGCAGTGTTTCCCACAGACAGGCTTTACTTGTGCGGGCCGCTCGGGCAGATTAACAGCCGGCCAAGTAAATTTGGCCCCGTTTTAAAATTGTTTTTCATTGCAGCGCTGCGCAGCACATATTCACGCAGCACATCCTCTCGCTCTCTCGCGCTCAAACACAGACCCGTCTGTGAATTGATTGGTTGGTGTCAAACACCGCTGCACGAATCTGTCCAACACAACGCCGTCACTGCCGGAGACATCAAAACAGTTATTAGCGAGCATGTTAAGGAGCCTAGCTGCTAAGGATGGCTATGTTATAAAACAGCTGTCGAAGTTAGCACGCTGTGTAGGCTAACTGGTAGTCAACAGGTGCGTTCGAGATAACTGGCTGACTTTTGCCGGCTTCATAGATAGGGGGAATAAAAACAGCGCATCAAGTCAGACACAATGTTCCTCCGGTAGGCTGCGTGAGCTTAGAACAATGACCAGGCTTGCAGCGCAGGTGCTGTGCAGAATTCTGCATGCCTGCCGTGAACTGCGTGCACCTCGCGGGAGGTGACGCTCTTTTTTTATGCTGAGAAAAGAGGTGTATGCAGGCAGGTTCGGCAGGTAACCTACAGCATCTGTTTTGCCGAATTATGCATTCAGGGTCCTTTTAGGCCACTTTGCTGTTCACATTGTTTGAACGCGGTTAACGCCACATGGTTTTGCTGAGTCTCAAGAAACGGCACTTTTACTAAGACTAATAAAATATTAACGATTCTTAACGTTCATAAAATAAATACTGTTCATTTATCACTATTGATGAACCCCGCAAACAATAGTATAGCATTTAAAACCAGGATTTTTATGCATTTTCATGCAATTCTTGGCAGGAATGCAAAATTCGGTATAACACCTGTGAAAATCGACTGCCCCCCCCGCCGCCACAGTTACGCTGTTATTCTGTGGGAAACACTGAACAGTTATGATGTAGCCCTCTTTTCCATAGACCAGCCAGCTAACGTCAGTAATATCTGCTCACAGAAATCCTTCTTATATCCTTCATCCTTCATGATACTGCGCACACCGTGTAGAGATGACGCCTTTAAGGTGGTGACCATGCTCAAAGTTTTACAAAGGTGGGGCTCAGAGGGTTTATAAAAAGAAACATATACTTGTTTTTTATTTAACCTTTATTTAACCAGATGATCTTATTGATATTTAAAACCTCTTTTTCAAAAGAGACCTGGCCAGAATAGCAGCATATTGACAGAGCACAGCTACAAATACGAAGACTAAGCACACACACGACAAGGGACATTTAACTCTTAATTTGTACATACCATAGGTTTAAAGTATCTAGTTCCAAGTCTTTCATGCTGTGTTTAAATTCACTACAAGAGATCAGATTTCTTGCAATCTAAACATTGATTTTCTTTTTGTGTCACTATTTCTAATATATACTGTGTCACTATTTCTAATATATACTGAAAGCCATAGCATAGTCAACATATCTCTGTTTTTGACATCAATAATCCATAATAAACTAATGTGGAGTCACGTTTTCTGTTTTTGCCCTGAAAAAGAGTCAAGATGTGTTTAAAGCTTAATAAAATAACCATTTACCTGAATTCATTAGGTCAGATTTGTCTGGGAAAATGTCTTCATTGGTCTCTGTATGTTTGTTTTTTTTCATTTTGGGGTTCAGGTGTAATAAAGGTTTATAAATGAACCCCGTGTGGCCTCATGTCAGCCTGTTACCTGCACAACCTTAAAATAGTCACTTCAAGGATTAAGACAAAAACAGTGGCAAAGAAAAAAACGCATCATGCACGTGGACCTGTTTCCGCCTAAACTAATGCAACAGCCCTCCTCCTCCTCCTCCTCCTCCTCCTCCTCCTCCTCCTCTCTGGGTGAGGTGTGGAGGAGATTTTTGGATTTTCAGTTGAATTTTTCATGTTGTTTTCTGCCCCTGCGACGAGTCAGTTTCTGCAGACACAAAGAGAAGAGGTGGAGGCAGGCTGAGAGCTGCAGGTGAACTACCCTCAGACTGTAAACCAGGTCCTGAATTGGACATAGAAATACTCTGTGTGCACAAAAGTGGACGCCCCCCCAGATAGTTCCCCACCTGAGGCTCAGGAACGTCCTGAAGATGAGAACTGGAGGGAGAAAATCTTTAGCACCGATTTCTCCCAGCGAGTTTTACTTAACATCGTTCATCACTCTGGTGGATCTGACTGGATCAATCAATCAATCGGCCTTTTGATGGGGCCAAAATCTTATAATTTCAGTCAAAAATAAAGCATGAATCTTATAAATCCTGCAAAGGAAACACAATATCGTCCTCCGAACTGAAGCAAGGTGCTAAAATCTGTATTGATACAACAGGAAGTTAACACAAAGTTTAAACTGTCCATGTAGTACTGACATGAAAACACTGATCATAAACTGCTGCTTCATATTAAAACAGAGATAATAACTCCCAGAAAGCTCTTTTATTAGATTAAAAAAGCTCCATATAGAAAGGTGTCGGCCGGCTGCAGTATGTTATGAATAATAATTCATAGACGGACGGGAGGATGAAGCAGGGGAGCCGTGTTGGAAAACAAATTATTTGGAGGCAGCGATTACGGCGCGTCGGTCCCCGAGGTGAGGCGGATAATATTAAAGTATTAAAGAGAACATGCTCCCGTCGACGATGACGGACGTCTAAATTAGTCCAACAAGGAGAAGAACAGGAAGCTGTCGGAGCGCCGGGCGGCGGATCGGAGCACGACACCTTCATTAAGGAGGTTTCGGGTTCAGCTGTCAGAAACATGTCACACTGCAGCTGTTTAGGAGGGGGGTTATGGGTAATCTGGTCCTGAGATACGTTTCATCACAAACACATTCAGCTCTCTGTTTCAGTCTGAACACCTGAAACAGGATTCGCACCTGATGTTGGATCTGTTCTCTGCTGGTCTGCTGTTTCCTCCTCACACAGTAAGTTTTTGTTTGGGGGAATTATTTTTTAAAATACCCGCGGGACAGAGTTACCCTTAAAATTGTAACACAGGACGGCGTCATACTTCAAGTTACACCCTAAGTTACACTTTAAGTGTTACTTGGCTCTGCGTGTGCTTAAAAAGTAACTTAGGGTACTTTAAATGTAACTCGGCCCCACGCGTACTTAAAGTACCATAAGTTACATTTAAAGTACCTGTGGGACCGAGTTAAAATTAAAGTACCCTAAGTTACATTTAAAGTACCTGTGGGACCGAATTACACTTTTAAAGTACCCTAAGTTACATTTAAAGTACCTGTGGGACCGAGTTAAAATTAAAGTACCCTAAGTTACATTTAAAGTACCTGTGGGACCGAATTACACTTTTAAAGTACCCTAAGTTACATTTAAAGTACCTGCGGGACCAAGTTAAAATTAAAGTACCCTAAGTTACATTTAAAGTACCTGTTGGACCAAGTTACACTTTTAAAGTACCCTAAGTTACATTTAAAGTACCTGTGGGACCGAGTTACACTTTTAAAGTACCCTAAGTTACATTTAAAGTACCTGCGGGACCAAGTTAAAATTAAAGTACCCTAAGTTACATTTAAAGTACCTGTTGGACCAAGTTACACTTTTAAAGTACCCTAAGTTACATTTAAAGTACCTGTGGGACCGAGTTACACTTTTAAAGTACCCTAAGTTACATTTAAAGTACCTGTGGGACCGAGTTACACTTTTAAAGTACCCTAAGTTACATTTAAAGTACCTGTGGGACCGAGTTACACTTTTAAAGTACCCTAAGTTACATTTAAAGTACCTGTGGGACCGAGTTACACTTTTAATGTACCCTAAGTTACATTTAAAGTACCTGTGGGACCGAGTTAAAATTAAAGTACCCTAAGTTACATTTAAAGTACCTGTGGGACCGAGTTACACTTTTAATGTACCCTAAGTTACATTTAAAGTACCTGTGGGACCGAATTACACTTTTAAAGTACCCTAAGTTACATTTAAAGTACCTGTGGGACCAAGTTAAAATTAAAGTACCCTAAGTTACATTTAAAGTACCTGTGGGACCGAGTTACACTTTTAAAGTACCCTAAGTTACATTTAAAGTACCTGCGGAACCAAGTTAAAATTAAAGTACCCTAAGTTACATTTAAAGTAGTTGTGGGACCGAGTTACACTTTTAAAGAAAAAATTATAATAAAAACTGAAAGAAATAAGCTGGTTGGATGTTTTTTGAATCTTTTCAGGTCTAGGATCTGACAGTGCTGAGGTTCAAGCACTGTCAGATCCCAGGCCTGAATTATCATATTATATCATATATTATCATATTACTGGGCAAAGCAGGCGACTACCCCAAACCCTCAGAGCCCAAAGTTTAATGCATGTCAGGGGGTTTTGGTGATTTGTGAGGAAACAACAACATCATCAATTAAGAGCTCCATTATTCAAGAAGATCATCAGAACAGCAGGTTTCATTAACGCAAAGTTCTTTACATTAAAATCCAAACAGCAGCAACGTGAGATTATAATAAACACACAAAGACACAAAGAAGAGTTGGACAGTATTTCAGTACATCAGGACTAAACCCAGAATCCTCCCAGACACACAGTCACACACTCTTTTATCATGATAAATGAAGTTTCCATCATCCTCTCTCACCGAGGTTTATGGGTAATGTAGTCAGAAACACGGAGAATTTGTGTTTAAACTTTCCTTCTGGGGAATAAAATGAAGTCGAGAACGTTTCGGCTCCATAAACCTGCAGGAATGTCTCAGCTCAGAGCTGCTGCTGCTGTCCCGAGAAAACGCCACCTTTCCCACACCTTCTGCGGTCGGACTGCAGGCCTCCTGCTGCTTCCTGTGATGAAGTCAGTAAATTATTGGCCTCCAGCTGCAGCGTTATGGATTAGCACGCTCCATTCGCTCGGTGATTTACAGCGCCAGCAGAAATATATGATAGCTTTAACACAAACCTCTAAAACCTGCCGCTGGAGTTCAGCTTGGCTCGTAACCAAACTCCATTTCACCTAATTAGCTGTGATTGCACAATCAAGCTGCACCGAATGGGTGCGGGTCGGCCTGAAGCCGTGTTTCAGAGTGGGACAAAGACGGCTGTCTGCCGGCCAGCGGAGCTACGAGTCAGGAACATCTTCAGCAAACATCCATTATGGCGCCGGCTGTTTCTGGCAGCTCCAGGAAACGTTCACTTCTCTGGGAAAACAGAGCGCCTGGCTGCTCGTCAGGAAAAACAGCGGCCATCAGCTGTGTGCTTGTTCTCAGAGAGGCGTCACTCAGAGCCATTAGCCTGCACCCGAGCAGAGCTGCAGGTTGGATACCAGCCTGGGTAACTATACCGGGCCCCAGACAACCAGGGGCCCTCGAAGGCCCCGGGTTCCCTGACATAATTAGTTGTGAGGCAGCTTCAGACATGGTGCTGACATGGGCGATTCCAAACGGTGGTTACGTGCGACACGGAGAGAGAACAGGAAGTTAAAGGGGGCCCTGCAGCTCATCTCCGTCCTGTGGCCCTGAAAGCAGCTAACTGTGGCCCTCAGAGTCAGGAATCAGAAAATAAAAGACTATAAAGATTCCTGCAGAACGAAGGAGCAGCTTTATCACCGTTCAGTAAGAGGAACGATGTTCGTGTGATCTTCACTGGCCCGTCACACCTGGGGGGGCCGCCACACCTGGGGGGTCGTCATGGGTCTGACAGCAGCTCCTCTGGAACAGGTGACTATCTGACACTCTGAAGTGTTTTTTTGTCCCTGCCGGCTCTCCGTCCTCCCCGATGTCTCTGGGTGAGAAGTGTTTGTCGGTCCAGCAGATGGCGCCTTAATTAACACAGAGACGCCCCCCCCACAGCCTGCATGGCGACCTTCAGCCTGGCGGTCAGCGGTGAATCTGCATCTGTGAAGCTCCGCACTTTAACTATTTAAACATCTTGTTTCGATCCTTGTCTAATGTGGAGAATCTTTTCTGTTTCTGTGAACATGTTGTTCTGTTCAAAGCTTTTTCACTCTTTGTTTTCTGTGTAAGACGTTCGCTTCTGAAAAAATGCATCATCTCCCTCAGCTCGCCTACGTTCGTCTGACCGCGGTGGTTTCTGGTCACTGCAGAGCGTTTGACCTGAACTAAACGCTGCCAACTTGTTTTACCCAGAACGTTGCGAGGACGCCGTGAGAGGTTCTCAGACTCTGAGTCCTGCACGTGGTTCAGTTTAAGGCAACACAAACACTTTGGTTGAGGTTCAGGGAAAAGACCCGGGTTTGTGTTAAATGTCAAAAAGTCATTTTTAATATTTAACATTAAAGACTTCTGTCCGTCCTGAAGCTTAATGAAGAGCTCCGAGGCTCCAAACACAACCAGGGGAGCTGCAGGAAAACTCCAACCTGTCGACCAGTTGAGTTCAGGATCAACGTGTTTCACAGTTTACAGCATCAAACGCTTCCTCGTTATGTTGACGAAAGAAAACACGTTTCCTACGTGCACAGATTATTTTAATATTATAAACAGACAAGCTGATTTTAAAGACTTTATTAGATTATCAGTTACATTAGTTCAAAATGTCAAAAGTACTTTCTTAGTTTCTATAAATTTGCAGACAGAGAAAAGAAAGACTTCATTCCACCTGACGGTTTAGACGGTTGCTGAGAGGAAGACCGACCTTCACTCTGAAAACACTGCTGCTTCTTCTTCTGTGGTCCTCCAGGACGTTCTCCGTCAGCCTCCTGGCGTCCTGACCCCCTCACAGTGATGGCGTCTGACGGCTGAACCGGGCGGAGGCGTGAGGTAATTGCAGCCCATTTGTAGCTCGACAGCTGGGCAGAATTCAGGATTGCCATTTGGCCCGGAGTGGAGGGGAGGAGATGCCACATGTTCTATTAAAATGTGATGATCCTGGCTCCCGCCGCGCCGCCGCCTCCGCCCGGTTTGATGTCCTGCTCTTTAGGGCCTTAATGGGAGACGACTCTGCTGCCGTGTCACGCTGCGCTCTCACACAGTTCAGGACGGTTATTTACGCCGGCATGTTGGCTTCCTCTTTTATGTACAAGCGGCTGTGTGTTTGCGATGCTCTTGTTTGTGTCCAGATGTTCGTGGTCGAGTCGCTGCGGGACGAGAAACTGTCACCCCATTTTGTTTTATTTTAAAGAGATGCGAGGGCAGGAGGCGCCCCAGAAAAGTAGTTAACAGGAAGGAGGTGACGGCGCCGCGGCCTGCTTTATTTAAAGATGACAAACAGAACAGCGCTGATGTGTTTGTTTCTGTCACTTAAAGGCTGGAGACGAGCTGCACATCACTTAGTGTCGGCATCCATGTTGGAGCGGCTGAGTGAACAGGAGGAGGAGGAGGAGGAGGAGGAAGAGGAGGTGCAGATGGTGGTTAAAATGGAAGATTTGTCTGAGATGTCGACTCACTTAGTCTGAAGGTGTCGTCTCACATCACAGCAGCAAACAGTTTAAAGCTGCAGAACATCAGCAGGGAGACGATGGCGTTCAAATGGAGGGTATTTCATCAGAAACACTGTTGGCTTATTTAGTTAAAGTCTGCATTCAAAGTAAAATGTGTATTATCAGCAACGTGTACTTTTGTAAATAAAAGTGCTGCGGTAAAATGTTTCTCTGTTATTTCTGATGTTTCTGGATTAATATTCCTGCTGCATTAATGTTGCATTTAAACTCTTTATATCCGGCTGGGTAGTTCAACCTGCAGCAATGCATCATGGTCTACAAGATCATCATGTGTTTAGAAAAACAGCCTGTTTTCAGCTTTGTGACGATGCATTTTCCAGCCAATCCGGGTTATAGACTTTATTTGGCTGAAGGAGGAGGAGGAGGATTCTCTCAGCCCATAAAGGAACTCTTCACCCTCAGGTTATCACCAACACCTGGAGATACGGGGTTTTCACTGGACAGGAAGGGGATGAAACTGAAGTAACAGTATTACCTCTGAGAAGAAAAATGTTGCACAAAAAGTGAAGCACAAGCACCTCAAATGTGTATTTAAGAACTGTGCTTCAATAAATGTACTTAGTTCCATGAACCCGCTGACGACAGGTGTGCACGTTAGTTAAGGTAAAAGAAGAAATACTGTAATTGTGAGTTCTATAAATCCAAAGCATAAACTTTAAATCGCCAAACTCAAACCGTTATTGAAGTTTGTTGCCTTTGAACTTTTCTTTGTTTCCTGTTTGGTTTCGGGGCCAACGGCTGCTGACGACTCACAGAAGTGACGTTTGTTGTGTAACGTGATCTAAAATAATTCACCTAAATCACGTATTTAACTATTAAACCTTTACTTTAAAGAGTCAGTAACAATCATCTGGTTTGTTAACCAAATGCACACAGGGCCTTTCGAAAGTAGACCCTCGCCACTTCCTCTCTGGTCAGCCGCCCTCACAGCGTAGAGTTTAAATACAGCGGCCAGCTTTCGTACGAACCACCTTCTCCCCCCAGCGTAAACAGGATATGACGTCACTGCTGCACTCGCTGCTGTGGATCAAATAAACAGCTGTATTAAGATTCAGGGCTGATTCTGCGGAAAAGTGCGTTTTTTTATATAGACTGTATATAATGTAGAGATGGTTTGTGGACCGCCGTTTTGAAGCCTCGAGTTTGGGTGATAGGACGCCGCAATGTCGAGTTTTTGAAACCAGGAAGCGCCCGGAAGTGACGATACGGCGGAGCTAACGGCCGTGTGCGGACCTAGCTAGCTAGCTTAGCTAGGTGCAGCTGTAACTCAGGTTAACTGTCATTTTAACATTCTGCTAAGCTTTGTCCAGAGACAACAGTCTGAAACTAAATGTTCTACCAAATAAATGAGCGACCATAAGCTTTTCACGCGGTTAAATTGAACAGGGTCGATGCTCTGCCTGATTGACAGGCCTGGTAACGACTTGTGAAACATAGCTCTGACTTGGTGACCATTTTAAACTCAATCGGGACAAGTGTTTACAAATGGGCATCATTTGTATTACAAGACTTGAGACTAGCGACTGAGCAAAACATTCATCAGGCCATTATTTACTGGGGAATGGAGTCGGACTTCTTTTTGCAGCCAGAAGAGTCGCCCCCTGCTGGATTTTCAAAAGAATGCAGCTTTCAGGGACTTCAGCATCGGCTTCATATTGAAGACCGGAAGCTTCCCGCTTGGTTTTTTATAATAATGAAACTGAAAGCGTTTGACACTCATTTTGTGTGTCAAATATTTCTTTAAGAACATGACTTCAGATATTTACAAAAAAGAAATAATATATTCTTTTATGAAAAAAGTGATATTTATTGTAAAGAAAAGCCTGTATATTTGAACCAGTTTATCTTATCTGAAAAATATTACATTCACAAATACAACATCTCAATATAAATTATACATTATATTTAAGCATCATCTAGTCTGAAGAATTCAAAACAGGTAAAATGTATATACATATAAAATGTAAAATGTAAAAGCTTAACTTAATGTAAAAACTTAATTATTTTTTTTTAATGTCTTTGTTGCTTCTAACTGATCCCCCTGTGTATCCTGTTGTGTCATGTTCTATTATTCTGTTGGTTAATGTCGGCTGAAAACGATTCAATAAAAACAAGAGACCGGAGCATTTTTTATTAAACACAATAGTTTCTGAAACCAGCGAAGTTACACCAAACTCACATGTGAAACAAAGGTCCCCCATCGTGCTGCAAAGGGTGTTACACACCTTCAACAAGCCGGCGCTGGTGCTCGCTTGGCATTGGAGGGTTCAACAACCCACCACTGCTCCGCCCTCGTTGGTTTCTGACGGCGCTCATGGTGGCGGAGCCTCCGCATGAACGCGCAAACGGAGTGGAAGAAGCTAAAGAGAGGGAGGAGCAAGCAGTTTCGAAAAGGCCCACGGACACGACACTGTGGTCTCACAGCGAGAAGGTCGCGAGTTCAAACCCCACTCGTCCCGGCCTTTCTGTGTGAAGTTTGCATGTTCTCCCCAACAACACGGTTAATATGTTCGGGTGGGTGATGGCGCAGTGGATAAGACACAGGCCTTTGGTGTGGAAGGCATCCACCAGCGTGTCCCTGAGCAAGTCGCTTTGGATAAAAATGAATAATAATGTTTGTCTTGTTTCAAGTGAAAGCTAACAGTTATTATCAGACGACCCCCCCGCAGCAGGTCCAGAGAGGTGTCCCCATTAAAAGTAGCTGAGTTAGCTGTTAGCAGTTAGCATGGATGTGCTGACAGCTCTCACTGTGACACTGAAGGTTCTCAGTTCTGCAGCGTCTGCCGTCAGAGACGATGTTGGTACCTGTTTGCACCTGAACGCACCTGTCCTTGGACCTCACGCTGTGTGCTTTACCTCACGTCCCTTCAGACAAATCTTCCTCTCCTGCCGAGCAGTGGTGGAAATAAAGTTCAGCAGAGCAGCCGCACCGGGCCCACGTCCTGTTAGTGAGTCCGCCCTCTGCAGGCCGGACCTGAGCTTCTTATAGGCTCCTCCCATCTGAATAACACCACCCACCAGGTGCAGTTTGAATAACCTGCTTCACTGTGTTTCACGCTGTTGAACTTTAAACTGTTTCACTTTGTGTTGAAACATGTTTGCGAGCTCTGAGGCTGCAGGAACATTAACAGCGTCCCCGTGCAGCAGGAAGCCATTAAACCTGCAAACAGTTAAATTTAGTTCAATTAATCCAGTCTGACGGGGCGGAGGAGGGAACTTTTATTACACCTGCAGCTCCTCGCCTCGCTGCACCCGAACAACCTCCACCTGCATCAGTGTGAAAACTCTGATGGCCCCCTGAGGCCCCTTCACTTCAGCCCGTCGTGTTAAAGCTGTGGTTTGGCCCCAGACAGCGTTTCTGCGCAGGTTAGCGGCGTCCCGGCGTTCCTGCGGGGCCGCGGATTATCAGAGAGAACAAAAAGCGAGTTTTGCTGCAGCAGAAAGACGCCGCTTCACTGAGTTCAGGTAAACAGCCGCTCTGCGAGGCGTCCTAAATACCTCGGAGCCGCCCGCCACGCCCTGCAGCTCAGCCCGCATCATCTTCACCATCAGCCGAGCACGCCGCCGGCGCAGCCTCCACCCTCCTCTCCCAAACCTCCACACTTTCATTTCATCTCTCCTTCCTCTCCTCTCTCTGTTTTTATTTCCCTCTGGCTGCGTCTGCTCTCTTTACAAAGCCCCGGAGCATTATCAGAACATTACAGCGCGCAGCATGTGTTTGATTAAAAAAGTGTAAAGTTACAAATTAGTTAATAAAATCATTTAGGCCGATCGCTGCAAATGGTGATAAATGTCTTCCATATGTTCCCAATAAAACAGCAAAGTGCCATGTGCCCGTCCCCTCTGTCTTCGCCATAAACAAATAAATTAAAACAATTACCGTGCAGAGCGCCTTCCGTCTTTAATGAGAGCTCGGCCGTGTGAAATATGTGACAGCTCTCGTTTGCCCAGAACGGCGGCTGTCTCTATCGAGAGGCTGTCGGCCATCTTTCACATAAATCCGCCCGGAGCTGCTGGATTCTGTCCTGAACCACCTGAGATCAGGTTTGAAAAAGCTGCTGCTCACCTGCTGCGAGTCTCAACATGTGGTCAGGGGGCTCCCAGGGGTCCCTATAAGGGGGTCACGGGTGTGTGTGTGTGTGTGTGTGTGTGTGTGGGGGGGGGTACACATTAGATCTGTTCACTAGTCAGCTGATGAAGGCCATGTGATGCGGTGCCCAGAAAAAGCTGGTCAGTGGACCTTTTAGTCAGGAGATGGACAAAATCAGTTTGTCTTCTGACATCACAGTGATGTCATCAGGGTTATCGGACTGCAGGTGGGGTGTTGAAAGACACTCACCAGGTGCATTGTGGGAAATGTAGGACCCAGAGTTTCTGGACTAACAGTCAGGACTTCTCTGCTGCTCAGATCTGGATAAAACGTTTTAAAAAAGTACTTCATGGAAGTGAAATACTGAATCACCACACGTGAATTACTCAGTGAATATAATTTAAAAATCTGCTTCCTTCAGAAATCAGCTGATGTCTATAAATTTATAGAGTTTCTTCACATAAGGATCACGAAACCTAAGTGAATTCATTGCAGAAACGTAATATTTTAAATCCTCCTGTTTAACTCAGAACTGTTAATTGTGTCTTTAATCACCTCCTGCTGCAGTTTAATTGATTTCATCTCAACTGTCTGTGTTTTTGCTAATTAACATGATAAAACAACCGGAGCCTCTGAGCTGGAGATTTTATTTCCATTTTGTTTATTTAGATTTAGACCTTAATGCGCAAGTTTGTCTTTGACTTCTCCAAAACATACAAACACAACCATGACACCACAGATATCACACACTAAGAACACAACACAGTACCGACATACAGAAAAGAGCAGCAGCAGGTGGAAAGGAGGAAGATCACAGTCTGCAAGAAAACACATGCAGTCAGTGGCTGAACGGGGATAAAAGATCCTCTCATGTTCCAGCTCGCCCGCGGGACCCTGAATTGACGGCCAGACGGGAGAGTTTGGTGGGTTTGAGGCGTCTCAGCCTCGAGTTCATCCTCAGTTTGACTCTCTTCTTTTTCTTTTTCTGTGCAAAACAAGCTGATGACGACAGCCTGCCTCCACGTTTGTTTCTGTCTGAAATCACGTCCGATCACGCGAGATTCTGTGAGATTCCGTTTAGCGTGTGGTCTCTGTCGTCGCGTCTGGGGTATCAGACATCGGTTAAGATCTTAAATCCTCTCGTGTGCGACATGAAGTGAAAAGAAAGAAAAGCTCGTCAGGAACGAGCTCGTTTACACGAAAACGGCTTTTCACCTCTGAAGGTCTGTTCAACCAGCAGCTCGGGAGTTGGGGGGGTGTCTTTATGAGGATTTGGGACAAAGCCACAGTTTTAATGGGACTCAGGTAATGGTCCTTACACTGACTGAGGAGGGGGGGGGGGGCTCCAGGTTTCTGCCTACTGACCTTCACAGGAGCCGGTCATCTGGACTCAGCAGATAAAGAAATATAAAGCATCGAAGAAGCAGATGAGAGGAAATGAGCCTTTTAATTGAGGCGTTTATTAAAGGTGCAGAAGAAGAGAAAGGGGGGTGGAAAGGGGGGGTTGATGCTGCGAGTCTGAGCTGTAGGAACCCGGTTCAGGTAGTGTGACGATCTTCAGCTGCAGGTTAAACTTTAAACCAAGAAATTCAGTTTAACGTGACCTGATGTAAAGATCCTTCCCGAGCAGGACGGAGATAACGAGGTCCTGCAGCGAGCTTACAGCTGACATCTAACCAGTTTCATCATAATAACACAAACACAGATTTGTTATTTATTTATTTTATTGAAGCTTTATTTGGTCTCACTGAGATTGAAATCTCTTTTGCAAGAGAGACCTGGTCAAGAAGCAGCATGAAAGAACATAAAGGACAAGTTTCAAACACATGTGGACAGCAGATGCACAGAAATACAAACAGGCGTCGCTGCAAAAGGCAAAATACAAACTCCCCATATATTCACCAGCTCCGTATCCTCAACCTCCGAATCAAACTGTCTAGCAGAAATAAAGTCCGTTTCTGAGCTCTGTTCTCAGACAGGAGGAACCAACGATGGCAGGACGGCCTTGAGTTCTTAGGTGCTTGGCTTCATCCCTGCAGTCAGCTGTTAGAGCTGTGAAAGCAGGATCATGTGTTTCCAGGAGACGTTGAAGACAAGAGAAGAACTGAAGCTCTGACTGTCACTGTTTGTCAACAGGAAGTGGCACCGAATGTGACACTGTAGCCGCACGCACGCCCACGCCCTCGCCTTAAACCACCTCAGTGTTGTTCAGTTGAGCTTCTGATGAAGGATCAAACTCCTGCACAAGGTTTCACCCAGAGAGCTGCTGCAAGGACTGTTTCTGCATTTCTGTGTGTCTCTGTGAGTGTGTAGTGGGAGCATTGGGGGGGGTGTGAAAGAGGAAACTGCCTCTTGTCTTTTCCAGTTTGGGGCGTCCAGATGGGAAGTCATTTTTTATTCGTCTTGAGGCGGCTCTTCACATCTGTCGGCCCAGATGCCTAATGAATACAGAAGCAGGCCGTGCTGTCGCCTCATTAATACTGCACTTGCGCGGGGAGCCCGGCCGGCCCGGCTGCGTCGTACCGCCGCCGCCCACCACGTCCCGGCGCGGCGCCGGAGCAGAACGCGGCGCCGTCCTCTGGGCCTGACGCCGGCAGCTGGCGCCTCGCAGGAACAAAGCTGCCGCACTTTGTCGCCCTAATGCCTCTCTGTGTTGTCACTTAAGGTCTTTATTGGTATTAATTGATATGATCGGAGCGACTTCACCTCGCCATCTCCCAAAACATCATCACCCCCCCGCCCCTCCTCTCACTGAGGCTTTAAACAGGTGGACTGGCTGACGGCAGCGAGGCTCCGCCCCCCCGCTGCAGGTGAAGTGACGGCTGTTTTTTTGTCACAAACTTTCATCAGTTATTAATATTATTTATGAAAAGTCCTGAAACTATCTCCTGACAAACAGACGTCACACCTGCAGACAGGAAGCAGGGTGTAAAATCCCACAGCGTCAACGTCCTGCAGGTCGTTACAGCTGTAACGAATCACCTGACCTTCAGAGCTCACGATCCCTGAACGCCACTTCCTGTCTCACTGACATTTAACCCCTCGTTTTCAGATCACATCAACGCTGACTCTCTGATCTGTGACGATGGCGAGAGGAAGAGGAGAAGAAGAAGAAGAACGGCATGAACTGCTTTCATGTTGTGGAGCTTTCAGGAGCATCACACAATCTTCCTCTGACGAACTGCAGATGTTTAAACTCTGCAGCGAAACTAATAAAGTCAGTAAAGTCCCAAACAAACGCAGAGCAGCGTTTAGGATCCATTTACAACTTTAATATTAACATTCATCTCCAGCTCTCTTCACACAGACACACGGTGGTTCTTTGAAAACAGGCGCGTCTGCTTCCTCTGATGCACAATTAAAATACAAATGACAGCAAACATAAACATGAAACAAAGACAGGTTAAGAGAAAATAAGTTATTAAATCCTTGACTGTCTGCTTTGACTTCAGACATCAATAGTTGCTCTGCTGGAACGCAAACAGAAAATGTTCCATGACCCGTTACCTTTTAGCTCTTATACCTGAGATTAACGTTTTTAACTTCACATCAAATAAATAATTTATTTATTGCATTAAATTACGGGAGCAATCATGAACATAAAAGTATGCAACATCCTCGTCTCGTCTAAAAATGCTGAACTTCAGACTGTCTGAAAACGTTCTGAGCGCCGTGAATAGTTCACCATGGATTCTGCACCTGGGCTGCGTCAGAAAAATGTCCTTTCTTAACCAGTTTTCGCTCGACCTCGACGAGAAACGTCACACGGTCGAGCAATGACGTGAAGAAAAACTTATCAGGACTCAGGAAAGATGACAGTTCTGAAGCTTTAAGCAAAACTAACAATAACACATGATGAAGATAAAGACAGAGGCAAAAAAGTTTCCTGTCACACATTCATACGTTTGGGCTGCAGCTAACAATTATTCTCATTATCGATTAATCAGTTAGTTGTTTGGTTTTTAAAATGTCTGTTTCCTGCATCTCACGGTGGCGTCCTCAAACGTCTTGTTTTCTCCACAAACACATTCAGTTTACTGTCACCGAGGAGGAAAGCAACCGGGAAATATTCACATTTCAGAAGCTGGAATAAGTTTTTTGTTTTAGAAAATTACTCATTAAACACTTTTTATGCACCAATAAATGTCTTTATTTATATTAAAGGGAACAAAAGTCAGGTGGCCGGTGAGAAATCAGAATTTAAAAATAGATATGTAAAGGTATATAATGCAGTACATTTACATTTACTCATTTGGCAGACGCTTTTATCAAAAGCGACTTACATTTGAGGAACAACTTACGAGCATCAACAAACCATCTAATACAGATCTACACTATATAAACATATGTGTTTATACATACCTAATAGGTACATGTATGCACATATATGTACACATATGTGCATATATGTACATATAATATAGGAAAACGGCCAATTTTATATGTCACACATATTAAAAACCTATATGTTTATAAAGATTTTTTCTATGTGGGTATACATTTCCTTCTTTTCCACTATCTTCATACAAGAAAGAATTGACCTTGTAAATGTTTCCGGAAAACGTGTAGACACCACAGCTTTCCACCTCCTCTCACTTAATTGCCATAGTTAAATTCCATAACATGCCAATTACATGTGATACCAGTTTCACGTGTTCGCACATACATAAGTCCTTGCATAATGTTTTTTTAGTTAAACTTTAGCCAAAGTGAGATATGAGCTACAAAATGAACAGATCCTGCCTTGAGCTATATACGAGACACATATAGGGCTTATATGTGTCTATAAAGAAGCAATACCGGAGACCTATATGGCCTGTATATGCACATATATGCACCTCAATTTTGCCTATATGTGGCAAATATATGCATATATGCAGCATATATATTATCATATATGCGCATATGCTGTATATATGCAGCATATAGGTTATGTCATATAGCATATGTCCTCATATAGGTTCTTTCCATGTGGGATAAGTCAGAGAGGGAAGCCCCTGCTCTGATGGCGTGCGGTAGCTCGTTCCACCATCGTGGTGTCACAGATGAGAACAGGGACTGGGATCGCTTTGTGTGAAGGGATGGCAGAGCCAGGCGGCGTTCGTTGGAGGAGCGTAGCGGGCGAGATGGAATGTAAGTTTGTATTATGGAGTTTAGGTAGATGGTGCAGACCCGGTGGTCACTCTGTATGCAAGCATTAGTGACTTGGATTTGATTCTGGAGGCCACGGGGAGCCAGCGGAGGTCACTGAGTAATGGAGGGACATGAGTCCTTTTGGGCTGATCGAAAACCAGACGCGCTGCTGCGTTCTGAACCATCTGTAAGGGTTTCACCGCGGCGAGAGATAACCGTGGCCTGTACGAGAAGCTGGGTGGCTTACTGAGTGAGGTAGGGCCTGATTTTCCTTGTGTTGTATAGAGCAAAGCGGCATGACTTAGAGACAGCAGCGACGTGGTCTGAAAAGGACAGCTGGTCATCAATCAATCATGACACCCAAGTTTCTCACCACCTGGTTGGAGTGATGGTTGAGGATCCAGTTCGTAGTTTGGTGAATAGATTGCTTGGCTGGAATGACCAAGAGTTCAGTCTTAGAGAGGTTTAGTTGAAGGTGGTGAGCCTTCATTGTTTATTTTTAGCTGTAGTAACGCAGATCTATTTTCTCTATATTTACATTGCATGTTTTCTTATTGTGCCAAAAGAAGCTTTCTCATAACACTTACATTTGTTATTTAACTTTTCTTGTTGCAGGCTTTTTTTACAAACAGCGAACAAATCAGAGTTCCTCTCTCGTCTTCACGTGTGAAGGGAAAATCACAGTTTACTCACTACATAAAACTAGACTACACCTCTGCATTTAACCATCAATTAACAGCTAAATAGATGTTAAAAATAAAAATAGTAATATGAAAAAGCAAGATACAAGTAGAGAAAGTTGAGGCATTAAAATAATAAAATAAAAAATAAAAATAAGAAATTGAGTTTCCTGCTGTGGGCGCTTTGACTTTTTAAAAACATGTCTTAAGAAGAGAAAAGAATTTTTCAGTGTATCCCACAATGAGGATTCAGTGAAACAACATTTATGTGTAAAGTGTTTTGTTATGATGATATTAATTCAGTATGCCTCGTGTCATGTTTCCTCCCAGCTGGACGTGTCTGACAGAGAAGAATCTGTATTTATGTTTCAGAGCTATAATCACATAAGGATTTCCAGACGTTCCGGGTCGAGTCACGAGCGTGAAATAAAGTGCTCTGTAGTTTCTGCATTCACGTGGTTCTGCCGGTGTAACCTACAGGAGGTGAGAAAGGAAGCACTGAAGCAGCTTTCCTCAGCTTTCAGAGAATCCATTACGCTTTCCCATTACAATCTATCACATTCAAACATTTTAGCGCCACGTGTAAACAGCCTTTTATTGAAATTCTCCATTAAACCCATCCTGAGCATTCGGATCAGCACCAGCAGACCGACTCCAGGTCCGAGTCCTCGGTCGGCGGCACTGAATCCCACGTGTGTCCTGATGGCGGGGGGGAGGAAACCAGAGCGCTCTTAACTGCTCCTGCTGTGTGTACTTCACTGACCGTCGGCCACCGGGGACTCTCACTAATGAATCAGTGCAGCAGCAGCAATCAGACGATTTCACAGGTCGTTTCTCCCTCATAACGTATTGATGCAGTCATTTAAAGGACACTTCCGCTCTGCTTTGTGCACACGCTCGTCCTCTCCTCGTCTGATTTCCCAAACCGTGTGATCCGTGGCGGGGGGGGTGGGGGGTGGGAGGTTTACAGTGAGATAAATCCAGCGTCCCTGCAGGTTAACGTCCTCACAGGAGGTCTTCAAAGTCAAATGTGTGTCTAAATGTGTGGAATTAAGCAGACTGAAATGTTGTTTTTACAGCCTGCACAGTGATTTCAAATGTCTGTGAATTTGTTTTCTGTTACGTTTCAGGTGTTGGCGTTTTTTTCCTAAACTGTATATTTTTAAAATAAGTTGTGTTTCTGAAATCATTCAGCTTCCATGAAATGCTGATGGTTTTTTCTTAAGCGCCACATTTCCCATTGCGTTTCATTTTCCTAAACGGAGCCTGCAGGTGGCCGTTCAGGCAGACATCACAGAAGTCATGAGAATCTGAAAGAGCTTTATTGCCAAGTAGTATTTTACACGTACGAGAAATTTGTTATGATTAGGTGCTCCACACAGACATAAACATACAGTGGACATAAATAAATTAAAAAATAAATAAATGTGGAACAAACAGATGCAAAAGTAATTAAAGAAATATACATAACTATGTGTAAAAAAACAACTGTTATTTACAGCGTCCATTACTCCGGATTTGTATTTCCACAAATACATATTTATATACAAATTCTCTCCCCTTCCAATATGTTTGTACAATGTTTTATGTTCACGTCACATACGTCCTCCTATCACACAGGTCCACAGACTCTTTCACAACAGGCCGACATCAACGCGGACGCTTGGTCAAGATCCCTTGGTGTCACTTTTTTAAAGCCGCCCCTCCAGTGTATTTTGACATTTCTATGATATTTCATATTTTTCTGAGTCATTTCCTTATAATGTTGATTAACCACATAGGTCGCCAAATATTTTTTGACAAATAGCTTAATTTTGTGCTCAAAGTTGCTTAGTTGTTAAAACGGGGTGGTGACGTATGACTATAGTAAGTTATAGTTCCATGAGTCATCCGTCTTTCTCCAAGCTTGCGCAGGCGCCGTACGAGTCAGAGCATCAAACCGATAAACATCGTTGTGAACTAGCTAACCAATTTATCATGTAATTTACTTAGAATTTAGAGCAGGTATGTTCATTATGGCATCTGTGCGTGCGATGTTGGAAACGTCGCACTTTCACCTGCCACCGTCTTATATACAGTCTGCAACATGCATTTTACTCACAGCCGTTTTACCAATGCATCGGCGGATTTCAACCAAAGGGTTATTGACCATGTGTGACCACTTGGGAGTGAGAACGCCCATTTAAATGTGAATTTATGTTTCTTTAACATGTCTTCAGTTCATCAGATGTTACCTATCTCTGTCTGTCAGATGTTTCTGGTCTTTGTTCAGATTTGTTTCATCACGTCCAAGCTACATTCAAGGTCTTTGAGTTAAATGTGCAGCAGTTACAGGCGAGGCAGTGAAATGCTTCAAGCTCACCCCTTTAACCTCATGATTTATTCAGCCCAGTGTTGTGTTTGGCACCTCAGGGCCTCCGTCTGCTGAATTTGGGTTTAAAATGAGCTTAAGTTTAAAATCTTTAAACACGATAGGAGCAGGAGAAACGTGTTGTTCACTGTTACACGACTTCATGAGACAGCGAGGACGCGACAAACTAAAGCCGCAGGAAATATTTTACACCGTGAGGCTCGAGACTGAAGCTTCTTCCTGGTTTTTATACTGAGAGCTCACTCATTGGTGTGATTGGTCTCACAGACGCAATCCATCAACCAATCACGGCAAATGACGTGCACTCATTTAAAATCAACAGAAGTCACAATTCTAACATTTACTTCACATTAAATACTCCTAATAAACATTAAACTTTACTAACTCTAATTAACACCACAGCTGAACGTGTCAAATATAATTTTCATTTCATCATAAAACATGACGGTTTGTGCAATTTACAGTTAGTTTTTCTTTTACACTTTAAATAACTTTGAAATTTAAATAAATAGATTTCAATTTTGAATTTATTAGTTTAAACTTGTCATTATTTGCATTGATAAATGTAAATTCCATGGATCAAAGTGTGTAGAAGATAACAGAATCTGACGCGAGTATTAAAACAACAAAGATTAGAAGTTCAGTCATGATGAAAATGATGAACAAACTTATTTAAACTGGTGAAGAATCAAAAACTTAACTCTTTTATTCACATTTTTAAATTATTAAACCTTTAGTTATTTCCAGGAAAGGCTCATTGAGATCGAAAATCTCTTTTCTAAAAAAGCACGAACAACCTTATTCACACTAAGTGCACAGCTAAATATTACAAACAATGACAAGTAATAGAATCAGAGAATAGAATCAAAGCCGTTTCTCAGTGATTTAAAATTGCCAAGAGAGACTAGTTCTTTTACTTTAATGATATTTGTCAGCCCAGTTGTGATGTTTTGGGGCTTTTTTTTGCGATGAAATTGTGAAAACTGCAAATGTAGATGTGACTTTTTTAAACTTGAGAATTATATTTGAATAATAATAATTGACCCTAGACTTTTTTATATCTAAACTATGTTCTAACTAGCCATTTGACAAGAGCATGCAACAAAACCTAGAAGCACGCACAGTGTACATCAGTCTAACCCAGAAGAATCTGTGGATCCCAGGATCCACTTTCTCCCTCAGATGGATTATTGCTTCATCTTGAAAGCTGCACTAATCAATAGTTTTATATTTCCAGTGAATTAAATAACTGAAGGTTCATATCATCACCAGCTTTGCGGCTCCTGATCACGTCATCCTCAGAGCAGAAGCAGCAACACAAATATGAATCTGAAGTTTATTCACAGTATAAATAATGCTCAAGTATCATCAGCACATTATCACAGTAAGTAAAGTAAAAAAACGTCTCGATTTCACCAAATTATAAACTTCATGTCGCCCACATCTCCAGGTTTTTGGGAGGATACTGAAAGCTTTACTTTCAACACCTGCACATCATGTTAGTGTGTCCTACATATTTAACTTTAAATCTGTGTAAAAGTATATTTAAATCCTAAAGAAAATTACTTAAAATAACATGTTCACAGTCGTGTCATGAGATCTGTAGCGTCACAATCCCACAGGTCGGGCTCTGCATCCTCCTTTGAAGTCAGTTTCAGGGTTCATCTGAGGTGTTAATATTTCAGAGGTGTTTAAACCTCCTCGGCTGAGTTCTGCAGGTGTTTGTAAATGTTTCCTGGGTTCTGTTTGAGGCCGAACGTCGATTCTCTCTGTCAGCTGTTTCCTCTCAGCTGTTACTCTTCCTTTGATTTGGAGGATCATAAATCAGGAAGAGGAAGAATCGCCGCTGCTTCACACGCAGGTGTGTGTGTGTGATTTATATAAAGCTCAGACTCAGGGAGTGATCGACTGAATTCTCCACACTCACGGACTCGCAGAAATTTTAATGCTCTTTTGAGGCAGAAAAAAGATCAGTGCTGAATCTTTTCTTTTTAAAGCTTCTTCACTGCAGCTCTGTCCTGAAGGCCAGCAGCAGCTTGGAGTCGCCTCTTCTGCTGGAGTTGAGACACTCATTCTGCCCTGGAAGTAGTTCGCAGCATCGTACCTGATCTTCAGTTTCTCTCCTGGAACAGCTTCATTCCTCAGAACAAGAACAGAGTGACAGGAAGAAAGTTCTGTTTCTGGCCATTTTGAGCCTCTAACGGAACCCACCGCTGCTGATGCTCCAGATAATCAACTAGTCTGAAGAAGATCAGTTTTACTGCTTCTTTAATCAGCTCAACTGTTTTTAAGCTGTGGTACCATGATTGTAAAAGGATTTTCCTAAGGATCCATCAGCCTTTTAAAGATGTTCAGTCATTTGCAACATGGACAATATCCACACTGTGTTTCTGATCAATCTGATATTATTTTGATGGACAATAAATTTGCTTTTCAATTAAAAACAAGGTATTATCTAACTGACCCCAAACGTTTGAACGGTAATGAACATTTAAGACTGATCTAGGCCTCATATTGTATTAATGTCATGCTATATTAATATAGCATAAACTATTTAAATGTAAACCAACTGTGTTTCTTCTTTGCAACTTCCACTCAAAGTCAACTTATACTGAAGTCGTTCCACATTTGTACAAACAGCACCTGGTATCACTCGAACACACGTGAGATGTTGATCGAAACAAAAAATATATATATATTATATTAAAAAACCCCATGTTTTTCTGGTTGTAGTATTTTCTGCAGTCAGTCCTGTATTAATATTCAGGTTGGGGGGGTGGGGGTGATGTGGGAGCTGAAGGGCAGCTCGGTGGCAGCTGCTCGGCGGTGCTGTTCTCCGGGCGTCGGTGTGTTGGAGGAAAAGGTCACCTTATCTAAAGACAGACCTGCAGCTCTCAGACAGGTGGCCCTGCCTGCTGGTCCAGATGTTTTTTTGTCCTCTTTAGCTTCCCGTAGATGTAGTCTGTGTTGACACACAGTGACCTCAGCAGGAGGCGGAGGTCTGATCTTCAGCTCCAAACACATGTTCCCCCCGTCACACTTAAACGTCCTTTTTTTAGTCTTTCAACTTTTCTACACAATATTTCAGCACTTTTTTTAATCATGAAGAGGATTAAGAGTTTTACTGGAACACTTGTACTGTCACTGCACAGTGATAAATGTGAAATTTATAAAAGCACTTTTGGTGAAACTGATCCAGAGTCATGTTAGTTTGCTGTTAGTCTGTATTAAAATTTGTGACATTAATTTTGGCTTAAGTCATCCTCACATGGATACTACATGAAAAATGAAAACACCTCTGAACTTGACTTTAAGGCTTTATTAACCCATCTGTGTAAAGTGAGGACATTTGTGGACACCGAATAAATTTGTGAAAATGGGGATTTTTGTGGAAACCGAAGACATTTCTGTAAAGACATTTGTAGTAAATGGGGGAATTTGTGGAAACCAACGACCTCTGTGGAAAATGGGGACATTTCTGTAAACAGAACACGTTTAAACGGGGGCATTTGGGGAAAATGAGGATATTTGGGGAAAATAAGGACATTACTGTAAAGTAAGGACATTTGTGGAAACTGAGGACATTTGTGGAAATGGGAACATTTGTGGAAATTGAGGACATTTTTGTAAGCTTAGGGCATTTGTGTAAATAGGGACATTTGTTTTAAGTAATGACATTTGTGGATACGGGCACATTTGTGTAAAGTAAGGGCCTTTGTGGAAACGGGCACATTTGTGTAAAGTAAGGGCATTTGTGGAAATGGGGACATTTCTGTAAAGTGAGGGCCATTTGTGGAAATGGGGAAATTTCTGTAAAATGAGGACATTTTTTGTAAATGGGGCATTTGTGGAAAAATGGGGATATTTGGGGAAAATGAGGACATTTGGGTAAAATAAGAACATTTCTGTAAAGACATTTCTGTAAAGTGGAGACATTTGAAGTAAATGGAGACTTGCTTGTAAAGTGAGGATAATCGGGGACATTTGTGTAAAGTGGGTACATTTGTGGAAAATTTGGACATTTATGGAAATGCGGAAATGTGTGTCAAGTAAGGACATTTGTGGAAAATCAGAACATTTGTGGAAATGGGAACAATTTTGTAAAGTAAGGACATTTGTGGAAATAATTTCGGAGATTTCTGTAAAATAAAGAGATTTGTATAAACTGTAGACATTTTTGTTAAGTGAGGACATTTTCAATAAATGTGGACATATAATTCACAAACATACATGTACAAAACAGTAATAAAATGTTTTTTTGTATTACGGATGCGTGGTCCTGCACCCCTTGAAAACGAGATGCTGCATCTCAAGGGGCTGTCCATTAATAAATTGAATACTGAAACAAATTTACACAAAAGTAGGTTTGTGTACATTTACAGATCTTTCATGGGAAAAACATTTCACAGTTAACATCATCACACATATGAAGTCAGTGATGATTGGACATGTGGATTGTGGATATCATGCATGTGAACACAGTGACAGGATGTGATGTCACTGTTATAATGCTGTAGATGATTTCAAAACCAAATGGAAAAATATGATAAAACAAGTCCATCTGACGTCTGTTTCCATGTGAGATGAACCGCTGCCCCCCCATCAGCTCGTGTTTCATCAATAAATGATCCGTGTAAAATAAATAAGTCATCCTGACATGTATAACAGATGAATAATGAAAACAGTGTTTTTCTTTACTTTCTGTTGTCTCTGAACTCGACCTGAAGGCTTTTCAAATTAAACATAAACTCTGTTCTCAAATCACACACTCACTGCTCTCTCTTTCGCTCTGCTCTTTTTATTTGTCTGTGTACCTTCAGGGAGAATAAGAGTTTTACAGAAACAAACAAATACATGTATACATGTGAATCACAGGCTGGAAATTAACTCTAAATCAGACAGAAAGTTGAAAAAGGGTAAATGGGGACATTTCTGGTAAATGGGGACATATATATGAAGCGAGGACATCTTTGGAGAGCAAGGACATTCGTAGAAAGTGGATATTTCAGGAAAGTGAGGACATTTATGGAAAACGGGGACATTTCTGTCAAGTGAGGAAATTTGTGATAAATGGACATTTATGGAAAGCAAGGACATTTGTTGAAAATGAGGACATCTTGTAAAGTGTAGGCATTTGTGGTACATTAGGACATTTGTGGAAAATGGGGACAATTTTGAAAACAACGTTTGAGGAAAGGACATTTTTTGATAATGGGGACATTTGAATGAAGTGAGGACATTTTTCGAAAAGCAAGGACATTTGGGGAAAGTGAGGACATTTTTGGAACACAAGGACATCTGTCTAAAGAAAGGACATTTGTGGTAGATGAGGACATTCTTGTGAAAAGTAGACATTTGTGGTAAATCAAGGACATTTGTGGACAAAGCGGACAAGAACATGATATCTGAGAACATCAGAAACATTTTCTTCTCAATGAGCTTCACGAACACACAGTTTTGTTTTGTTATTTTTGTTTTTTCCAACTGGCAGATCTCTATTTGTGTTTTGTCAGTGCATCTGGAAGGGGGGGGGGGCTGTTAAAAGGTGATGTCAGGTATATTTCAATGCAGCACAGTGGGCCGAGGGGAACAGATAGAACAGCAGCCTGTGGACCAACAGAGGCTTGTTCACTCCACATGTGGAGCTGCTGATGTTGGTGTGATGGCAACATCTGACCACCAGGGGGCAGAAAATGTGTATACACACACATACACACACACACACAGACACACACACCAACAACAGGCCTGATGCTGCAGGACTCTTGTGAGAGCGTTTTTTAAAATGTCTGGTCCTCACTGTGGGGCTTAGATCTGGTTTAGGTTCAGACTGTGTTGTGTTGTGTCTGTCAGTGCTCATATTTTGCGCATTCCTTGTTAAAAAATATGTATATTTTTGTATACTTTTACATTTCTAAAATCTTTTTCTATATTTATGATAATGTGTACTGTTAATCACCAATGTACCTTGCAAAATTCCTCATATGTGAAAATGTACCTGACAATAAACCTGATTCTGATTCAATGACAAGTGAAGAATCAGGCAAGAGGCTCCTGATTTTACAGTTCTGGTCAGTCATGATAACAAATGTCAGTCAAATCCACTTTTTTAAAAACACTGTTTGTCCAGCAGCTGATTCTCTGATCTGAGATGAGTAACCAGCCTCTCCCCTGACATTAACTCCTGCCTCTCAGTGAATATTTAACCCTGAGACTTGTTAAAGAGGTGACACTCCTCCACGCCGCTGGCGTTGCTTCGATAACACTCCGAGACGCTGGTAGACACAGCAGAGGGCTAATTAACCCCTCTGATTGCTCCAATTAACCCCAACACATTAGAGCTCATCAGAGCAGAGTGATGAGTTTTTCTCCGGAGCATGAACTCAGCGCTGACGTGTCAAGAGAGTCTCTGCAGGCCGCCGAGGCAGCGACGTGTCAGAGGCAGCAGGAAGTGATGTCAGAGCTGCTGACAGCTGATCTAAGGTCTGTTCTGACGACGTCACACCTGCACCGAGCTGCATCCTGATCAGACTGAAGCTGACGTATGAACACGCCCACAACCCACTCAGCAGCCAATTAGAGCTGCACAGGTAAGACAGGAGTTTGTCTTCATGCCTCATTCTGCGTTTCAGCTCGACTCCGACAAGAAAAATGCCTGTAGAACGCGACCTGAACTCGAATTTTTTACTTGTGATCTTGGAGAAAGAACATGTACCCCGACTTCACGAGTAGCAGCTGAATGCATCACACAACAACGTCTGCTCCCATGGACGAGCAAACGAGCAGGGTGGGAACACAAAACAGGTGTGAGACGTATCAAGATAATGAAACAGAACAGGAAGCAAAACTGGGCACAGACAGCAAACGCACACCATCTACAAAACAAAACAGGAAGCAGATCATGACACTGAAACATGGACTGAACAGACAAAACACTCAGACAAAAATGTGAAAATACAGTTAAGAAAACAGGGACTGAGACAGAAACAGCTGAACATGCAAATGAACGTAAACAATGCAGAACAGATAAAACAAAAGATTACAAAAAAATTACCACAAAATATTTAATGGATCACTTTGCTGATCCAGGATGTGTGTTAACAGGCTGCTTGGGGTCAAAGGTCGCTGGTGTTTTTTTATGTCCCCCTGGCTGTTTGTCACCTCAGCCGTTCAGTCTGTGAAGGAAAGACGAAGAAAGAGACGAGGAAACGTTACAAAGCTCTGGGGATTTGTTTCAAAGACGTCTATCTGCTCAGGGTGACACACGAGCTGTAGGTGGGAAATAACAAGAACAGAAATAATAAAGGAAGTCGTTCCAATTAACAGATAAATTTAAATCCAATAATGAGATTATAATAAGTCTGATATGAGTGAAGTGTTGTAAACTCGGGGGACGATCAGACGTCCTGTTGTCGCGCAGCAGAGGCGACATGGAGACGCTCATGTTTTCATAATCCTGTTAAGATTTTATTAGTGAGAAGGTGAACTTTTAATCTGCAGCCAGAGACACAGAAACTGTTAATTCATGTCCTCCTGCAACTGCTTGTCTCTCTGTGTAACATTAATGGACTGTTTCCTCCTCATGAGTTCAACACTTTCATCACATTTCGTCGTCCTTTGAAGGAATTAGACATAAATGTTTTAGAGGCTGCACGCTCTCGATGGCGCTTGGCCTGTTATTGTTTAAACTGTAATGTTTCATAAGTTTCCAAAAGGTTCTTCTAATGGAATTTATTTGTAGATGAGTCTGTGGTGGAAGGTCCGTTGAGATGAACACCTTGAAGCCAAAACTTGTCTTTCTGTGGGTTTATTGAATCGGAGCGTTATCCCATCACAGGTCCTCGTTCTGTCTAAAGTCTGACGTCTGTGATGACATGACTGTAGTTATTCTACATATTCAGCAGCACATCATCATTTGAGTCAGTCTGGGTTACAACAAACATTAAGCAGCCCTATGTGCTGCATAGCTGTTAACAATCCATAGAAACGACGCTGGGATACTGTGAAAGTAAAGGTCGGCTTCAAGTGAACAAGCTAAAAAGATTTGTCTCTACATTTAAGAGCAGGCTTAAGACTCTTTGGTAAAGCTTATAGTTAGGGCTGGCTAAGGTGAGTCCTGAACCATCCCTTACTTATGCTGCTATAGGCCTAGACTGCCGGGGGGATTTCCCATGATGCACTGAGCTCCCTCTCCTCTTCTTTCTCTCCCTGTGCAACCTCATCCCATTAATGCATGTTACTAACTCGACTTCCTCCCTTTCCGGTAGTCGTGTGCTTTCTCGTCCCTCTCCTCTCTCCTCCTGTCACTTCCTGCAGGTGTTTCTGGCTCTGGATCTGTGGAGTCTGGATCTGTGGTTGCGGGTCACCTGCTGTCCCCTGTGATCCTGCTCAACACCATCTGCTACAATTAATGTTACTAGTCCTATTGTTATTATTATAATCATTACCATTATGATTATTATCATTAACACTACTATAAATATCTGTACTATTATTCATTCAGTCTAGTCATAGTTTCTAGTCACTTGACATGCGCGAGTGACCTGGAGGGCAAAACAACGACCAACATAGAGGCTCACACCGCGACTCCCCATAGAGACACCGCAAAAGCAGTCAAATTTTTCTCGCTCGACTGCGGTAATGTTTAGCCTACTTGTACCTCCTAACACAGCTCAGGCTTGTCTCGATTATTGAATCCGAAACCACAACAACCATCCAGCATTTTGGTGACAAAAAAGTAACAACCCCAAAGTAACAGTGCATTACTTGTAACTACTTATTATCTTGGTTTGCAAGGCAACAGAAGTTAACAACTTTGTTTAGTTTGTCTGTTAATGCTGGATCCCATTCGCCCTGTGGCGGTGGCGATCGGTTCATTCTGATGTTCTGTCAGTTGCTAAGATGTGAGAACCCTCTGGTGTGCAGCGTTGCAGCGTTGGACGTGTCTCCCCTTCAGTTTATCATCTGATTCTGTTGATGAAGTTATTAAAAGCTGTAAAACCCCGAATGCTTCACGTCTTGTTTCGTCGTTTGTGACTGATCAGCATGTCTGCTCTCGTCTGACTGTTAATGACACACGGGATGAAACGCGCACACGTCAAAACACACCATCAACACTAAACCTGCTGCAGTCAGAGTGTGAGCTGCTGACACGTTGGACCTTCAGCTGACGACAGCACTCGGGGACACAAACTGTTTAATAGTATATGTTAGTACTGTTAAAAACTACATTTTAATGAAGAGATTACATTATATACTGCAGTTTACAGCCGTGTAGTAAAGAGTGTTATTGACGAACAGATAACTACGGAAGCACTGAAAGTTAAGAGAAGGAGAATTGATCTGATGGATTGTTTTCTCTCCTTTGTTTATGGACTTTTGGCTTAAAGTTTCTACAAGGAGTTTTAACTGGTTATCAAACGGTTTCAGTTTAAATTGATGCCTCTTTGTGACCTACATTAGCAAACAGCACTGTCACTGACAAGACAGACTATTTCTCTGTTGTTATAATGAATGTCACCAACAAATGAGGGCCCGTATTCATAAAAAATCTTAAGGCAAAGAGCAGCTCCTAGTGACAAAACTCTAAGAAAATTCTTAGAAATGAGGGCATTTACTCTTAAAATTAAAGAAAAAAATCCTAGTAAAGAAAGATAGTATTTCAGAAAGCATTTTAACTCTTAAAAGAGGTCTTAAGGTCAGAATTGTCTTTTAAACCAACCAATCACAGTCTTCAAAAGATTGTGGCATACATAGCATCGGAGTCAACCCTCACTAAGATGAAAGTTGCTGATCGCTGTTAAGCTCCTACGTAAAAGTTTTTAAGGCCCAAGCCCCGTATTCATAAAGATTCTAAGAATCCTCTCAAAAAACTCTTTATTTATCTAAAAAAACTTTTACATAGGAGTCTCAGCTTAAGAGCGATTAGGGACTGATCTGAGAGCAGCTCTGAGCAAGGAAAAGACAAACTTTTATCTTAGGGTGCTTTCACGCCTGGATCGATTGGAGATGTTGTTCCGAAAAAAGGGGGCGTTGTGGCACTTAATGTAAGTGCACCACAGTTGGGCTGTATGTGGCGTACGATATGCTTTAAAAAGAACACATCTGAAATTTCAGCGCCAACATTTTGGCTTGTGCATACAGTTTGCAACACTGACGCTGCATTAACATCATCAAATAAATCATCCCTGATTATATGACCCAAACATCTTAGTTTATTCACCACATTTAACACTAGGAATAGTTTGTTTCTGATTCTCCTTAGTTTTGGCAATTGTTGTTATGACCTGGCTCAAAAGCCCACAACAAAAGTTAAACACACCACGGTAAACATTTAGCAATTTAAAGGTGATGAACAGTCAGTGAACATCAGTGGGGGGAGGAAGATGGCTGCATGGGAAAAGTGTGTAAGGATTAGCTGTGATGTGCAAGAAACAATAACTACGACTAAAACAGCATGTCCAGAAACCAAAGCAAAGGTGAAACCTGTGAAGAAAAACAGAGGGCGGCAAGTTAGCAGGGAGCCCCGCGTCCTCAGCCCAGCAGCGACATCACTGAGCGTGAGAATAAAGCGTTACAAATACTCTACAGGGCAGTTAGCCCAGGTGCCCAGGGTTACTGCGATCAGTCTCAGCTCTTCACCTGAAAGGGATAGAGATTGGCCACGCCCACACACGACCCCGCAGGGCGTCACAGCAATCACAATCACTTTTTTTAGGGTTAAATTTGATGACATGCTGCATGCCATAACTTGAGCAGACTCTGATCAGGCCAGCACTATGCAGGACGAGACAGGACGTACATCAGATAAGACCATTCCCCACAACGCAGCCAGCCTTATATTCTTTTAGCTTGTTACAAAGGTCATCCATACACAAATTAAACAGGTGACAGCATTCCACCTTGTTTGACCTCATCAGTCACTAGAATGGGTGCAGAAGCGCTCTTCCTCCATTTACTTTGCATGGTTTGATGCATATACCAATAAAGCAAAATCAAATATGGAGGGACCCCTCACTTTTGAAATTTACCAAACAATATACTACGATTAATTCGGTCAAATGCTTTGGACACATCAACACACAAATATTGTAGTTTTACGGATTTTGTAGGCATTTAGAATCTCCTTCAATGCACAGATACACAAATCTGTACTGCGCCTACTTTTAAAACCAAATTGATTTTATCCACCAAAGCGTTTTTTCCTGACGCCACCTGATTTTTCAGTTCAACACGAGCGCTGTATTTTTACAACATGATAGAAACGGCAGCTGCGTGACGAGGCGCTGAGCATCTTTACCACGCAAGGGCGCTGAGCATTTTTTTCCCCACAGTCACTGAGATTTGAAAAATGTTCAACTTTGGAAAAAACACAGCGCTGGTCACTGTCGTCACCAGCCTTCCAATCACAGTGCAGGAGGGGCGGGGCAAACACCACACCGAGCACATCTTCCTCGCCTACAAAATATCATGAACCCCGCCGCTCAGCCTTCTCTACGGTGGCCCTGAAGTGCAAACCACAACAGCAAATCGCCACAACACTACAGCAAATTACCACAACACGACAGCATTTCGCCACAACACTACAGCAAATTACCACGACACGACAGCATTTTGCCACAACACGACAGCAAATCGCCACATTACAGAAAATTACCACAACACTACAGCAAATCGCCACAACACGACAGCATTTAGCCACAACACGACAGCAAACCGCCACAACACGACAGCGATTCGCCACAACACTACAGCAAATTACCACAACACGACAGCATTTAGCCACAACACGACAGCATACCGCCACAACACGACAGCAAACCGCCACAACATGACAGCGATTCGCCACAAATTACCACAACACAATTGTTTTGGCGAAATGCTGTCGTGTTTTGCCGATTTGCTGTCGTTTTGTGGTGAAATGCCGTCGTGTTGTGGTAATTTGCTTTTGTGGTTTGCACTTAAGGGCCACCGTACTTCTTTACATGCAGAGCAAGTAGGCGTGCCGCTACTCTGTGTGTTTACATTAAGTAAAATTGGATAGCCTACTTGCAGCACATCACCTCCACGGATATTATGTCTCATAGCAACCACAGCGTCTCAGGGAAAAAAAAACGCACCTCCAAAGCGCACCCAGCTTTGGTGAACACAGGGCCTTAGATGGCAAGTATAAGGTTAAAGTATTAAAATGACACATTTTTCCCACCTGCCTCTCAGGGCTTCCGTAGAAATAATTATGTCAGCAGGTGTGATGATGGCGACGCGACCGTTCTGTTTTTAATCTGTCTCTCACAGATTTTTATGGACTTTATGAAAAGACACACTCCATCAAACAGGAAGTGTAAATCCTAACTTGACCCTCAGTAATCAGCCGGATGAATCTGAATTCCAGTCAGTGTCTGAGATGAACTCACAGACTGAACAGGAGGAGGATTTCTGTCTCTGTGACCTGAATATTAAATCCCATTCAGGTCGTGTGGATGGGAATCGTTCCGATTGACCTGAAATCCAGACGGAGAGCTCACAGGTTCATTAGCGGCGACTGGGTTCTGTCATTAAGGAAAGCCAAACATTAAACAAGGATTACCTCCGGCTTCCTTCCCTAAATCCAGCTGCTGAACTCTGCCTCGTTAATTACAGAGACGCCCTTCAACCAGCAGACAGAGTTTCATTAAACAGAGATCAACATGAATCCAAACACTTGGACACGACGTCGTGATGCTGTTCATTTCACTTTTAGATTTTACAACTTATTCAGACTCCCTGGCTCCTACTTCAACATGAAGATACACTTCTCTTTCTGTGTGTTCAGTGCAGAACTGCAGTCAGGACAGAGTCTGGAAGAAGCGGGAAACAGCTGCCTGACTGTGTCTAAAGATCAACATTCACCCACCTCTGAAGCTCACGGGTGAACATGCTGCTCCTCGTTTGCAGTTAGCCAGGAACTGTAATAAGTTACTTTTACTCCTTTAAAAAAGTAATGATATTACTTTACTTATTACTGCATATTAAAAGAAATAAGATACGTTACCATATTACTTTCACTACATCACTGGGGAAGGTTATATTACAGTAACGTGTTCCAGGATCTGTTTGATCCAAACAGAAACAGAAATGTTAAAAGAACAATTTGTGCTTTTAGGAGGAGTTAGCGTCACGGGAAGGGCTGAGTGCAGAGGCAGGAGAAACTGAGGTGTGGACCCGATGCAGACATAGGAGGCGAGGAGGATGCAGCGCAGGAGATTTATTATAAAGAAAACCAAACATATAATAAAAGGTATGAGCAGAAGTAAAGAAAATGCTTAAGGATGTTGGAACAATGTGTGACCATGGTTTTAGGAGACGGGCAGTTAATGGCCTCTTTATTTTTAATCAGCTCTTTGAAGAAGCACACTTTAAAGTCTTGCGCACAACTTCAGGAACAATCGATCATCCCTCAAGCGATTTTTATTTATAGATATTTGCAAATTAGACATTACATTACAAACAATAAAGAAAAAGAAAGAATTGGCAAAATCCCAAATGGTATAAAACAATATTTTATCGCAATTTCATAAAAACGCCTCCCTGTTGGCAAACATGTTTCATCTTTATGAAAGACTTTTAGCAGACATGGTTGGAAACATTTAAAATAGAAGCTAATATAGTAATAGAGGAGGAGTTATGGGATAAACTCTGTTACAGGTGCCATGAGTGAATTAATAGTCAACAGTGGAAGGAATTCGACTGGAAAATTAAAATACAGTTATTTTCATACTCATCTGGTCATTTCAAAATTTGTAAAAGACGCCTCTGCAGCTCTATGCTGGAGACAATGTGGTAAAATAGGGACTGTCTGGTAATCCTTACGTACTGGAAAAACATTAAAGAAGAAATGGATAAAATTGTATAAAGAGAAGTTCCCTCAAATGTACGTTTTTTTCTTACTAGGTGTTACATCAGTTGATGTTTTCAATGCCGACCAAAAATATATTTTACGTATATTACTACTAATTGCCAAAAAAAACATTACTGCTAATTGGAAGTCCGTGAAATCACCAACTGTAACTGAATGGAAACAGAGACTAAAACAGATTTATATGACGGAAAATTGCAAAAAACCGACCTTTTTAATCAGAGGTGGCACATGGTTAAAGAATATTTAAATCTATAATGTTTTTTTTTGTAGATATCACTATATTACTGAGCCCCTAAGGGGACATGGGTTAAAAAAAAAAATATATAGAATTTTCGTGCGCAAGAGAAAGTATCTGGTGCTCACCAGAAAGTATCCAGTGCGCACTAGAAACAATCTCGTGCTCACCAGTTTGGTCAGCGTCATCAGCAGCCTGCAGGATGATCATTGTTGTCAGATCAGTTCACTGCACGGTGTTTGTTTGTCTACAAGGCCTTAAATTATTTTCTAAAACTAATAAATGCTGATATTCTGTAAGAGAACATCCTTAAAAACGTCTCAGACTGAACATGTTTATTAGAACCAAATTGGCTCATTATATAGTCGAATGGCATCACCTGCAGAAACCAGTAACTGGTCGACCAATCATCTCTGCAGGCACTTATTTTAAGACTCATGAACATGATGGTAACAGTGATTTTGTTTACTTTGTGATATCTGATATTGGTGAAATGTTCCGATCAATATTGTGATGCTGATTCCAACAAATCCTGAATCTGACGTCAGGGCTGCTGCACGTGTGTGAATATGAGCAGCAGGAGGTACGACGTGTTAGATTTGATTTGGTCGGCTGCAGGAGGCAGATGCCTCTGACATCTGGGCGATGTCAGCGTGTAGTCAACACATTGTTAGCGCCGCAAATGTGCAAACAGATTAACAGGCGGGAGAGCAGCCGAACCGCCGCTGCTGAAACTCAGGGTGAGAACGAACCTGAGAGAGACAGAAACAGCAAAGATAAAGTCTGACAGGATCACTGTGGGGAGGACAGTCTGTCCGTCAGTAACGACAGAGAGACTGTGCTCACATTAACAGCAGTTTTCTTCCATTAAAAAAATACTTTTGCCATAACTTTGGATAAACAGCTCATTTAAAAGAACCCTGAAAAAAGATTTGATCTGAGAGGAGAGGTTACCTGTCTGATCCTGGCAAAATAAAACACTCAGATGTTTCGTTCAACAGAGAGCAGAACGCAGGTAAGTGACGGAATAGGTGCTGGTAATGAGGTTTATTTGAAAACCAGGTGAAACTTACAGGAGTGGTGACGGAGACAGTCCAAACAGAAACCCCAAAACATCCAGAGGGTTAACCAACAGAGCGAACGTCCACAGACGAGGAACATGGAACGAGATAAATCCAAAACCAACAAACAATGAACCAGCACGCAGTGAAGGGAGCAAACCACTCAGATACAACAGAAGGGCAGAGCGTAGTGACACACAGGTGAAACCGCTAGACAATCAGTGAGGCCACAAACACAGGAAGTAACACAAGAACACTAGGAGCAGACAACTACAAAGTAAAACAGGAATCAGAAAACACCTCAGAACCGTGACAATCACACTTAAAAACAAGCACTGTGCAGCTAAAAGGTGACATATTCATGCATTTCCATATATTCTGTATTGAAAATCAGAATCGGGTTTACTGTCAGGTACATTTTCACATACGAGGACTTTGCCTTGGTATTAATTGGTGCTTACAGTACATGAGCAGAAATTGAAATATAAATATATAATACTTCAAATAACGAGGTAAAACGTATTTAAAATGAGTCACTGTGAGCCAAAACCTCAGATTTCCCACGGTCCCGAACGCTCCGGTTTCACCCGTTACTACTTCTCTGGTTTTTCCCACCCACGAAGGAACGAACGGGCCCGTCGTCCTGGCAACCATTACTCTCAGACTGTCTGTACCGCCCAGCGATCGCCACGCCAGCCTGTTGAAGTTCAAAACGTCGCCAAGAAAGTGATTTTTCATTTACAAAAAAAAATTAAGCTTGTTCTGTTTTCCTAAAGAAGAAACGGCTTCTTTTCCCGGGCCAACGGCAGCACCGTGAATATTTACGTTTCATCCCCGAAATGATTTCAGTTGAAAACCACTGACACTGTCAGAGACACTGACGGACCACAAAGCAACAATAACGGGCTGGAAATGCAGAATATTAGCTCAGCTTTAACTCCACACATTAGTTGTAGGGAGCTGTTGGGTAAATAATAGTAAACAGAGGACGGTGTAGACCTGCTCGATAAGAAAAGAGCAATAAGATGACTTATTATGAACGGGCACCATGTAAATATGTATGAAAGTTATTGTTTCTTAAACTTTACAAAAAAATCATGTTCATGTCCTGTGATGTGTGGAGCGGATCAGCGCCAAAAGTTATTTATTTATTATTCATGTTTAGGTAAAGACGAGTGTATCTGATGGACCAATAATACCTGAGCTGGTTTGTCTCAAATACAGGAAAACAAACGTTGGTAAGAAACGTTTTGAAAAAGCGCCTCATGGCTGCACGACTGATAAAAAACAGGAACCTCTCCATAAACACACCATGAGGTGCCGAACTCTTCAGTCACAGAGTTAAAGTTCAATGTCAGGACATTTTATTGGGTCAAAACTTGACATACAAACATTTGCTAAACTTTTACAAGGATCAATGAACAAGGTGGGTTTTTTTGAAAGTATCAATAAAAGTAATTATCATCTTGACACCAAATAAAAAAGTGAAAAAGAAAATGAAGATCGGTTTGGTTGGTCCCAGAAACCAGTCTGAGTCTCTGCAGTGATCTACAAACATTCACATATTTGTGAAGTCCTTCCACCTGCTAATCACAACTAAGTGATTATAAAACCTTTTAATAAAAGTTCTTTAGAGCACTACTTCAACCAGCACCTCACCGTGTTTCTGTTGGTGAAACGTTTCTCTTACTTTTATTGTGAAGGATTAAACTGGGCATGTTGGGATTTGACTTCCTGTTTATTTGTCTGGGAGCAGACGGGCTGCTGGGTTAATTAAAGCAGAGAAATCCTTCTGGGTGAATTATTGCAGCAAAATATATCTGCTCATGCCACGAACTGAGGACAACCGGTGGGAACTCAGGCTGTTAGACATATTAAGTAATTGTACTTTAAAATTTACAAATTAATATTATTTTCATTGTTTGTTATTTCAGTAATTGTTCCTTTCTTTGTTTTTGTTTTTTTAAATTTCACATTTGATACTGATTTTGTTTGGGTTTTTTTCTTATAAATATTCACACACTGACACGTTTACTGTTTATTTATGTAAATTTTTAATATTTAATTTTTATTTTTAACACGCACGTTAACTTTTAATTTTTTATATTTAATTTTATTTATTTAGTTTGTTTTTTTTTAACACACAAACACACACTTACTTTTACTTACTTTATTTAATGAACTGTATAAAATTAATTGTTGTGTTGTAATTTGTTTGTAGCTTTTGGAAATATTGTTTTACATTCATGCCAATAAAGCTAGACTGCATCTGAAGCTGGACTGCTGTTGTGACCCTGGTCTGGAGTTTTAAATGAATAAAAACTCTTAAAACCCAAAACGTGCCGCTGCTCTGAATCTTCCTGGACTTCATTCTGAGAAACAGAGGAACTGAACCTCTGGATGTCAGTTTGTTGGTGAAGTTGAGTCAGACCTTGAAGTTTGATGATCGGCTCCGTGAGGAAGTTAAAGTCCCCGGGGACCTCAGCCGGCGGGATCCGGGGCCGAGCGTTTCCTCGACACCCACGTCGCAGCGCCGCGCCCCGGGTCGCCGGACAATACATCACAGTGTGTTTAAACCAGCCTGGAGGAGGCTGCGTGGGCCGACGTGGACCTCAGCCAGACCTTCCCTGAACATTCCCAACAGCTGATGAGCAGGAAGGGAGCGGGAGAGTCCCGGCCCCTCCCTGAGTCTGGCAGATATCAAGCAAGACTCGTCCCACAACGGGTTTAATTCAAATGTAAAGCAAACAGACGACACAAAGAGCTGCTGTGGCCCCACTCTCCCTCCGCCTCGCATACGCGTTCAGGAAGAAAGCTGTGTAATCTTTCCTTCTGACTTCAGTTCCTCCGCTCGGACCGCACGCTGCCAGGCCTCGCCTCGTCTAATCCTCTGTCCGTCCAATCGCCGCCAGCGTGGACTCCCTGCAGCCCGACGCCTCGTTAATCACCTCCAAACAGCTTCTTCTTCTCGTCCAGAGACGGGTTTGTTCTGTTAAACTGAACCGGAGAGAAGAAGCGTCCTCTGAGGCGACTGCTCGAGAACCGTCCTGACCCGAGAGACAGCGGCTGAAACAAAGTTGAGATGTTACAGAGAAAGTTCTTCTGCTCACGTCGCGTCATCAGAGGTCAGAGGTTCTGTTTCTGACAGCTGCAGTTTCCTTCCTTCCTCGTGTTCTTATCTCCTTCTTTCCTCCCTCCTCTTCTTGACTTTCTACTTCGTTGTGCCCGCCCTTCTTCCCCTCTACTTTTCCCGCCCTTCTTCCCATCACAGCGTAAACACTTTACTTTTGGGAGCACTTCCTTTTTCTTTCACAGCAGGCCTTCTGCTCTAATTGCACATGCAATAATTAATCTCTATATACACGATAATACAACTGTTCAGTGTCTTTCATTCTTGTTTTTAAGCCTAATGCACCTTCAGTTGTGACAATCCCAATAAAAGTCTATCTCGTCTTTTTTTTATCTGCCATTACTTCTTTACTTCTGCTTTATCCTTCCTTCTTTCCCTTTGATCAGAAAGCAGATATGAAAAATAACTGATCGTGACTTTGGGGCACTTCCTGTCATGTTTGATCCTTCAGCACTGAAGAGAAGCGCTGGATTAGTTTTCTTTTGATTTCTTCTTTCTACTGCGCTTATTTTCACGCTCTCTTCCATTTTCCGCCTCTTTCTTTATCACCTTATTTTCCTTCTCTTTGGCTTTATTTCCAATTGTCTTTCCCTCATTTCAGTCCTTTGTTTTTTCTTCTTCCATTTTCTTCTTTCATTTCTTCCAGCCCATCCTCGCCAGAAACACAGTAGCACAGGTCTATTATAGTACAGCTTATTACAGCCCATTGGTTTTTTAGCACCCTCTAGTGACCGTACGACGGCATGCAAGGAAGCAGGAAGTCAGAAGACGTATTATAAATAGCAACAAAGTCTGCATAAGGAGGCAGGATGGGTCAAACTCCGGCTATCACACAGGAGAACAGGAGTCCCATGTGAAACCAAGTAAATGTTGAGTTATTTTTAGGTGTTGCTCTCAACAACGGCACAACGGCCTCCTGATAAAATCTACATCTGTCCACTGCAGAGGCTCTTTCCTCCTTGAGGAGTAACTAGTATAAATTAGTGTATTAGTACAATATTATAACAATAAATAAACATATTCATAGGTTACACTTTATTTGGCTAATGTCTGTTCACAGATTGTTTGTAGTAGGCCTGTTTTTAACATTTCAACTGATTCACTAACTGTTTTCGTCTTCGTAAGATTTGGGGCTAATGTTAGCATATTCATAATGTAGTTTAATAGTATCCTATAATATTAATTCCAGTTACAGCAGTTTCATTGTTTGTTCTCATTCAATAAATCCTTGTGCAAGAAAAATGCTCTGCATTGTGGTGAGTCTCTGACTTGTTAATGCTAAGTGCTAATCAATAATCAGAACCATTCATGCAGAAGGAGTTTTTTTAATGTCCCGCCTCATCCAGGCTGTGATTGGCTGGTTCACGAAAGCTGACACTGAGAAGCAACTCATAATAAGCACCCAATTTATATCCTCTGCCACTGGATTAAGCAGACAAGAGTAATAATAATAATAATAATAATAATAATAATAATAATAATAACTTTATTGCAGACACAGTTCCATACAACACATCATGCAATACACAATACAAGGAAATACATAAATAATAAAAAATACATACATAAAAATTCCATATTAGCCTAGGATATGCAGACTATTGCACCAATGTCCTCTTAACCTAGAAGTGTATCTATAACAGCTTTTCAGAGGACTGACTAGGGCTTCAATTATCTGATTCTCTGACTTGTCCAGGCGACACATAAAACTAAACATCAGTTGTCTTAAGAGTGCCTCCCAAGTTGGCACTCTAGTAGACGCAAACAAATGACTAGCACTAAGTCACCTAGGGACACAAAGCAGCAGCCTCATTGCATCATTATATGCTACCTTAAGCATCTGCATACTCTTTCTCTTATAGTTAGACCACAACTGAGCAGTATATAGCCGTGTAATGTAAGTTCTAAACAGAGAGCACTTCACACGGTCAGAACACATGGAAAACCTCCTTATAAGCACGTTAGCTTGAGAATAAATTTTACAGCTCTGACGGTATAGGTCTTTGTCATCCGTCCTGTCATTAGATATGACATGACCTAAATATTTAACTTCCTCACACACAGCAAGAGGCCTATCTGACAAATAAAAGGTCGGGAAAGTTGAATTCCTGTCCTCATCGCTTCTATCATCATGTGACTTTTCTTAGCGTTATACTTTGTCATAATCAAGGCCATGCTGAGAGCACACCTCAATCATCTGCTGCAGCCCAGCACTATATGGACACAGCAGGACCAGGTCGTCTGCATACATAAGATGATTAAGAACAGTGTTGCCCACAAGACAGCCAGTTTTTAACCAATTTAGCGGGTCTGATAATTTGTCCATATAAACATTAAATAAAATAGTGCTAATCTAAGGCCCCGTGTCCATCAAAGCGTTTTTTTCTGATGCCAGCGTCTTTTTTCAATTCATTCCAATGGGAGCGCTGCATATTTCCAAGCTGCTAAAACTGTCACTTTTTACCCAGTTGTCCAATCACAGTAGAGGAGGGGCGGGACAAATACCACACTGTAGCAACGGTTACTATCCTGGAACCGGGCCTCATCTAACCTCAGCTCTTGGACCAAACAGTAGTACTCGCCGAACTCACCGACGGCGAGTCCATCCTCTCTCTCCACCAACTTCTCCTCATACAGCGCAAGGGCCAGAGCAAGTAGGCTACTCTGGTGTTGACATTTTTACATCAAGTAACATTAGGAAGAACTACTTGCAACCACGAGTTTGATGTATCATAGCAACCAAAGCAGTCGGAAAAAAACATGGACTGTATAAAAAAAACGCTGAGCCTCAAAAACGCCCGCTAGCGCTCACTGTTGTGCGTTTTGAGAAGAGCAGCTGGCGTTTTCAGCTGGCAAAAAACGCTTTGGTGGACACGGGATCTATGAGGAAAAAAGTCCTGGTCCTGGTCAAAGCAATGCAAAACACACACAATGAATGCCAACTTAGAAATCCTGGCTGGACACATCTTTTAGGTCCCAAAACGAGGACATATCCAGGAAAAGAGGACGTATGGTCAGTCACCCTTTGACGACCGTTTCCTGTCAAGCAACAGGCTTACAGTCGTTTTAGGCCTCTTGACAATCAACATATTTTGTAGTTTGGGTACGAGGCCGTGTTGTTTCTTCTCATCTAAAAGCATGAAAATCCCCATGAAAAGGAACTTTTCTGAAGACTTTTACCTCTCCAGTAGTACTGGATTACTGCAGTGAAGTTTTGAAAGCAGGACTTTGTCTCTTGCAGCAGACACACTTGGACACGATGTCGAGTCTCTGCACAACTTTTCTAACTTCTCGGTGAATTTCAAACGCAGCGGAGAACCTTCCTTCACTTCATGTCACCATGAATATTTATGTTTGCTCCCCGGAAATGATTTCAGCTGAATGCAAAATGTTGATTGTTCCTGTTTGTGTCTTTCACATAACGACGCTGATGTCTTCGCTCCGCCTGCAGGATAATTACATCTTATTTTGAAATGTATATCTAAGCTGCTGCCGGAGGATCCCGGCGTTCATTTTAATTGTGAGGAAACACACATGAAGACTAAGAAAATATCTGGGCCAGATGTGATGGAGGAGAGCGAGCGGGCGAGCGAGCGAGGGCAATTTGCATTTCATTTTAAGGCTGTCGGCAGATTCCTCACAGCGAGATGCATCGAGGAACAAACTGTTACTGCCGGTGTGGAGTTGAAGGAATTTCCTCGTTGTTGACGGTGGAAGGTGAGATTGTGGACAGGGGATATATGAAACGGCTCCTCCTATAGTAATTAGCGGTGGAGGCTGTAATTGGGCAGAATCAGTCTTACTAAGTGATTTCCTGACTGTCAAACGAGCCAAATTAATTTGAGTGATACTTTTCATTTAGTTAGCATCAAACAGCCCCTCCACTCGGCCTCCATATGGGCGTCTGATGCAACGCTCGCCATTAAACCGCCGCAGCCAGATGTTCCCCCTCAGCCCCGCCATTATCAATGCAAATTTATTCATTAAACAATTTAATTGTGTCAATGATTGACAGGCGGCGGCGTGATGACGGAGGAATGTTATCAAGCTAATAATCTGTTAGTCTTATTAACTCCCTGTGTCAGCAATATGGCTGTCAACATTTATATGGATTAACCCTTCTAATGTCGCCACACACACACACGTCAGCTGCTTGCCATGACAACAGAGGGGCTCACGGGCACGTTTCGATGTTCACAAAACACAGCGCCATCGCTCGCCGTCACCGCCCCCCAACCTGATGGAGAGGGAGGGGTGTTTGTTTGTATACAACTACAAACACACAAAACATCTTCTCTTCCCAAACATATTTTTAAAAATGACCAAACTTTCCAGAGAAATAAACAAAACACTTAATACTCCCTTTCCAAAATGTCCTCACAGTTTGCACGCTGACATTATATTACCAAGGTAAGTGGACGCAGTCACCTCATGAATTAGGACGATGCTTCAGTGTTTCTTTTCTCTGTTATTTACAGCTCCAAACAGGAAGCTGTGAATGTAAATCTCAGAAAGTGTGAGTTTATCCGGATAATCTGAGAACCTCAGCATGAAAACTGGTTATTAAAATAAACAAAGACAACATGAAAACCACAGCAAACCACATTATATATTATAATGTAATATATATTCTGTTTCTGCTGGGGTTGTATCATCAGAGTACAATGTGTCTGTTTTCTAATAAACAATACATATTGCAATGTATGTAACTGAACTTACATAACTAACGTAGTTAATTTAACCCAAACTATGGGACCTTTTCCTAAACCGAACCAAAATGCAGCGTTTCACAACGTGAACCACTGGTTTTATTTTGAAGGCTAACGAGATGTTACGTATTTATTCTTGCTAACTTGACCTACACTTGCAAAAACAATGCCAAAGGTTAAAAAGCGACACCAAGGGGTCTTGACAAAGCGTCTTTGACGATTTGGGAGTGAGAACATGTTGAGGCAGCCGGTTGGTATTTTGGCTGGACGTGAGATACTGAGCCCCTGACAGCTACAGGTTAGTGAGCTACACCTAAGTTATGTGCACATGTTTTCTTTAGGTCGGGAAGTTTGCATATCATCTTCTAGTGGAGTACAACATCAGGTGTTTTAAAAGCAGCAGCAGTCATTCTTTAACTATGGAACTCCTTACATCTGACATCAATTAATGAATTCTGTGACTGCTGCAGACTTTGGAAACATTTCTCTTTGTACCAAACAAATAGAGGCCCTTTTTGTTCTAACTAACATTCAGCACAGTCTCCAGTAGACAAGGCTGTGAGCAAACCAAAATCCATGTTTCCATGTTTTCGTAAACAGTCTCACTGTATTTCCCTTTTATAAACAGAAGGACCTCCAGCTCGTCCCCCTCTGATGGACGGTTCAGACTCGCACCGACCATAAAACTCTTAATTTCATCTCCATCTGCCTGCAGAGAGTCACCTGTTTCCTCTAAACTCAGGGCTGTTCATCAGCCCGTTACACCTGGTGTCTTTATAACGGCACACTAGATATCAACCATTTTGTGATAATGTGATTTTCTATTAAATTACGGCAGCTCGTCTTTTTTTTTTCAGGCCTGTTTCTCTGTTAAATGTTTCCAGCAGAGACGTGGTGGAGAGAAGAATCCCTGAAATTCAGTTTAGCTGTGTTTTTATTGCCCATAAACGTTTTATGCTGATGTACAGTAAAAAGCTTATGATCTAAAACGATAGCGTAGCAACATAAATCTGATCCAACGGATGTCAGATAGATTCGTGGTATGAACATTGTATTTTATAAAAAAGAAAATAAGCTGTGAATGTTTTCTGATTACGTTGATTTTTCTTTTCATATTCTGTCAAATTAGCCTAAGTTAAGCATAAAAGAAGCAGGAGACTGATAGTCTAAACCACAAGAGAAAAAAAATTGGAAACAAAGACTTAACTGTACCTTATGTACAATTTTTATTGATTTAAACATGTTCTAATTCATCCCCCATTCTTTAAATTATTGAATTTGTTTACTAACAAGCTAAGATTTGGACCAGTTTAGCCTAGCTTAGCACAAACACTGGAAGCAAGGGGAAACTGTTGGCCTAGCTCCATCAGAAGAGAAATAAAATACATCTTCTAACAACTCCTTATCTCTACTGATTCACATGTTAGCTAACATGCTAGTCACCAATCTAATCCACGGCGCTATTATGAGTTCAGGACTTTAGAGACTGTTCAGTCACTGCACTCAGTAACTTCAATGCTAACTGCTGCTACACAATGTCAAATCACAATGTGGTTTACATTGTAAATTTGAATGGAGTTTTTGGTGGATTTTTTCCCTGTTAACGTGGCTAGGCTAGCAGTTTCACCTTACTCCCAGTCTTTAAGCTAACATAGGCTAACAGCCCCCGGTTTTGGTGGCCTGTCCCAGTCGCTGTTCCCGGAAATGTTTTTAACTGTGTGTTAATCATAGACTGTGTAAGGTATTACAGATCTGAATTTAAGTTTTACGTGCCAGAAAGGATGGACAGCAGAGCAAAGAGGTGTTGTGCCGAAAAGTAATTGCTGAAAACTGACTGCCATCCGCGGGAGCACGCGCAGCATGTTGAATCGCCCAGCCTCTTTACGTCTACAGCTGCTTTTATCTTGATCAAACAAACATCACTTTATGTCCATGGTAATCGCAAAGATAGGTCTTTGTGATAGGCCTACTTTTAACGTTTCTTTCAACAGAATAATCACAATTGTCGGCAATAAGTGTTTGCAGTTTATCGTAACCGAGCACGACATTTTTGTGATTATAAGCAATAATAGAAGCCTGTTGTTGCCGATAGATTATGCATTTCTAATATCCTCATATTTGGAAAACAGACTACTATAATAACATGACTTACTGCTGAGACATATAAAATAAAGACAAGATATCTTTTGCAATTATCCGTTATAACTCTGCATTATTTAATTTGCTGTGTACCAACCAATCCAGTCCTTTTTACCTGCTGAAATAGGTTAGCAGATTCATGTTCTCCAGTCTTTGTGCTAAGCTAGGCTGACAGACTATGGATTAATTTCTGTACTGGAACACAAGAAACCGATATCCATTAAAAACATCTGACTTTACTTAAACGTCAGCTACTAAACCTATTAGCCAGTTGACTTTATCTACTAAACCTTAGCTAGTAAAGTAATTATCTAGTTAACATATTAGCAAACTATTAGCTATAGCTAACAAGTTTACAAGCTGATATTAGCAGTCCCACAGTGTTGTCACTGACACATTTTAAGCAGCTAGTTCAAACTGTTTTTATCCTGTTTCCATTTTGTGCTAAGTTAGGCTAACAAGCTATGGATTTATTTCTGTGCTGGATATACTTTGAAACATCTGGACTTAAACTTCTTTTTACTTCAGCTAGAAAACCTATTAGCAAGTTAACTTTAGCTACTAAACCTTAGCTAGTGAACAGCTATTATCCTTTGTTGTTCTGGGATATTGGCATCAACCAACCCCAGTCTTATGGCTAAAATCTAATTTCAGCAGATTCTCATTGTGTTTTCAACTTTAGATGGAGCCAGTTCGAACCGTTTCCTCCTGTTTCCAGTCTTTGTGCTAAGCTAGGCAAAACATGTCCTGGTGGAAAACCACAATGTTTGCTTTTGCTTGTTATTTCCACACCTACTCTGTAAACAACATGTAAATCAGACAGAGTTGGAGTTGCTGGAACATTGATTCTGCAGCATTTAGCATGCATGCTAACACGAGAAGCTCTTGATGTTTTCTGTGTACTTTCTTCTTGCTTGACGCTCAGTAACTTCTCAGGCTCTCCACCTGAGGCCGCTCGCTCTGAAAAACCGGCGAGCAGGATTGGCGAGGGAGGAGGGTCTGAGGGCCCCTCAAAGGGGGTGCTCGGCGTCCCCGGCGGCATTTGTGTGTTTGTGGAAATCATTACAACTTGGATGCTGGAAGCTGCAGGAGGCTCGGCACGGCGAGGGGAAACGCTCTGCATGTGTTTACGGTGGATCAGATTTGGTTGCTGACATGTTTGTGTTTTATTATTGACGAGAAGACGACTCCAAACATCCAAACTCACCGAGCCTCTGCGAGCACCTCCACCTGACTAATATTTATTTCATCATCAGTTTATTCTGTGTGTTGACTTTAGGTTTTATCGGGCTGTTAAAACGATGGTTTGTTGTGTTTTACTCTTGACGGTGGAACTTTTTAAAGATCTTTGCATTTCACACTGCAACTTTTGCTCGTTCTGGAGCTTCTCATGGTCCTCATGGTTTATGACACATCAGGACTTTTAAACTGTAGATAATTTAAATATTTTCTAAATGAGTAAAACACATTAATATGTTTTTATTTTTCTCCTTGCAGCTTGGAAATTTTTATTTCATTCTTCTCTTTTTACTGCATATTCTATATTTATGATCTTTAGTAATTACAGTGAGATAACTGCTGTTATGAATTGATTTAATTGAGATGATCGAAGGCTCACTGACAGGAACAGATAAAGGAGGGTTTCAGTGTTTCAGGCCTGAACGTGTGACGTAGAAACAACAAAAAACAACACAATTATTATGTTTTTGGAAACGAGCGTCTTGAAATCCTTTGAACTTATTATTCAGCCAACAATTAGGCCGAGCCCCGGAGCTGGTTCCAGGTCAGGCTGAGAGTTTCTGATCCGAATACAAACACGCAGTGTCTGCTTCTTTGTGTGTGTGTTAGAGGATGTCGGAGTTCTTCTTCACTGAGGGAATATGTTTGGGTGTGTTTTCCCTGGGTCAAGCCTCGCAGGCAGTACTTTCTGTGTGTGCGCGTGTGTGTGTAGGTGTGTGTAGGTGTGTGTATGTGTGTGTTATGACCTCAGGCAGGTCTGGACCTTGGGGGACGGTTCTGGTCTGTTTGTTTTTCTTGGGAGGAGAGGCCGCTGCAGGATACATGCGGCTTAATGAAGTGTTCATCACTGACACATTCTGGGCCGGTATTTACCAAGCTTCTCAAAGTGCCATTTTAGTCTTAAGTGCAGAGAATTCATAAAATTTACTCCTACTTTTAAACTTAAGTATAAAAGCAAGTTATCAAATTTCTTAAAGCTAAGAATCACACTTACTCTCCCAGTTATTTAAGAAGCTCCAGAGGTCTCTCAAGTGGTTAGGAGCTGCAAGTGGGGGCTTGTGATGGCGCTGTGGAGACGACGTGCAGTTAAGTAAGACGGGGTCAGACAGCGCAGGCATAATCTTTGTCAGCAAGTTGGTGTGAGATGACGTCCCTCATCTCATCACTGACTTTGCGCAATAATGCGTTTTCAGCTAAACTGAAAGTTGTGCTGACGCTTCGTTTCTTTACCACGGGACAAACGCAGCAATGCTGATATTTTTGGGCCGTCACAACCATCAATAAGCCGAATAGTTGTGGAAACAATTATAGCACTTAGGTTACAGCTCCGCACACTGTCAAGCGTTTCATCGAATCCCAACAACACCCCCCGTAATCCGACAGAAGCAAACATAGTTCATGCAAATAGCCGGCTTCCCAGGAGAAGTAGGTGCATTTAATGGCGCTCATATAAAGATAAACTTTTTTTATCTTTCATTTATTAATTTGTAAGCCTATTTCATAATTCTCTTGAAAATTCTTTATTGTTAAATGTGTGTTGAATATAAACTCCTTTTGCCATTCGATGCGAATTTATGTGAGAATATTCTTAAATAAGGAAATCTATTCAGTGATTGGTCCTTGGCTACATCATCTACACTTCACTCAAATTAGGATTATGATGCTTGATAACTAACTTTTAATCACAGCTTGAGCCAAGAATTTTCTTACTCTTAAGTCAGTACCTAAGTAACTAATTCTGAGAAGCTTGATAAATACGGGCCCAGAACTCCATCTACATTTCTGTACGTTTTAGAGAAACACTGACTCCATGTTTTCGCCACACAGCATCCATTTACAGATGCTGTCAGTCTTTTTATTAGATATGAATCCTCATGCAGGTTCCTCCATGTCTTTAATTTATTAATTTGTTTTAGTTTGAATCCATAAAATCAGTGGGTGCACCTGGAAAAGTTTACAAATTCTCGATGCAGTTTCATGTTATTTTATTCTGTTTAACTCATTGACCAATTAAAAGACAAAACAGTGTAAATGAGCCAGAGTTAGCCCTGAAGGCAGTTTTTATTCATCTCAGGCCAGATGTTAAAAAGGCAGCATGAAAATAAAACAGTTCACTAACACAAAGCAACAGTTGGGTCCCACGTGTACATACTACAGTCCTACATATTAACTGATGGGATGCCGCACTTAAACAATAACAGAACATTTAATTTGTTATTAACATCATTAGTATTTTTTTTATCATTTATTAATATTATTTATATCATATGTAACCTGGTGCATTGACGCCCTACTTCTCGACCATGTAAGAGAAACACAGTTCAGTCGGCGTAGTAATCTGACAACTAAAGCAAGAGTTTTAGGCTTTAGGAAGTCAGCTGACGTCGTAGAAGTCCATAAAGGGAGCAGGTTCGGTCGACGAATCGGTCAGACGTTCGGTTCCTGTGTGACCACGAAAGACCATGTTCACTTGTTGTTTTAACCCAAACCAGGATCTGCTCCTGAACCCAACCAAAGGCTTTCTGACTCGTGGATGATGCTGTGAAACGCTCGCAGTTTGGTTACGTTTAGGCACCAAAGCTGCTTCGTTAGGATTTGCTTTAGTGCATCAGTGAGATTCCTCTGTACAGATCGGCTTGGTGTAGCTTGGGTCACTCTAGCTCAGCTCTATCACTTTTTTGAAGGCAAAAATGTTTTGAGAAAGAGCCCACGACAAGAAATGTTAACTAACAAATGAAAATGCTCCGAGAAAGGTTTATTTGCCGAATAAAAAAATTTAAATATAGAAGAAACGAATATGCATTGTCCAAAAAAAGTAACTTAAGCCAAAAAACCTACCAACCTGCTGATTACGGCGTTATATTCTGTTATATTTTTATTTTTAACACCTGAATTTTGTGTTTTCCTTTCCATAAATAAATAAAAATGTTTCCACCATAAATTAGTCCAGAGAACTCGCCAGAATGCAGGAATTTAAGTTTTTTATGCTCTAAATTTTCTGGGGAACGACTCATATATATATTTCAGCATTAAACATTTCTTCTCGTCTTGTTCTCATGAACACAATATTTTGCAAGTGCTCGATCGTCTCACCCCTAATCTGATCCTTTATGTCCTAACACCCCTTTTCAACTGGTAATGACGCTCTTGCACACTGGTTTATACCAATACTGTTTTGTTACTGACAAAAACACCAGTTAGCTAGTGTTAGCTAATAGCTATCCTGAAGCTAACAGCTAACACAGCCTTGACGGCAACGATATGTTGTTCACAACTAACGTTTAATTATAAAAACAAATATCAAACGAGTAAAAACATTAAAAGCATCAGATTGTATACATATGGGATAAATGAAATGAGGCGATAATTCAAGTAAAATCACAGAAAGTGTAAAAGAAAAGTGAAAAAGACGACAAGAGGTGAGGAGCTGCTTGTTCTCTGAGACTGCAGGAGGAGGAAAACCTGAATCATAAACCTTTCTGACGGCTCAACCTTTCAGAAAATAAAAAAGCTTTCGGCGGACGAGCAGCACGGACAGGTTCAGAATAAATGTTGTCAGAGCAGAAAGGTGTCGGCTCTCAGGTCGCTCATTAGAGCCGACAGCAAACAGGAGAAACAAGCGTCCAATCAAACATCCGCCGCTGCAGGACGAGTGGGAACCGACAGCACCGCTCCACCTCCACCTCCCCCGAGACCCAGCTCGCATTATCCTACGGTAAACAGAAACCCTCCTCCTCCTCCTCTTCCTCTTCTTCTTCTTCTCTGATACGGGTTATTACTCTGACACCTGCGCCTAACATGTGGAACTTAATGTCTTTTCATTTGCCATTTGTTTCCTCCTAAACAAGGTGCAGGGTCCCAGGGTGGGTTCGTCTGCTGGGAGCCCAACGCCAGCTGGGGGTGTACAGACGGGACAACTCACACCATCACACACAGCGTTAACCCTCCTGACGCAGTCAGAGGCGTCAGTGTTCATATGTAAATGTTGCTTCACATCAGCAGGTTCACACGCCGGCGGCTGAATGAAAAGATCTGTGTCTCGTTCAGTAAAGAGACGGCTGATGAAATAACACTTTGGACACATCAGGTCAGCGGTGGAACAAGTACTCAGATACTTTACTGAAGTAAAAGTACTAATACCGCACTGTGTAAATACTCCACTACAGCTCATGCATTCAGAACCTTCCTTAAGTAAAAGTATGAAGGTGTTTTCAGTTGGATGTAGAGCGGAGTCAGTTAAAAATGCTTTAACATTTTTACAGCCGATCACAATTATTGATTTTGCAGTGACGCTACAACACCAGCTGACGTGCAACTATAGTTTTGATTGGTCTGAGGTTTCTGTGGTGGGCAGCGCCGAGTGTTGCAGGAAGTACGTCAGAGAAGTGTGATGGTCGAGGAGCTCGACCGTGAATTTCAGTCATCGCTAAGAAGATTGACAGAAAAATTAAATGTACCAACAAAGCAGAATGTTTCTGAAAGATGTTTTGACGCCTCTTTAAAATAAAAAAAGTTTGAATTTGTAAAAAACTTCAACGTTCATATCATTTAATATCAATAATTATCAGGATAAATGTCAAATCTTTATTATATTTATATTTTGTTGTGCAGACGTTTTGCGGAAGAGACTATTGTGTACATAAATATATAAACTGACAATATAAAAATAACAACAAAGATTAACAATTAACAACAATATGAATAGCTGAGGGAACCTGCTGATACTCAAACTCTCATGAATCCAAAACCAATATATTTTTTCACATCTAACAGACCCTGCCAAGCCAATTAATAAATATATCATTAGAGCTCATGCAGAGCTTATTTTATGGTCCTAAAAGTCATCTACCAAAGAGCGGCCCATTGTAGCTGACTCTTTGTGACGATGCATTTTCCAGCTGATTCAACGAGAGTTTAACAAGTTTTTTCAGCTGAAGAAGGAGGAGGACTTTCTCAGCACATATGAGAACTCTTCATCCTGCAGGTTATCACCACCACCTGGGCATACAGGGTTTCCACTGGACAGGAAGCTGATGCTCATCGACTAATTGGTTCGGTAAATGTAAACGACTCCTGTCAGCAGCTCCTGTTAGCAGGTAGCGTGGATGTAGAGGCAGCTGTAACCGGATTACTGTGATACTGAAGAAAAGTTAAAAACATGAAGTTCAGCTGCGTCTTTTCTCTGGTTTCTGAGTAGATTTCTGGACGTTTCTGAATCAGAGACAATGAGATCCTCGGGATTTGTAAAGTGCTTTTCATACAGAACACCCAGTGCAACAAAAGAGAATAAGCGTTGTGCAAACACTCTACACCTCTTCTGTTTTCGGTCTGGCCGCAGCAGCATCGCAGGCGGTGTTCTCCTGGGCCGAGCAGCAGGAGAAGCATCGTCCAGCCCTGAGAAGCTCCTACAGCTGAATCTGCACATGCAGCCTGCAGGAGAGCTGCACGTATACGTGGTCACTGACCTTCCACCCCCAGGCAGTAAACACTGTGTGTGGGAAGGAATACAGCTCCCAGTCTCATGCATGCATACAGTAAAATGTTCTGTTTACAGTAGCGTGGTCCCAGGGGCGCAGGTATACACGGTGCACTGGGGCCCGTGACGGGAGCGGCCCCCGTCAGGCTACGAGCAGAATTTGAGCAGGACTTTGTGAGTTATGTGGTAAAAATGCATTTATATTCAGTATACACAGACACCTAGCTCGCATCATACTGCTTATTTAACTGGAGATCAGGTGTTGAATATACACTGTGGCGGTTTTGGGGGGGGGCCAACAGGGGCCAGTGCCCCTGTAATACAGCCCTCGGACCCCCCTATGGCCCCCCCTCTGAACGAAAAGTCTACGGAGCGGCCGCACACAAGTACACTACATTTATAGTGTATGAAAGTATCTAAAGAGTGAGCTGCTGTAGGCTAAACCATTCCTTCTCATCTCTGTTGAGTTTCACATGCGCTGTACCGATCACCGCCAATCAAGGCTCAACACTTACTGTCGGACCTGCAGCCTCTCCGCTCCTCTGCGTGTCTGCAGAGCGCCTCCGCACACACGTGCGCGCACACGGAACGAAGTCAGCCAGCTGATCAGTGGACATTACCGAGACTGATGACTTCTCCTCTCGTTAGTGTTCGTATGTACACTAACCAGTTGCTGCAGCTGTCTTTAGGTTTCACACAGGCACAGCGCTGGTTCAGCTAATAGCTTATTTTAAAAACAAGCTGAAGTGAAAGCTGTCTGTCTTTAGTAACTGTTCAGCTTAGTTTGCCTGTACATTAAAATATGGCACATTATAAACTCAGCTGGTGGCTGAGACAAACCAGCCCTCCCCTCTACCAGCAGCTGCAGTGAGGAGGACAGAAGGGACTAAGTTGTTCATAATTTCTAAACTTCACACAGTATGTTGTCAGGAATATGTAATATTTATTTTACTGACATGTTAAATTTGTTTCCAGTGAGATATTAGTGACTTTGCAGCTGTAAATCCTGTTGCTGCTCTAGAAAAATTTAAATAATATATTTAATTATTTAGTAATAAATACGACAGCATCAATAAAGAACTGAACCAATAAGGATTACCAATACAAGTGTGTCAATAAAACCTTAATGATCCCAACTCCTGAGAAAATGTCCTGACCATCTCTGTGTCCTGGTTTTAAAATCCGCCCCAATTAAATTTATAATTGAATAGCCCTGGTCTACAGTAATCATAGTGATGTATCTTCTTGCGACAAAATTAAACTGAATGCAGCATTGTAGACAATATTTTGTCCTTGTAATCCATGTTTCCATTGCATGGACAGCCTTTGGATATTGCTGGAAATTGTTCTGAGTCCCTTTCCTTAAAGGGTAAATTATTATCATAACACTTTAATAATGCATGAAATGGTTTGTTTTGTGTAATGTAATTTAATACATATATAACTAATTTACTGAAAAGATCCTGTTACTGAAACAAATAACTGTAAGTTACTGAAACATACTAAAACATTACATTATATACTAAACGGGACATTTTGAAAGCTTGAACTTTTCCTTTGTCTCATTTGTCTCCGATTGAATGGGCCCCTCTGGCAAAACAACTGGCCCCAGTCTGGCCCCCTCAATAAAATTGGTCTAGAACCGCCACTGAATACACACTCAAATGTGCATTCCCCCTCTGACTTTTGTGGTTAGGCTTGCCACCTTCAATAAAGAAAAACAAAGGACGCCTGCCAGAGCTGAATCCACAGCTACGACAACAATAAACACAGGCTGACAATGAGACCACAAACAAATAGGATGCGAACTGTATCTTATTAAATCAACATGCCCATAACTTATTAACTCTAAACAGGCTAAAACAAACGCTTTGATTCGATTCGACTGGAAAAACTTTTGCAAAGGATTTTCCATTAACATCAGTGGACCAGCAGTAGTAGGCCTTGTGTGCAGTATTGGAGCATGTTCTTCACAGAATGTGGGTGGGATGATCTGCATGGGACGATGCATTAAAGACAACTTGGAAATACGGGACAAAACCGCATCCCGCTTTGAATCAATACGCTATTTAGTTCTCAAATATGAGACGAGTCCCTATTTTAAGGGACAGGTGGCAACCCTATTTATCTAAGGTATACAGTGAAATAAAAAATGATTCAACAGAATGAATTTCATCTTATTTTTTTGCTATTTGTTTCACATAGCTACATTTGCAGTGGTGATTGCTGGGTAATATGTAAATGGATTGTATTTGATCATGTGACAAGACTCCAGACACCAGGTGAAACGCAAAATCTGACAGTAGACTAGCAGAGCACACGTGCAAGCTGGCAGCCATGTTATTCAAACATAGAAGTAGTTTCAAGAAGAGAGAGGAGAGAAAAGAAGAGGAGCAGAAGGTCGCACAGATCCCAGATTAGATTGTTTTGGATTACTGAGGACATTGTCAATGCGGGCTCGTCGGATGCCTTTCAAATAGGTGAGTAACTTTACAAGAGCTTTTTTTATTTGGTGCGGTTGCCGTGCCGCCGTTTTAAAGGCTGGTACCATTTATCGTTTAACTGTGAGGACGTGTTTGTGGGTATTAAACTGTGTGTGCGCTGTAGCTGGCCTGTTTTCAGAACACGGCGTTGTGTTATGAGTTGGCCGCTTTTCTTTCTCATTCACCATAACGTCTCGCCTCTCTGTCCAAGAGGAATGTGGTTGTCGTGATTCGGGAGGTTGTTGTGCTGAAAATGCCTGAAATGGTCTGAGTCATTTCAGCTCAGTGGACTCCTCCTCCTCCTCCTGCACTCAGCTGTTTGTGGTGACGTTTCAGGATTTAGACAGTGACGTCGCTGGCCATGCTCCTTATAACTTTCTCTTTGGCTTCTGCAAGCCTTTTGCAAATATAAAAAGTCTAGGTGACACAGTCCGACTCTAAAATCCATCACATGATGGTACTTTACTTTAGACTGCTGCGTCCGTGTTGGAGAGAGAAACTGTTGAGTTTAATGTGTTAATAAGGAAAGAAATCAATTTAAGGAGCTTTTTTAAATGAGGTAGGCTAAGTATTTACTGTATGTAGTCTTATTAGTTGGTAACCCGAGCAAAACGAGGACACAAGGCACACAGATTTGCCAATAGGGTTTCCGTCTAGACACAAACACAGTAATGCTCCGTACTTGTATGGCGCTTTTCTAGTCGTTCCGACCACTCAAAGCACTTTAAACTCTGCATTCACACACACATTCACTCACTGAGCCTGAAACTAATATTCACACACATTCATTTACACTGGCTGTTCCGCCAGCGTCTTGCCCAAGGACACGCAGCCTGGGGGAGCCGGGGATTGAACCGCCGACCTTCCGATTAACAGCCAGTCCGCTCTATCTCCTGAGCCACAGCCGCCCCTTAGGTGTTGTGTGCAAGCTTCATAACTGTGGAGCCCTAGGGCCCCTCATAAAGCCTGCACTGGGGCCCGTTGTTACTACCTACTGTACTAAAGTGCTCATTGGTTACTGTTTCGACTACAATACTGAGTAGATTTCTCACCTCTGCTCATGGTGGAAAGTCTGGACGATGGACGCTGCAGCGAACCTGCACAGGTGTGGTCGTGCTCTCTGGGTTACAGGCTGTGGTCGGTGTGTCTCTGGCGTGTAAACAAGTGAGCAAAGCTGTTATCAATCTGCCAATCAGATCTGATCACAAGACGAGTTAAAGGAACAATCACTTTGACACATCAGCCTCCTCCTAACGAGACACCTGAGACGTGAGACTCGGCCCCTCCATCAGTCCGGTAATGAAGTCTGTGAGTGCAGATCATGAACCCCCCAGCACTCATAATAAAACACTTTAAAAACTATCACTGAATTTAATTTCCATGAGCGGACGAGATAATTCACTTTTCCTTTTTCTGCGATTTTCACTTTTAATTTCAGAGAGCCGCGAGGTCAAAGGTTAACGAGCGCGTTCGGCTTCTTCACCTGTTCCATATTACATGAAGTGATCAGTGTGCAGTCAGGTGAAGCTCTCTGCGAGGACTTTAATCACAGTCTGCAGCAGACGACACCTTAATGACGGGAACGCGAGAACACGTCTGGATCCAAGCTGGAAAAGTTTTCTTTTGTTTCAGGATGTGAAATAAAACAAAGAGGTCTGAACAGGGCCTGGAATCAGCTAAATGCAGGTAAACTGTTGGCACTGGTGGGAAAAAAAACGTCGTTGCATCCGCCACAACAAGAAGACACGTGTGGCGAAGCGTGTTGTTGCGGCACGCTCCAGTCAGCTCAGCTGTTCTCAGTTATTTTAATGTTTAATGTTTAAAGCAGAACGTTGGAAATAATCTTCACAAATAATCTTGTGTGAGTTTGAAGACGCAGAGCTGGAGGAGGTGCAGAGCGCTGACACACACACACAGTAATGACCCCTGGCTCCTCCCAGCATGCACTGCTGCTGTGTTTTGTGCTTATTTATAGGGGCCGGTGGGGGAGGTGGGGCAGCCTGACATGTTTATTGTGGCCCTCGGATCAGGAGCCGCTGGGGGCCACAGGTGCAGAGTTTTACATGAGGAAAGATTTACTGTATGGAGGGGAAGGGGGCAGATACTGGACTCACGGAGCATACTTTTACCTTCCTAAAGATCTGAGTGCTTGTGTGATTCACTAATAATGACCTACATGTTTTTTTTCCAGGAACTTTACTGAAAATATGGAATTGGGTTACTTGTCGTTGCTCCTTCCATATTTGTTTTTTAAACGCCGGCTTCCCCTGGTCAGCCCGTGTTTAACGCCACAACACTATGACCTGTGGGTAACTCCCTCAGGCAAAGTCTGCAGAGAGCCTCAACGCACCCGGTGATTTGACAGAATCTCTCGGAGCTCGTCAGATTTGTGGTAACAGCAGGATTATTCTGTATTTTTCTAGTGGCAAATCCTCCGTTGCTTTGGGAGAATTACAGTATGTCCTTTTCTTATTAAAAATCTACACAATAATATAGTAAAGTACAACACACTGACACATCATACTGTGGATTTGTGCCTCTTAAACTGTGAAATTGAGGAACAACAACCTTTTTTAAATTAGTTTTCCATTTTATGCTAACAATTATGAAACTTAGTTACAGGAGGCAACAGGAAATACTTCCGCTTCATGTTTAAATACGTCCACACTCTCTACAACAACCAAGCAGGAACCTCCAGGTGTGAAAAGAGATGCCAAAGCTGAATTATTTTATACAGATTAACAGCAACACACTGCAACGTTCCTGCATCTGTGACAAAGGACGATGTTGTAGAATCGTGATCTCATGTGGACGAACAGCACACGCTCAGTCTGTAAGGACGGCATCATGTTAAAGTTAGCTACCTATACTGGAGAGATTTTCTGCGACTAAACACACAAAATGACCAGTTTTCAACAGAAAACAGGGTGAATTTAATATAAGAGAAATAATAATCAACCAAATAAAGCTAGTTCAACTTTTATCAGCTCTGTTGCTTTAAGGATTACCTATAATCCTTTGTCATTGCTAACGTCACTCGATGCAGGTATAATGCCGTTCGAGACCGGTCAGAACTGGGATTTTTCCCAGTTGAAACTTCTGATATCAAAGCGTTCCAGGTGCATGACGCCGAAAGTAAACGAAAACCATGGCTGACCGTGGTAAAGTGTGCACACAGTTGCACCTTCAGCAGCTTTAGGTGTTAATTAAAAGGACGGCAGTTTAACTGCAACAACTGACATAAACAGCCCAAACGTTACTGGTTCTGTGTTCCCCTCTGGCTGTATAAGTTAGTAGCCCTCAAGTCAGTCAATGTTGTTGTTACACTTCCTAATGTTTTGGCATTTTTAACAATAACTTTTATGCAGAAAAGATGACTTTATGAGATTCTTTACTGTAACCAGCTACCTAATGTGCAAAACATATTTCTACATCAATATACATGCAGAACAGGTTTTACTACATGACGTTTGTATTATTTTATTTTAAATACATGCAAATATACATTTTGTTGCCATTTAGTTTATGGTTTACCATTTACAGTGTGCGCTTCCATGGACGCTGACATTGCTTTGTGAAGTAATTCAGCTGCTACTCGTGAAGTCGGGGTACATAATTTTTACCCCAGTTCACAAGTAGGAAATCCGACTTCAAGTGGCGTTCCAGGATAGTTTTTCTAGTTCAATGTCGGAAATTTCCCAGTTCCGAGTTGCCTGGAACGCAGCATAACTTTATGGCAAAGTTAATATGAACTTATTGCAGCAAATTAAATATTTATACTTTGTTTATTTGATGAATATTCATTTTCCACATTTGTTTGAACTGTTTTTCATGTTCAGTTGTTTTGCTGTTCTCCAACTAAAAGACTAAAACCACCTTAAAAACTCCCGTAAGTAGGAAGCACGAATAATAAGTGAAAACAAAGCCTGATCTGATGGAAGTCTGACCAAAACAACCCACAGGAGTTTAAAAAAAGCCAAAAAGACAAACAAATGAATTAAAACCCAAATTTAAATGCTTTTGGATCTTGAGCTTCAGGTGTTTTCTTCTGGAAACTTGTGGTGAAATAGTTTTCTCTGGTTTAACCCTGATTCTGTCAAATTAAATGACATTAATTATTTAAAGGTCACGAAATATCTGCCGTTATTTAAACATAGAGGAGATGTAGATGTTTGGGTCGAGGCGGGAGCTGTTCAGAATCCTGCTGCAGTACTGTTTCTGTCATATCATTCAAACTTTTTTAAGGTATTATGGGGTTTTTTGATGATCGCTTTTCCTTCCATGCACATTCAGATGAGGAGTTACAATCTGTCGGAGTTTCTGAGTTTATCTTCCAGCTGCAGTTTCCATTGAGAGGAACCTGAGAGTCAGAGGGAAATATCAGGTGAGACAAACAGTAAAACAACATCACCTGCTGATGTATTTATGCAGGTGATGTTGACACAGTTTACAGCGCAGATGGAGCCTCTGCAGGAAAAGAAGAAGAAGAAATATCTTACTGCTGTTTTATTGCTGCTGAGTCGTCTGGAGGAAAAACAAGATTGACTCTCATGTTGGAAGTTATTACAGGAAACAGACGGAGAGTCCTCAGGTGACAGACAGGAGACATCCAACCAGATGCATGTCGCAACTCACGAGACAACTCCTAAACCAAACAAAACAAAGGAAACACTTTACTCTCATTTTGGAAAAACTCATTTGATTTCACTGCATGTTTTTTTTTCTTTAGGTGTAAAAACGTGTGAGTGGTGACTTCTATTTATTCCCAGATCTGTCTTCTGCAGTAGAATTACCATAAACACCACTATGTAAAGTAAAAATACCAGAATGTAGAGTAAAAATACCAGAATGTAGAGTAAAAATACCATAACGTAAAGTAGACATACCATAATGTAAAGTAAAAATACCATAATGTAGAGTAAAAATACCAGAACGTAGTGTAAAAATATAACGTAAAGTAAAAATACCATAATGTAGAGTAAATAAACCATAACGTAAAGTAGAAATATCATAAAGTAGAAAAACAGAACATAAAGTAGAAATACCATAACGGAAACTGGAAACACCATTATGCAGAGTAGAAATACCGTAATGTTTAGTGAAAATACCATAATGTAGAGTAAAAATACCAGAACGTAGAGTAAAAATATAACAAAGTAGAAATACCATAATGTAGAGTAAATAAACCATAACGTAGAGTAGAAATCCCATAACGTAAAGTAGAAATACCATAATATAAAGGAGAAATACCATAACGTAAAGTAGAAATATCATAAAGTAGAAAAACAGAACATAAAGTAGAAATACCATAACGGAAACTGGAAACACCATTATGCAGAGTAGAAATACCGTAATGTTTAGAATAGCACAGATATAGGTTACATTTAATTTTCAGTGTTCATGTTCTGTGTGCCGTACTGCAAACTTTCTTTTCGTTATACAACCCTGTGTATAATGATAAATAAACTACCTGGTACTTTGAAATACCATAACGTAGAGTAAAAATACCATAACGTAGAGTAAAAATACCATAATACCTTGATGTAAAGTAGGATAGCACGAATAGAGTCTACATTCAATCATCTGTAAAGTTCTGACCCCTCGTTGCTCCAGAGGCGTGCGACCTCTGACATAAATAGCGACTGTAAGTCGCTTTGGATAAAAGCGTCAGCTAAATGAATAAATGTATAATAATGAATAAACTACCTTGTATCTTGAAATACCATAACTCAGCAGCTTTGAGGGGAAACGGCGGCACTGCAACATAAGCGCGTCGGCTGAGCTCATTATCTATGCGGACCCGTGATGTCATGTATGACAAGAGAACTACGGTCTCCAGCTGATGCCGGTGTCGCTCAGTGTTCCTCTCACCAGACCACGAGCTGGGCCGAGCTTCAGAAATGTTCAGTGAGACCTGCACTACAAATGAAGGACGTTTGGACCTGACACATGATTTGTACGAAGAGGCAACAAAAGGTTTGGTTTCTGTAAATGAAAAATTCCACGTGATGGAAACACATCATGTGACCAGTTATTCACCACGGCCCTCCTCCTCTTCCTCCTCTCGACCCTCCTTCCTTTTCTCCTTTTCTTTGTTTTGTCTGAAAGAGAATAATATCCGTAAATCTCTCTTCTGCACCTGTCCTCCATCCCCACATTTTTACAACCCTCCCTCCTTTTCTTTGCTTATCCTTCCTTTCCTCTGTTATCTCTCCTCCCTCCCCTTCCTCCTCTGTATTATTCACTCCCTTACATGTATTATTTTTTTTACACCTCTGTTCCACCCTCCCTCCTCATCTTAATCACCCCTCTTCCCCATCCTCTTGTGTTTTTATTTTTTCCACATTTCTCACTTATATATTTTTCCTCTCCCCCTTTCCCTCTCTTCTTCGTCCAACACATTTTTTTACACCTCTGTTATTTGCCCCTTTAGATTTCTCTCTCCTAATCCCTTCCTTCCTCCTCCTCTCCATCATCCCATCCCTCCCTCTTTCGCCTCCCCTTTCACGTTTCTCTTGCTCTCCTCCCTCCCTCTTCGTTCTCTCTCTCTCTCTCTCATCTTTTCTCAACTCTGTTATTTGCCTCTTTACATTTGTCCTGGCTAATCCCTCCCTCCCTCTCTCTCTCCTCCCCTCCTCACTCCTTCCTCCGGTGTTTTTATTGTTTCCCCCATTTCTCTGTATCTTCTCCCTCCTTGCCTCCTCTCTTCTTACCTTCCTCACATTTATATTTCCTCACTCTCCCTCCCTCCCTCCCTCCCTCCCTCCCTCGCTCTTCACAAACACGCCTGTAACCATGCCCTTTCCCTCTTCAAACTAATTACCTCGGCTACCTTGTACCCGCCGCCACGCGGGACTCCAACAACTGTCAGACCAGTATTATTTTTGAAATTTAAACAATCATCTTACGTGCGCTGCTGCTAAGATCCTGGCCTTTTCGGCAGCTTCGACCTTCAGTAATTAATACCCCAGGGCCCATTATTGGCAAAGCCTTTATCCTCTGGGCCAAGAAGCCTCTAACCCGCTAATTACGGCCAAGCAGCTAATCTTCCAGCCGGCTGATTGACAGCTACACCTATTCTACTAATTGCCTGTTGCAGACAACACCTGGTGAACCGCAGTGCCGGGGGAGAGCGCCGGGCTCCGACAACGCCTATGGGTCCTGGGGGAGGCCAAACAAGTGAGGGGAGGCTCTGTGAGAGAGAGTGCGAGGGGTTTGTATTGTCTTTATGTGCAGGGGGAGGCGAGTGTGTGATGGAGAGGAAGCTGTTTAGTTTGTGCATTTTTATTGTCAGACTGTGTGTGTGTGTTTGTGCAACATGTTACTTATCGAACATGAGAAGAAATAAAACAACACGTTCATGAGACGTTTCATTATTGTCTCTATACTGACACCTGAGACTGTATTCGGTCTCTACAGAGAGGTAATAAGTGTCTCATTGTCTGGGACTCGACTGGACATCTAAGAGGTGACGATTGATGTCATATTTGGACACCTGGGCGTCCAGTGCTGTCTCAGCATGAACATCTGATAGTCGTGGGCATCTGGGAATCTGTTATTGTCTCTATGGGGACAGCTGTTTGTCCACTGGACACCTAAAAGTATTTTAATGTCTCTAAGGGGACAGAGTCAGTTACTGCGTGGACACCTGGAAGAGATGAATACACTGAGGTCAGTGTTTGTCTCTTCACCTGGGACTCTGTTCTGTCCAAACAAAAGAGAGGCTGCGTCTTAGTCCATCATCTTACCTTTGTGGACACCTTGGAGTCCATAATTGTCTGTATGTAGACATACACCCGCCAAGATTTTCCGTTTGGCGTCTAAAGTTTGGAAGGCTAACATATTCGGCCATTAAAATGTCTTTCTGACTGTAGCTAACAGCGGATCAGCGTTGTTGTTGTGTGTCGCACTTAAATTGGTCCCCGCTGTACTGAGGGATCTAAAATCGTGTAACACACGGATTAGGGGCGTTCATTGGTTGTTGTTTATGTTCATTTCAGATTACTTGTGTTTGATTGGGCGTAGGTATGTAATGAGGTGGGCGTTTGGGGATTGGAGAGGGGAGCAGTCAAGTCGTGCTAGTAGTGCCTGGAGTGTTTTTAGCATTTAGCTAGCTACCACTGTAACGTTCTTCCCTGTCAACCCTCCTGGCTTCTCCTGTATTTTACCGTTCTCTCCCGGTGTCCTCCCGTTAAAACATTCCCCTGTAAATCTCCCGTTTATTTATACCTCCTGTTTGCTCGTTCCCCTCCGGTAAAGCCGGTGGCAGCATGTAGAACAGCTCTGTAACAGTGAAGGGAAGGTCAACGGCACCCGCAAATAAAACAAGAAATGAAGCGCAACTGGTTCAGGACGGATGGTATGTTGCTAAACAGGGTATTTCACATGCATTTGTCCCTAAAATAGATACGTGTGAACCACAAAAATGATTTCTGAAAAATGTAAAAACGGCAACCTACAGTCATTTTTGTGCATGAATGGTTATGACTTTTAACTTAGCATAAATAAATTAGAGACCAATTTAGATTTTTTATTTTACAAAGATTTAATAAATTAAAACAACTCAGAATTAATATTAGGCCTATACTAGTGATACACTTAATATAAAGGTTTACTGAATATAGTTGGGGGTGGGGGGCAAATATGAGGGTAAAGCCGAGCATAAAAAATTAATGAGGTTTAAGCTGAATGATAAAGCATGATCAAGAGTGAGCAGTGATGAGATTTAAGTTGAATGATAAATAAGCATCTTATAAGTTTATAAAACAATTGACTGTTATGTCTTAATTACACTTAATAGCAACTTCAAATTTTAATCTGGTGTCATTTTTAAGTTTGTATTGGACAGAATACTTTACTATCTCAATTAAAAGTACTGAAACAAATGTTTACGTGACATTAAAAGGCAAGTTATTATTTTGTAAAAAAATATGTTTGGCCAGTGGATTTTTTCATCTACGTGTCCCATTGGCAGGTGAGCTAAAAAGTTCATTTCCACCCGTCTGTGTGAGTCTTACAGTATCCACTATTGTCTCTACAAATTTACGCTTGAGATATTTAAACCTTTGTGTTTCTCAGAAATGACGTTAGGAGACGATAGTGAAGCTGCAGCATCTTATTTAGTAAACGTCCCCATCAGCTCACCATGACTTATTCTGGCGAACGCCATGAAAGGCAGAATACCGCCCTGCCCGCCAGCGCTTAGCTGATCGCTGTGTGCTTCGTCCCTGTAACGTACGAACTGGAGTTCAGCTCAGGCTCTGTGTGCACCGGCTCAAAGATGCTAACATCTTAAAGCCCTGAGCATCATACATGTGCAGAAAGGGCTTTTTTAGTCTGAACACAGGAGGAAATCATTTCCATAAACAGCCACAAAAAAATGCAATGATTAACTTCAGGAGGAAAAATACTTCACACGATGAGTACAACATTCTCTGGTACACATTCAGTATCTGCTTGTTCTTCTTCATGGCTGTAACATTTCTAAAAGTGACGAGCTTCATTTGAAACCTCATTTTCATTCAGCCTAAAGTTCTGAGAGTTTGAATAAAAGGACCCGAGAGTCCAGCAGAGTTAAAACAGCTTTTACCACACGTGTTAAAGGTTGCTCTGTTACCTTGTGACCAAAAGGATGCAGTTATTTACCATTTGTTTGTGCTGATGTTACAGTAAAGGTCCACGGGGCCGGTTTGCTCCTCACTCCTGATGCTGAGTTTTAATCTGCGTGTCGGCGAGGTGGGGTTTGGAGAATAAGTCGGAGTGATATCTGAGCGTCTGACAGCAGCAGACGAGGAGGGGAGTGATGTCTGAGGTCGGCCGGGGGGTTTGGGACTCGCTGTCAGTCTGTCTCCGTCTGACAGGCTGGCGAGGGGAAAAGGCCAGAGCTCTGAGGCTCAGCGTGGGGCCGCAGGCGTGAGGAGGACGCCGCCCGCCCGCCACGATGAGAGGTCGCCTCCCGGTCCGACGGGACTCCCAGCGCCACCGTGTTGTGCAAATGTAACCCGTCACCCCCACGGCTCCTGACCTCAAACTGGCAGCGCCGGGCGAGCAGGCCGATCGATTGATCTAAATAACATTATGACGTGATTAACATAAACGGCCTGTGGAGGGGCCTGTTGAGGGGCCCTGTCGGCCCCGGCAGACCGGACCACACAGCAGGCAGCGGCACGACGGAGCGACGCCACGGATCAGAGAGTCAGAAAATCCATCTGGAGAGAGTCTCTGCTGCAGCCAAATGTGTTTATGCAGATTATTTTACATCAAGTCAGAGAACAAACAACCAAAATGTTCTCCGCTTCCATCAAGTTGTTATCAAGCTTTATTTCACAGGGCTGAGTTTCTAAATCATTTCCTATAAAAAAGTTGGAATTTGGTGTTGTTGATGGTGAAAATAATAACAATTATAATTTGTCAGTTGAATATATCAACGTTTTCTACAGGTAAAGTTTAACCTGTTGGCCACCGCCACCTATTTCCAGGAAAAACGCCTAAAATAACAAACCCAGAAGGAATCAGGAATAAGTCCTCGACCATTTGGCCTAGATAATAAGCATAATTCTGGTCTCCTTTGAAAGGTCAGAATATAAATCCAATGTAAATTAACATTTATTTTACCATTACAGACTAAATGGAGATGCAATTAAAAAAAATATATTTCCATCCTCGCCTGGTAAAAAATCATCACCATCAAAACCATCATCAAATAGATTATAATGCAACTGAATATCTTCTAATACAACTAACTGTAAATATGATGAGAAAAAACTAAAATACAACAGTTATCATAAAAGTTTTTTAAAAATATACCAGGCGAATGTCCATATTTTGGCAATATTTTCTGTTTAAATGTTGACTTTCATTAGGAGTTTAAAAAACACATTTCTGTCCACATAACCAAGTGCCAAACAACATAACGCTTCCAAAACTTTTTGATTAAAAACAGTGAAATATTGATCAATATTCCTGTGACCAAAAGCACTCCCGTGCTTTACAGGCATATATATAAAATCAAATATTTACAGAAATGTGAGGGGTGTACTCAAGCAGGAAGTTTCCGGTCTACAATGTCAAGCAAATGCTGAAGTCCCTGAAAGCTGCATTCTATTGAAAATCCAGCAGGGGGCGACTCTTCTGGTAGCAAAAAGAAGTCCGGCTCCATTAGAAATAATGGGAAAATGTTTCTACTTCTCAGCTAAATAATTAGCCCAGTAAACACTTTCCTGATGAGTTTATGGTCTCAGTCGCTAGTTTCAAGTCTTCTTCAACACAGCATGATGTTCATTTAGTAAATTATGGTCCCATTTAGAGGAAAATAGATCATAGCAACCTGTCAATCAGACCAGAGCCGACTCGTACCCTCGGCGCTGGTTAAATTTAACCAGCGCTTAACCAGCCGTTGAAAAAGCTTATCAGGAGTCGGCTGTTCACTTTCTCTGGTGAGAACATTTAGTTTTCAGACTGTTGTTCTCTGGACAAACTTATCAGCCTGTTAAAATGACAGTTAACCTGAGTTACAGTTGCACCTAGCTAAGCTAGCTAGCTAGCTCCGCACACGGCCGTTAGCTCCGCCTGTATCGTCACTTCCGGGCGCTTCCTGGTTGCAAAAACTCGAGGCTTCAAAACGGCGGTCCACAAACCAACGGGTGACGTCACCATGACTACGTCCATTTCTTATATAGTCTATGGGTGTACTGTTCACTGAATCATTTCCCAGGAAGAACAATGTCATTTAGGACTTTAGAGACTCTCTATAGGTTTGTTCTTACAAGAATTTCATATAAAGAACTACATTATATGGCCAAAAGTAAATGGACACAGCAACTCTCCATGCACTTGTGTGCACCCAGGTTCCACATCTTGTATTGATTGCACTTTATTTTAAAACTCCAGGTATCTACCCCATTGATGCGATGTGTGCGATTAGCTCTTACTAGTGAGTGTTGTCAGTTGTAGATCTCGTGCTGTATTTGATGCTTTGTTGATGCTTGGATGTTGTTCCTCAAATGTAAGTCGCCAAATGACTAAATGTAAATGTAACGGTGGGATTCCTGAAACCAGACTGGAGGCAGTGATAGCAGCAGATTAGTAGTTCAGGGATGAAAAGTTTAAATACCACGTATGGACGTAAAGTTTGGATGTCCACATACTTTTGGCCATGTTGTGTATGTGATTTCTTACTTAGAGGGAAAATAGAGACTGTTTAAAATGCAAAAAATGTAAATTTGTCTGCAGATGATCACATATAAAGTTTCCAGCGATGAATGAACAATGAATGCTTCTCTATGGCTTTAAATGGAGAGCCCAATTTCACCGCTCTTTCTGGGGGAGTGATTAGAAAGTGATAGAAGGTAAAAATAAGTTGTTATTTTTCCAGGTGGTAGAAAGTAGCAGAGAAATGGTTTTTAAATAATGAGGTCAGTTTGAAGGTTTTCTCTCTGCAAAGGAGCAGAAAAGTAACCGAGAAATGTTAAATGTCATTAAAATAAATGTCTGTCCACCAGCTCCCAAATGTCACTGTATGGACGTGGAATATTGATACTGGATGTCTTCAGCAAAGAAAAAGTCAATGTGATGCTAGTTGCTAACATAATAACAGAATGATTATTTATTTTCCTATTTGTCTTTTTTTAAAATTACTTTTCAGTGTTCAGATTTTGTTCAGATCTCCGACTCTTTTATTCTGTGCATGGAGAAAGTAGCACTGACATGCCATCAATTCAGATGCACTTCTGTATGTGCTAAGTTAAATCAATAAGAAACCGTTCTCCCCCCCCCAAAAAATGTGTACAATATGTCACCATGGTTACTGAATCCAGAATCAGAGTCAACAGATTTAAACTGAATGTTTTATCAGATTTTTTTCTCCACAGTGCTAATATTTAGCTTCAGCTCGCCGTTAGCAGAGCACTCTACAAAGCGTAAATCTCCGTGATTGGATGTTTGTTAGTGAAATGCATCTTGGGAGTTGGAGTTGACTTCTCTCCTTTGACTTTTTTATCGAAGAACCAGATATTTTCTAACAGAGCTGTTCATCTTTTGTACTGACGAGCTTCACGGCTGTCCAAGACGTGAACCAGTGTGTGTGTGTGTTTGTGTGTTCGTTCAGGTACCTGACCGCTGGTCTGTGTCGCGGCGGCGGCTCATTTATCACTGTGGTTGAACAGAGATGATTAATGTGCTGTTGGAGCCTCACAGCTGTGAGCAGAGACCCAGGGGGCGCTGTGGAGATGCCGGGTGTGTGTGTACTGCATGCTTAATGTATGTAGCTGTGCAAGCATGTATGTATGTGTAAGCTGAGTGCGGCACGCCTGTGTGTCTCAGTGTGTTTGTATTCAGACGACCTCAGAGCTGAATCCTTCTCATCATACACATCAGTGATCGTGTAGCGCCACCAGCAGGTCAAAGTTTTCGCCTTCAGCAAAACGTCTTAACGTAGTAACATACACACTGACTTCCTGTTGTTAACTTCCTGTGGTCGGCCTCAGGTCCAACCCTCTCTGACCCGAAGGCGCCGCCGATCAGACTCATGAATAACAGATTATCTCCTCCTTTCTGCACTAATTACACCTCTGAACCAAGCAGGAACCTCCGGGTCCGAAAAATGAACCTGCGTTCTCTCTCCAGCAGCCAGCAGGGGGCGACTCCACCGGCTGCAGAAAGAAGTGTGATTGTATAGAAGTCTATGAGAAAATGTTTCTACTTCTCAGCTGATTTATTCCCTCAGTAAACACTTTCCTGATGAGTTTATGGTCTCAGTCGCTAGTTTCAAGTCTTCTTCAACACAACATGATGTTCATTTAGTAAATCATTAATCTGTGTACATTTAACCAGCGACACTGAAAAAGCTCATTAGGAGTCGGCTGCTCATTTTTTAGTAAGCACGTCACTGCGGCTATGCACACTTCTGCTATACAGGCCATAGTTTGATCCAGATATATTCATGTTCCCCTCAGGATGAATCATTTTGGGAACCAACATCCCAGCCTGCAGCCCGAACTGGAGCGATTAAAGGTTGAGGTTTGTAATACGAAAGGAGTTTAACCTGCTTAGATTTAATTCACGGTGATGGTGTCACGGGCCGACAAAGCCAGCCGGTGGCAATGCATTGACTACATTTGTCATTATCTTCACAGAGCTCTTGCTGTAATTCTCTGTTTAGAATTGTATCGACTCTTCTTTAAAGGTTAGGATGTAAAGGTACAGCTGCATTTAAGGTCCACTGTAATATAAAACAACATGTAGCCGGAGGAGAGGGTTAATAATCCCGGGATTTAGACTTCAGGTAAATGTGGTAATCTTACTGAAAGTTATACATCACATTTGTAAGCAAGCACCTCTGCAACAGGTTATTGCATGCAGTGAGTAAATTATAGCTTCTCAATCGAGCAGTAGCTAGAAAATGTACCATGTGAGAGGTGATCAGAGATCTGCAAGCGCCATGGATCGTAACAAGTCTTTGCAAAATAGGTTTTGAGTAAATTTTGTGGACTGCACTGGGCTGGTAATGTAAAAACTCTGGATTAAAAGGTTCACTCAAACCTTTTCTTGACTCTTCTGGATTTGTTGTACGTTGGGTCCCTACTCCTGGAGTGTGGATATTAGGACACATAAGTGGACACATGTCAGGTTAAGATAGACTTTTTGCCTTGGACTCTGTCATTGTAAAAAGGCCACGCTAACTTTCATCTTGGAAATTTTTCCTCGCATCACTCTGGATATGTATTTTTTAAACACAGGCCGGCTAAATATGTGCATACAGATGGGCTGCATGTCTAAAACTGGTCCTGTAATGAATTAAGAGGCTGCAGGGGCCGCCTGTGTGAATGTGATGCTGCTGTGTTCAGATTAACTTTATTTCAGCTGCAGCTTCTCTTCTCACAGAGACTTCACACTGCAAACACACAGAGCTTTCAGCTCACGGTCTGCAGAGGAGGACGAGTGGAGATTGCTGTCAGCTGGGGGTAAAGAAGACTGCTGTCATCCATTGGACCAATCCAGAGGCAGCAATCACTTCGAATGGACCAATCACAGGTGCCACAGGAGCTGGACATATACAGGGTTGCAAACTGTGCCTTAAAATGCGGAATCATCACGTATTTAGAAACTAAAAGACGTGTCCCTTGTTGAACTGTCAAGGGAAGCATTTCGTTCCGTATTTTGAGAATAAAGGTCTGTGCAATGAAACTGCTGTCTGTCTCTGTCCGGAGCCGATGAGAAGCGCTGTCAGTGTTGCTCCGGTAACAGCGCAAGTTTCAATAATCATGGCTGACGCTCCGCTCTGTACGAAAACACAAAACGTCAGAGCAGATTGGAAAAAAGATAACAAATGCAGAGCAGCCAACTCTCAACGCATTGAGCGTGAGACACACGCAATTCCTACTTTTTGCACGCTGTCATGTCGCACGTCAATTTTCGCAACGTCCACTCACCGTGATGGTTCTGTGTCAGTCAAACATTATAGGGCTTTAAAACATATAATGAATTATCAATAAATGTTGACGTTAGACTCTTAATATTATAACTTTTTTTTATCAGAGAACACAGATCATGCTTGGGATAGATTTTAATTTTGAACATGAGCAGAACGTTTGCTTAAACAAAGGAACTATAAGGTCAGGAGTTTATACCTGAATAAATTTATGACTGATGTGAATAGTTGCCCAAACAAAGGTTTCTTCCCCAAACAAAGACAAAAAAGAGGAGCGAAGACTAAATCATAAAAGAAAGAAAGAAGAACTACAGAATGACAAATTTAAAATTTTGCACAGCGATAAACGTCTGTGGAAGAATGCCTGAGAAATATTGTATGAACAGGACTTATTTTAGCAAAGTATATTGTACATTTAGATACAGTGAATGTAATAATAAGGCAGTCATGCAGGTGTGAAACACGTTATATTTGTTAAATCATATGCCCGCTCTCCCTGTCCCCTGTCCTTTATTTCCATTCCAAGAAGTTGGCAACCCTAGCTGGAGACCAGCTGCATTTCCGGTGGAAGAAAGTGAATCTGTGAGCAGATGAAAGTGATGATGAGGAGAAAGAGAGACACGTTTAATTCTGGCTTTTTTGGACCTTTTTTCGTTCCCCGCGGCTCCTTCTAGTGCAGGGGTATTCAATTAGAATTCAAAGAGGTCCAGTTGTATCAACGTGTGTTTTTAGTCAACAACAGACTGTCAAATCAAATAGTAGTTCGGTCAGTAGGCCTACTCACATCAAACTGGAGGGATAATAACTAATAATAAATTCTAAATTTACAGTGAACTTAAAGTAAACTAAAATTAAGTGCCTAATTTTTTAGAAAAAATGAAATAAAAAGTGCAGCTTGAAGCGATGAAGTGTAGTCTGGTAATTTTATAAAAAACACTTAACACATAACTGAGCAGCTGTAACGCCTCCTCATCTCTTTCACTCCCTCTTACAGAGCTACCACTTTCCTACTTTCTCTTGTTCAGTGAGAAACGTGAGCTCTAGTTCGTCCTGCCACCTCGGATTGGAGATCTATGAGATATTCTGGCTCTGAACTGCCCGTAGGAGGAACTTACATGTAAGAATCTGTACATTCTTGATTAAAAGCCATGTGAAATCTCTTTTTCCTTTCGTCTCCTCAATTCGTGTGTGTTTCCAAAACGTCTGTGAACCTCGCAGACTCGACTCGCAAGCATCGAAATGCTGGTCTGTGAGTTTCCTGGGCCGCTAAACCAGTACAGTAAATGCTAAAGAAGCTGCGCGGGTTAAAATAGAAACGCTCCGTCTGAGGTAGTAAGTCTCAATAATAAATCGGCCGTAGGTCGGCGATCCGGAGAGGACAGCGTCTGGGTCGGGATCCGGACTGCGGTCCGCCTATTAGTGACCTCTCTGTTCTAGTGCACGTGACGTCAGAGTCGCATAAACTCCGATCTGTCATCCAGACTGAGGTCACATTTCAAACTGACCTTAAAGTGGTCCAAGTGGTTTATGTGGCCTGTTCGCACTGTTAGAAACACATCAGATCTTTTTAAGACAAGATACTTTATTATCACAAACACATGTTGCAAAATCCATTCTGTGCAGTTAACCTATCCCTCAAGGGACGCCGCTGTGCAGCGCTGGGGCCCAACTCCAGCTGTTTATACCAGTGTCTGGTCAATAGCACTGAATGGAGAACCACGCAGACACGTGGAGAACATGCAAACTCCACACAGAAAGGCCTGGGTTTGACAAACTTCTTGCTATGAGGGTCACTTTAGCTGCTTGATAAAATTCATAATGCAGGTTTAGCACAAAACTAAGAGTCTAAACATTTTAAGCAGATCTTTTGGTTTTTGTTTGTAGTGTCGTTAGGAGAACGAGAGTCTGTATGTTTAAGCGTGAAGGGATGTGTGAATGCTTTGTGTCTCCCAGGTGTTCAGGTTTTTCCAGGAGGTTCCATCTTTACGATCCACCTCCACCCGTCCTCATCGTCCTCTGCCAGCACCACACACACACACACCGGGGCTTCTGGGTAGCGATGGCGATGTAAACCTGCAGCTGTAAAAGAAGCAAATGAAGCAGAAAAGTATTTTGGAGGGAACGACAGCTCGGTCCTTCCTTCCCTCCTCCTGTGTCAGCCCCCGGGTCCAGTTTAATGTTTGCTTCAGTGGCACTCAAACGTTCCTCAGTGGGTTTGTTTCCAGCTTTGCTTTGTTTGTTTCCATCGCTGACCTTTTGTGGGGAAACGTGTTCATCGTGGCGGCGGAGTCGGCGCCGGCCTCTGGTCCTTTTTTTTCAAGGACTCTGGGGAAGAAGAAGTCAAACACGAATGAAGAAGAGAGAAGAGAAGCTGCTTTCAGGCCTTTCATGTGTTTTACACAAACTCACCCGAGGCACACGTTAGCCAGGCTTTAGGGCGACGCTAACTTGTTATTGACAAGTCGCTACCATGGCGACTTGATTAACTAATCAGTTTTCAGAGTCCTTTTCTCCCTTTCCCCACATTGCTTTCTCTGGTGGTGTCTTTCTGATCACCATCGCTCTTGTCTGGAAGGCCAATCAGACCCAGACTCGGCCCAGTTATCCTCCGGTGTAACTCGCTGACAAACGCTGTTGTTCAGACGGACAAAATAAACAAGCAAAACAGAGTTTCTTTGATTTTTGAATAAATGTTTAGATGCACTGAGATTTTTTTTCTTGTTTTGTTTAACCGTCTTAATGTTTAGTGTTTGTGTGTTTTTTTACAGCAGCTTTTCTAATAAATTGCGATGAATCTTTGGCGCTTTTCTGCAATGAAATTGTGAGAATAAGTGAAAACTGCAAAAGTAGATGTGATATTATTACCTTTAGAATTATAGTTGATCATCCCCTCCAGGACTTGGCAGGCCTGACCCTAATCCCTAACCCTGCATGTTTAAACCAGCTGATTCTGTCCTGCAGCTGATCAGATGCAGCAGCCTGTGTCTCAGCGTCTATCTGACGTCCTCCATGTGTTTCTGACGTTCTCTCTCAAAGTGTTTGTCAGGAGACGATTTCCTTTATGTTCGACCACGATTTTGCAGAACAGCTCCCCGCTTCGGTGAAAAAGATCTGGGTCCTGGTTCTTCACGCTCCTCCGATGGGATTGATGTAGGTAAATGTGAGACGTTGGTATCGCACACGTCTGCTGCGTCTTCTAATCAAGGAGGTGAGTTTCCTGACGTTTGGCGGGAAAACGGAGATGAGAGGTCAGCATTACAAGTCGCGCTGAATTCACAGGGATTTGTGTTAATAGTTGTGATCGCAACATCATGATATCCTGGTGGGACTGGATAGTGTTTACCGTATCGAGTTTATTAAGTGCAGCATGGTTGATTAAACCGAGGCAAAGCAACAACTAACGCAGATCGCAATCAGCAATAGGAAGGACAACCCGTTAAAAACAGAGTGAGGAGACTCATAGACTGACACAAAGTCATAGATTCATGTAGAGGAGAACCCGTGCAGGTGAGTGTATCTTCTTCTTCTTCTTCTCTGATATTCAGATGTTTCTGTGATCAAGACTCAGGTTCACACTGTCAGACCTGGAGGAGAAGCTCCATCAGATCAGCTGTTTTGTTATTCAGGAGCCAAATGAATGCGATCAGATAGAGAAACCAGTGAATACTAGCATGTCTGGATGCTCTTTAAGTGTGTGAGTGTAACTGTGTGTGAATTTAATTAGCTTCGTACTTACAGTCTGATATCAGCTAATGAAGCGGCTGAGTGTCGGTGATGAATGGGAGGCGTCGCCTTAAAACATGATAAATCGGACTCTGACATCAAAAACTAAACGCCGTCCGAGCTCTGAAGCGGAGAGCGCGGGATCATGGGTAAATGAGACCTGAGTGAGGAGGTGGAGGGGGAAGGGGTGTGTAGAGATCACGGTGGGCGAAAGGCACACAGAGCTGAAATGTCAGGCCCCTTAAGGGGGGCCCCGTCTGACAGGGAACTGAATAAAACACAGAGAAGAAGCTCA
>JALXJV020000018.1:30909667-30959615 GCA_024633595.2 Lepomis macrochirus
TCAGAAGTGGATTTAGTGATGAAATTCCATACGAAAACTGTAAAATAAACTTCCTGTTGCTGCCTCTGTCCGGTGCAATGATGATGCAGTGAATAGTGAATATTGTCTCTGACCAATCAGCAGTCTGTCGTGTCTTCACGTTACATTTTAGTTTCCCTCAGCTCGCTTGGAACCTCGACGGAGGTGAGGTGATACGAAAAAAGGACCTGGAAGCAGGTCCAGGTCCAACTTTTCTACAATGGAAACCCAAACAAAGGCGAGTCGAGCCAAAGGGCCTCCGCTCAGACTAGCTTGATTTGAGGGCATGGCCTGACCCCGCCAGCCGCTTGGCGAGCTTTATGACGAGTCTTCATTGTGACGTCACAAGTCAAGGAAGTGAAGGGTTGGACTACAAGCTGTTTTCAATCGGGTCAGAGCACTGCTTTGATGGGAACTCCCTTTGGGCTGGACTTTGGGCTTTTTCACTTTGCAAACCTGTTACAGCACAAAAAGATAAACAACTCAATTAAGGAGAGGGAAAAAAGCCAAAAAGCATAATACCACCCCTTTAAAGTTGCTGATCGGCAGACGTTTCGGATCATTTTAGAATCAGCATGTTCAGCAGGATTTTTTTTAAGTTCCTTTTTTGGACAGTGCACAGTTGTTTTTTTCTATATTTAAACTTCATTGCATGCTTTCTTATTGTGCAAATAAATCTTTACCAAAGCATTTTCATTTTTTAGTTTACATTTCTTCTTGCAAAAATATTTTCAGAACATTTTAACCAAGTTATACTTTCAAAACCTGGTGTCCGCATCGCAAATGACACCTAACGTTAAAGCACATATTATTCTTATTGTTTTACTGTCTTTAAATAGTTTACTATTTACTTTTTTGTCTTTAATAAAATATCGACACTAAGTATAATAATAATAAAAGTAAAATGATCAGGTTGTTAAAGATTAAGCATCACTAGTGTGTGAAAACTTTTAAATATTAGTTGGACAAAAAATAATCTTTATATGAAGTCCGCTTTAACTAATGTACCTTGATTTAAGATTATCACCTGACTTTCTCTTTTGTACACAAACTGGGTTTCACATATATTTCCTCAGATCTGTACGCAGTGAAACATAAAACCTGGAGCAGGTTATCTCGGAGGTGTTTTTAGTGTTCGAGTCCTGCGCAGAGCCTCACAGTTAAACGTCTGGGCCTCAGCGCCGTCTGTACAACCCTCCATTTCCACGTTTAACTCGCTCTCATCTTCTCCTCCTCTGGTTTGCTTTGAAAACCAGCCGTGAGGTTCAGAGGCCAAATCCAACATTTCTCTCTCTCTCTTTTTTTTTTTTTTCATTTTTAATGGAGACGTGCTCCATGATTTATTCAAATGACAAACTCTCCTTTCTCTTTTTTCCTTTCCTGAGGTATTAGTCACTGGGTGCTAATGTCAGATTACTTTAGTAGCCATTCTGCTCTTGATAAATGACTCAGACAGGCAGTAAAAAATAGATCAAAACCACTGGGATGAGAAAGGGAGGAGGAGGAGGAGGAAGGAGCAGAGAGGCCGTTAAATCATTTCCCTCCGCCGCCCGACAGGCCTCGGAAAATGCCACCCATTATTCCTGCGCTACGGCTAATCAAAGCTTCCAGAGTGATTAGAGAGAGACGCAGCAGCTCCTCCCTCCTCCACCTTAACAAGCCATTATCACTCCGGCTGAACCGCCGCCGAGCCCGCTGAAATATGGAGCGCTCGCTACATCACACGCGCGGCAAACTGCGTTATTACTCCTTAAATATGTAATTAAGCAATTTACTGAAGGAGCTGAGAACAAAGAGCTGCTGTGGAGGTGTGTCAGGGAGCAGGAAGTCACTTAAGGATCAGAAACAGGGGGAAATAATTCATGTATTGATCAGCAGCAGATGATAAGAAGTAAGACCTGATGGGGACTCGTGTCTGAACACTGTACATGTCTTTCTGACACTGACGTACTGCTGCACCTTATAAACTTCATGTAAAGTCAAAATTACCAGATATGTTTTTAAAAATACAACAGAAATCAAACTAACACTGCACCTTTTTAAAGCACTCACTCATTTTAAGTATGTTTCTGCAGCGACTGACAAAGTTTTGAGATCCTTTATTAAATTGAAAGTACTAATACCACACTGTAGAAACACTTAAACTACAATTAAAAGTACTCAATGCAGTAAATGTCCCCTATAGTATTTACTCTCTCCTCATTAATGTAAAGCAGGATGTTGCTGCTGTAGTCGTTGAGCTGGAGCTCATTCTTAACTGTTTAGTACCAGACTGCAGCTAATAATTATTTTTCCTTCTGAATTCATCTGCTGAAAATTCTGAAAATAGTGAGAAATGGCGTCACAGTTACCCAGAGGGCAGTGGGACACCTTCAAAGCTCAACGTTATTAACAAACATTCAAATTATTAAAATAATTCAAAGGAAAAACAGCATGTGTGAACCATGAAATGTTTTTACACGATTATCAAAATAGTTGCCAATTAATTTTCCGTCAATCAACAAATGTACTAGCTGTACTGTAGAGAAGTAAAAAGTACAATTTCTCCCCCCCTAAAAGACTCAAGTAAAGTACAAATACCTCTAATTCAAGTATTGTGCTTGAGTAAATGTACTTAGTGACTGTCCACCCAGTGTTTCTGTTTCTGCACCACATTCATCATCATAGCCGTGGAGTCGGCGTTCTGTAGGTCGTCCATAAGCGGAAAGTTAACTGCACTGGGATGAATCTGTGTTTTTGCTGCAGGAATCATCCTGAACTCTGATTCTTCCTGCAGAAATGACGAGTAAGAAGCAGCTTCAGGTCCGATTCAAAAAAACATCATCATCCAAACACTTTTAACTTTCTTCACGATAGAGAACATTTACCACACAAAGCTTAGTACTTTACTACTTTACTGCAAATGCACCTTTAACTTTCTGAAACTGGAGTTTAATTTAAACGATGAACCATGAAAAGGAATATTTCCATATCAAGAATAGCTCGGAAGACGTCACAGATGTTGGATTTTTCCCAAAAGCGTGTGAACGTAGCAGAAAACAGGTGTCGCTGAGGAGCAGCTGGGTGGTCGGAGCCTGATTACACCTGTTCAGCAATTAGAAGATACCTGGCACCTGTTGTTGTTGTTGTGACTATCGGTGCCGTGGCAACACCAGACAAAAATCCAAATGATAGTTTGAAGTGTGGTAATTAGAGTCTAAACAGACACCTGTGCGCAGGTGAGGTGCTGTGAGCGTTTTTGAGGCAATTTTGAGCTTTAACTTTAATTTTAGGACCCTAACATTTGTAGCGAGATAGCTGACTCTCAGCATTTCTGTTTTAACACAATTGTGAAGATGAAACTCATAAAACACAAATATATTAAACACCCCCAGATGCACAGAGGTTAACTTACCCTAAATATTAAATTTACAGCCCGGCTTTTATTTGCTTCAAGCACTGAACTCACCTGGCCTGTAATTTTATTCCTTTATGCAAAAATCTTTTGCTCAAATGGATTACTATCAAATATACTATACAATGTTTATTTAAGCAGGTACCATTATTACTTGGGAAAAGATTAATTAGATAATATATCAAGTGTAAATCATTCATTTCATCTAATACATCAGTGCCTACCACGGGATTTTGTGAGACCTCAGACCGTCTCTGGGAAATATTACATATACATTTTAAAGTTAAACGCATTAATCTGATGCACTTTGAGAGCCACATGAAGAGGCTACATCTCTGAAGTACTTTGCACCCTCGGAAACATTGGCCATAGACACGATGTGCGTATATATATTTAAAAAATGTTGACGCAGCAGAAAAGTCAACAAATGTTTTCACAGCAACACAAATCAAAGAATAAAGTCCCAACATTTTAGTTTTTATTTTTTTACTTTAAACTAACACATGCACACATTTTATACTTCCTGTGAAAATGATCCAATTAATCTTATTTCCATACTGTTTATACGTTGTCTTAACATCTTATTTTGAAAGCAGGACGTTGTCACGTGTTTCCTCGTGCTATATTCAAATGACAGAATAAAGTGTCTAACCTCCGTTTAATTTACCATAAAGACTCGAATACGCGTGCACTTCAAATTTAGGCGCAGCCATCTTGAACGTGTTCTTACAAACGTTTAATAGAAATACTCAAAGCTGTTCAGACCCTTAGCGAACATCACCTTATTTACCGTTACGTTAGAGCTCTTTATTGTTATTATGAGAAGTGGAAAATATTTTCGGTTAATTTTGAAACTATGGCGGGACAAATTAGGACTGCAGTCTCTGTAATTAATGGGAAACACTGGACATTATGATCTAATCTGTTGTGCAAAGTTTTATTTTAACATTAATGTTGAACAGCTGCAACATACTGTCAACCAGAGTAACCTGCCTTACAGCGAGCGACAAATCCTCCTTGTGGAGCCCCTACAATCCCTCCTTAGAGTTGCAGTCCGAAGACTCTCATGTCAGTATTTGTTGAGATATTTCCCTATGAGTGATGGTACTGAACCGACAGAAAGACAAGCACCTCCTCCTCAGAGCCGCTAAAGTGCTTTAAAGACTTGATATTAAAGCTGAAAAACACACACTGAAAAGTAAAACGTATTAATTTGTGGTCACTTTTTAGTGAAAACCTCCACATAACGGCTCTAACGTGGCCTTGAACAGTCTTGTTATCGAGGCTCAGAGAAGAGAAATGTGCTGGGTCATTATCATGGGCAGCGATCGCTCAGAGATGAGAGAGTCGGCTCTCACTTTCCCCTCGATGGCAATTAGACGGGTGTGATGGGATGAACTTCACTGTTTTAGCCACGAGCGAAAAACTCTGCTGTCAGGCTGCTGCTGACAACCGGAGGAGAGAGGAATCAAATAAATCTGCAGCTCGGCTCCACGTAATCCACTCTGAGAGACTGCAGGACTGAAGGGAGGAACCTCTGGTGCAGTACAAGTAGCAGTAGCACTACAGGAAAATACTCAGGATGCGTCTCATAGTGTTTCATCATCAGCGGGCCTCATCACCATAAACTCACACACTGTAGTTTATTCTGACCACATACACCGTCCTGCTTCCCCAAACACTCACTACAGCACCACATGTGGATTCATCCGCTGCTGAAAATAGTCCCCAACCACAGACGGCATCAAACAGTCCCTCCAGAAAAAACGCGATTATGCGATCGCTGAATTCAATGCATAATCAGCCAAAGTCCGCATATTTATGCGGGGGTCGCATTTTTTTAAATACTCCGCAATTTCGCCGCATAAATTGCTGATTTCCGCGCAAAATATGCGGGGCTTGCATCATTTCATAATCCCCGCATTTTCATCGCAAAAAAAGGCACATATATCTTAGCAGAAAGTTGGAAAATGTTGCGTTTACTTCACACAAGAGCAGCCATCCCCCTGTTGCCATGGGAACGTTTTGAAGTGACGTAATTACGGACGTGAACATCTGTCTGTTTTGTGTAGCTACCTCTGTAAAACAGGAAGTTTTATTTTTTTTATATTTTATTTATTCATTTTTACAGAAGTTGTAGCTTATTTCTTTTGTAAAGCTACAGAACTTGTTTAACTCAATGTTTTGTAAGTTTGCCATGTTTATTAAGGTCTGAAATAAAACAAGATGAGACCTTAAATATTCCCAGCACTTTCTGTGATGTAGTATGCTTGCTTATCATAGGAAGTAATAGGAAATGACTCTACATTAAAGGTAGGAGCCTAGTGAGAACAGAGTGTTGGGGGAATTACTTTTCTCTTTTTCATCAAACCGCAATTTTTGCAAGTTCCCGCAATTTCATCGCATAAAATTGCATAAATAAACCGCATATTCCATCGCATTTTTTAAGGAAACGTGCCGTGTAATCAAGGATTTTTGCCCGCAACATTCACAAAAAAACTCCGCATTTTTCTGGAAGGACTGATCAAAGAAGTGGATGCAGCCGCCGTGACGTCACCCGCTGGTTTGTCGACTACCGTTTTGAAGCCTCCAGTTTAGCGTTTTTGGACGTGACCATATTTGGGTTGAGCGAGCTAGCTTGGTTAGCAAGGTGCATCTGTAATTCACATTAGCTGTGATATTAGCTGGGATGCTAATTTTAGCTAGCGACAAACAGGCTTAAAACTAAAAAATGAGCAGCCGACTCCTGATGAGCTTTTTTAGCGGCGCTGGTTAAATGTACACAGAGCAACGAGCCATGGTAAAACTTGTCAGCCACCTTGTAGCCCCGCCCTAAATTCTCCCCTGCTTCCTGGTCTCTGTTCCTCTAAATGGGACCATAATTTACTGAATGAACATCATGCTGTGTTGAAGAAGACTTGAAACTAGTGACTGAGACCATAAACTCACCAGAAAAGTGTTTACTGAGGGAATAAATCAGCTGAGAAGGAGAAACATTTTCTCATAGACTTCTATACAATGACACTTCTTTCTGCAGCCGGTGGAGTCGCCCCCTGCTGGCCATTAGCACCAAGAGCCACAGACAGGAATTCTGACGAGTGTTGAAAGACGGAGTGACAATGGAAAAACCAGACAGAAAATATGTCGTATTTATGTATCCGCTTCTTGCCCCATTTGTCAAACGGTGTGTTTACAGCAGGAAGTGGCAGCGTGTAGACTTTTAAACTCCAGGCCAAAAGCACAGACAGTGACGAGTGGAGGTCAAGTGAAAGAGGGAAAATCAAAATGATCAAAACAGGACTTAGATAAATGTGGCTACAAAATGAAAATACAGCACAGTAGCAGACTTCAGGGCCTCGGTTTTACCACCAACCAAACACTGTGAAATTTAGTCCATATTTCAACAGTAGCATAAATATTTATATCATCTGTAAAGTCTGGTATGACATAGTGCCCTGCTTGTGGTTCCGGTGGGGAAAAAATAATACCTAATTATTAGCCTGTTAGCAGCTCTCTGTCTGTTGGAAGGACCAGCATGAAACGTGGTTCTGACCTTGGTGATCCTCCGACTTTCCGTCTAGCGGCATCATCAGGTCAACATGTTAACGTGTCCAACACTGCGCATTAATTCCAAAATACCAGCAGATACCTGTTAACAGCTAATTAGCTTATGTTAGCATGCTAACACGCTAAACTACGATGGTGAACATGGTAAACACACCCAGGGCGTCACATCTGGTCGCTTTTAACGCCGTAGGTAACCTTTGGTGTCGTTGCTGCACGTGTAGACGGTCAAGTTAGCGTCCGGTTATAAATTTTTAAAAAATAAAATTAGTGGTTAACGTTTAAAACAATTGGGTTAGATTTAGGCACCAAAACATGTTGGTCAGGTTTAGGTTAAAATAGCTACTAATGTAGGTAACATACGCCGTCACCTGATGTGCACCTCCTCAAAAATGTAACTGTACGTCGAGTCGATGCGAACCATAAGCACTGTGATTGGTCCACTGGGTAACCTCGCAATACGTCCGAGCCGACAGGAAGTGCCCGTGCTTTGAAATTATTTTTACTAGCAGCTGTGGATCGATATATGTAACGTCACAACCCGAGCGAAATGAAAGTGATCCATTCGGTCGGTAACATTTGAAAAGGCTACACCAGCCGCACGTTTACAATTTTACCCCCATTCACGTTAACGGACAGCTAAACCGGAAGTTAGCCTGCTCGGCCGGCAAAAGTCAACACAGTGGACACTGTAGCGCCACTGCCGACTAGCATTTGGGGGTGTAATTGCAGGATGACGGATACACCGACGCAAGTATAAGTGCATGGCTTTGTGCATAGCCTACGCCGTTACTACGCACGCAGACCCTACGCAGGAGCATAAATCAAGCTTAAACCTGACTTGACTTACATAAGTTAAGTCAGGTAAGTTAAGTGATACGTAACATAACTAAAGTAATCAGTGTTGACTCAGTTTGTTTCATACAGGACGGAACACCGGTGTCCTTTACGTTATTTATACCACGCACACTTTCAGCGCTGGAAAGTGGCGCTACAGGCTGCCATGTGCTTTGGCATTGTGAGCATTGTTAGCATGCTTATGTTAGCATTTAGCTTAAAGCACCGCTATGTCTGATTCCAGCCTCACAGAGCTGCTAGCATGGCGGCAGACTCTCGGTCTCTCAAATGTTCGTTGGGGCCTGTATCAATTCACAGGATTTTTCAGTCTTGCTCGACCAACTCGTGTCATTTCCCAACCACGTCGAGTCGTCTGATTATGTAAATGCTCGCTTGTCACAAACATGACGGTCTTTCCCATCTGTGCCTTTCACCCCGTATCAGACACATCAGCAAAGAGTTGACCTCAGCTCTGGGAGCTGAATCTCTAAACTGAAGGTCACGACAGGAGGAGGCGGACTCTAAGTTTCCTCACAGCTCAGAGGAAACTCTCCGAGGCTGCAAACTGCCAATAAGTCGTGCATTATTTACGCCTCAGCTGAGGGAGCTGCTGCCAAAACACAATCGTGGGCCAGAAAGTTCCCAGTTCAGCTCTGAGGGGATAATAGAACTCATAATGAAAGACTCTGTGTCTTCCTGAGGACTGGACATACATGAAATCTGTTTGATAAGGTTTGTAGACGCACATATGGCCGCTTCCCTTCAGAGTCACAGCAAAGATCATTAATGCTGATGATTAATTAATGATGATGTCGCCAATTTAAAATAATTGGGAGTCGTCCTTTTTAAGCTCTTCCTCATGTCTGTTAAGTGTATTAATCTTCAGTCTGACAGATCTGCAGCGTCGGTAGTGAAGCGTCACCGTTAGAAAATCTGTAAACTGGAAATAAACTTGTTCACACTCACAGTTGTGTCTCCTGAGAGGTTCAGGTGCACGGCGTCAGGACTAATTAAACACAGAGCAGGCCTGAAGGAGGAGGAGCTGTCAGGCGTCCACAGAAAAACATCTTAAAAAGGGTTCAAGCAGCGAAAAATTAAAAATACAGATGATAATAACACTGAAAGTAAAAAACCTTATGTCACAAATGAAATGAACTCTTTTTTTTTCGTATTTTAACAACTTAAAAACATTCATTCATCACGATTCCCGATTAATTTTGTGTCAGTCAGTTAAAACATACCTTCCCAAATCACGATCCTTTATTTCAGTGCTGCTGTTGTCTGTCTGTATCTGATTATTAGAGAAATATCTTATAAACTTATTCAAAAGTTTTAATTAAAGATGCACTTCTTGGTGCTACAGATCCAAATATAGTGACAATATTTAGTATAACTATATATTTATTATCAAGCCTGTTATTTAATAGTTTTATACAGGATTAAATAACATGTTTATGTATCTGTAGAGCCGTTTCCGGTGTTTTAACGTGTAAAATAAAAATAGTTTTTATTCAAAGCTAAATATTTAAATCAAACAGAGCAGCTCTGGATGTCAGATTACAGATTTTGTAGTTTCACCTACAAAGTGCAGCAGCAGCAGAAGTGAAATCATCAGAGCGACTGCAGCTTCACATTAAAGCTGCTGGGTTTTGTGTTTCTGCTCCTCCGTTATCGATCAGCAGCAGAAAACCTGACAAACGGACGAATCCCAGCAGACCGACTGAGGGGAGATTTCAGGAAACAACCTTGGAGATGACGGAGTGAAGCTTATTTATTTATCACATCACTTCCAGCTCACGTGCCATCCCCCTCTTCCTCTTCCTCTCCTTCTTTTTAAAAAGTATCTCGGGGAAAATAAACCTGACAGACGATGAGGATGATGATGGAGCGACACGAGCACACATTAGTCAGTCGGAGAGAGAAAATTTCTCTGTTAAAAGTTCACTTTTTTGTATGAGGTTTGGTTTACGGCTCCGCAGCTGTGTCCTGGATCCTCTGACACGACCTTTGCCCTTTAATTCCACGTTCACATTTAATTTCTATTTTCCTTTTTCTTCTCTACGCAGATCATAAACGTACAAACAGCGAAACAAATGGCACATGACAAAGCTAAGTATCCTGTACTGCATCTATTTATCCTGTTTTTTTTTTATCCTCACTTGTCGTGTATTTTATTATGTGCTGTGTTTTTTAGCTCACTTCTTGGGTGTTTTCTAATCTTGTATGTTCAAACCTATAAAAGAAGTTTATATTATAGATAATTAACTATACTTGATGCCAAACGCTGAACCACTTCAAAAATCTGAGGCAGAACAATCAAAACTGTTATCTTTTTCTAGAAATATGATTAGTTAATCTTTTTTCAGGCCTCATTTTTCAACAAAATAAATATTTTAATAGAGAAATTAGGTGCTTATTTGTTCGTGATTCAAATGAATTAAAGCAGAATATTTATTGACGATATCTTGAACATTTATTATATTGTTACTATTTGTAATCAGTAATTAATCAAAGGTTTATAACTCACTATAGTGTAATTAGTCCTATAAGTTTGTTTATTAATGTGCAAGATTTGTTATAACTTCCTGTGTAGATGGTGGAAACAATTACTTTTACACCTTATTCCTAACAAAAGACTGTTTTATACCCTTCTGCTCCTCTATTTACTGCGGGGGGGGCACAGCGGCGACAGTAGCTCTAAGCCAGTCAGTAAACAGGTGGGCGTTGCAGGTTGTCACAAGCCTTAGAGGTGCCTTTGGACCTTATGCTAAGCTAACCTGCTGTAGCTACATTTATCTTCAGACATGGGAGTGGTGTCGCTCCGAACATCTGCGTAAAATGTTGCACTGCTCCTTTAACGAGCAGCTGCAGGTGCTCAGTGGAGATTAGACGCCCTGCTCTTCGCCTGTCAGGCTACGCCCTTGCCTTACTGTTCGACTGACTTAATAAAAAAGTATAAGTTCACGACAGGGTTAAGTTTGTATTTCCCTGCAGATACTTTATTTTTCTACTTTAAAAAAAGTTTTTTATTGCAAAGATAATTAATTTTGGGACACATTTTAATTTTATTATTTTGTCCTGGACTTCAAACTATTTTATAATGTAAACAGGAAGTCATTTAATTGGATCTGGCAAATTCTCTCCCTGATGGATTTCATCATGAAGCCAAAATAAAAAAAAGATTCCTTTCTGACAGTGAAACAGACTGTCGGTGCTCTTTATTAATCGTCTACTTCTAATTTAAGTGAGCGGGCTGTCATTAAAGCGCAGAGACTCTCGTCCTGTACGAGCGTTTTTCACGACACAATTTATCTTTTTGGCTGCTTTAAGCCTCCAATTTGTAATGAGTTATTGGGCTGTTCCCCAATATTCCCCTGTGATTGAGCAGGAAGTATTCGGGACATGATTTATAGATGTTAATTGTGGTGTTCAAAAAATTCACAATGGAGTGCAGGAGGAGAAGAAGAAGAAGAAGGAGGAGGAGTGAGGAGGAAGAGGAGGAGTGAGGTGCACATCTGGAGAAGCCATCATGACTGAAGCCAAGTTTCAGGTCCTGGGAGGGAAGTAAAAGCAGAGCTGAATGTGAACTAAGCTGCCCCCCAGAGAGTACAAAATATTTTCCCCTGTCAGCTCGGCCCCCCCCCCCTCCCGAATCCCAAATGTGCCGACCTGTGCCGAACCCTGGTCCGCATCAGATCCCGCTCTGCAGGAGCTCCGTGTGCTCGCTGCCCAAACAAGACATATTTGTATTTGATATTAAAGCAGTGTCAGGCGGGACATCCATCACTGAGAGGGAGGAGGCCGGTGGGGGGTTGGGGGGGGGGTGAGGATGGGAAAACAATGTGTCTTTTCCTAAAGTGGATCCCACCTGCAGCTCCCATCGAACCAAAACTGAAGAGGAGTTCATGAAAACGAGTCAGGGAAACGGGGTGCGTCCAGCGGCGCTAACGAGCTCCCCTTCCTCCTCCTCCTCCTCCCTGCTCTGACTCCATCAGAGAGTCGGTCCATAACCTCACATGTTTTCCACACAGGGAGGCTCGGCGTGCGATGACGTGAAGCACTTTGCATTCATATTATTAATATTATTATTTATTATTAACACGTCCATCGGCGTGTTTTAAACTAAAATACGTTTTTAATAATCCTTTAGTAAAACCTGAAAACACACCAAACCACTAGATCTGGGTCGACAGGTGCTTCATGTTTGTTCTGATGGAGGATGCCTGACCCACAGATCTGGCAACCCTCCGTGAATTTATATTTATAGATTAAAATGATTTCATTGTCCCAAAATGAAAGATAAAATCTTCTCCGGGTGTCAGACGTCCGTCGAATGTTCAAACTGACATTAAGTTGAAAATGAATATAAAATGATCTTCATGTGCAAAAGGGCAAATAAATAAACAGGTGAAATTTAATCTTGATTTAAACTCTGTGACAGATCCATGAACTTTAATTCTGTGGATTTATTAAAATGAAGGGATTCAGTTTACGTTTCAGCTAAATTCTAATAAATGAAAAGCTTTTTAAAGTGTTTAAGTAAAAAATAAACATAAAATGTACTAAATAACATCACTGCTACTCCTTTATTTGTGCCTTGAAATAATGGAATAATGTTTTTTGAGTCAATAGTTGATGAAATGGGGATTCATTGATTATTGGATTTCAATATATGACAGTCTTTAATTTTTGGTTATTAAAGGCATAAAAAAACACTAACACGCCTTCATTAAACTGACTGGAAAGAACTTCTCTCAAGGTTGAAGGGATGGTTCTCATCTTATCTTTATGCTGCTTATAAATCCATCAACACACCTTCAAATATCCACTCATCTCTATTTTTCTGTCTATCATCGTGGACGTGAAGGCGTGTTTCCTGTAAACAAGTCAGTAAAATATTTCCGGTACAAATAAACCGTCCGGTTTGCAGACTCTCAGATGTCCTGCAGGATTTAAAACAGTCGGCTGTTTGACGAAGCTTCACGCTGTAAACATCTGCTTAGTGATCTCTGCGAGTCCCTGCAAGACGTCTCACCTGTTACCAACAAGAGAAATGAATCAACACAAACTCAACAGATTCTGTCTCCTAGAAAGGAAATCAAGAGTCAGAGGTCGGGGGTCAGGGGTCAGAGGTCGGGGGTCAGAGGTCTGGGGTCTAGGTGGACTGGTCTGCTGTCTGTGGTTTGTGGTATTTGGAGAGAATGACAATAAATTTCTCCTTGAAAACGACTTCATAACAATCGGCGGCTCCTCCAGAAGGTTCGGGAGGAACAGGAAGTTCCTGTCTTGCCCGTCAGAATAAGGTTCAGATTACTTGATTCACTTTAAAGATCATGCTCCGGAGTTTAAACTCTGAACTGCAGCAGCTCGGGTCTGAATACCCCCCACCCCCACCCCCACCCGTCGCCGTCATTCATGTCGCACTCCAAAAGATTGTGGGAAGCCGAGGATGATAAATGTATGCCCCCCCACCCCCTTTCTGTAGAAATGTCTTCTTCTTCTTTTGTTTTATTTTTTTCACGCACCACCTCCCGCTCAGGTTAACCCCTCGCTCTCCCGGTTGGACCCTCCTCCCTCTCAGCATCTTTTTAAGTTGTGCAGCAGAACAGATGGCAGAACATGTAGCTGACCTAAAATACGTCTCTCCTCCGGGAGATGTTTCAAGCTCTCAATATGGCCGAACGTCCTCCTATAAGCGGCGGCGAGGATCAGCTCCGAGATGGCCGAACCGGGCGGCGGGTGGAGGAGGAGGAGGCGGCGGCGAGGCTGAGCAAAGGAGGCAGAACTCCATCAGTGACATTTAACTGCAAACAGAGGTTTCCATCTCTTCTCAGAAGCAGGTGATCCGAGCTTTTGGCGGGGATTTATTTCTTGGCTCGGAGCTCCGAGCTTCTCTTCCCGTCCTCGATCCCAGCAGGGAACACAAAGCCAGCACTGCTGTTTATTTCTATCTATACTGTTTATTACATATGGAGCCAAAACATGAGAATGAGGTCTGATATGTGGGAACGGATCTGGGCCTCAGCGGCTCCTCACGTCACCAGGAAGGACTCTGTCACTGATGGTCTGTTTTGAGTTTTCAGGACATATCTGAGATCAGCTGTTACATAGTTTACATCACACAAGTTTATTATTGTTTAACAAGCAGATTATTCTACATTATATTATCAATAAAATATATTTTATACAACAAAGATTTTTAATTCACGTTGGTAAATCAGACCAACAAAGTTAGGTGATTGTGTAAAATGCAATCCATCATCTAAACCCGCTGATCCGGGCTGGAGCCGACAATTTTTGACATTTTTACACTCACATTCACACCAAATCAACAATTAACATGCAGACTCCACATAGAAAGGCCTGGGTTTGAACCCCAGACCTTCCTGCTGTGAGGTGGGAGTTCTAACCACCGTGCCGCCCAATGCTAATCATGATATAATTTAATAACCTTTATTATCATACTTTAACTTGAAGCATCAGAGCTTGTGTTAAAGCCAGTCTAGCCTCTACTCGCCCATTCACTGCAAGGCAAGCCCCGCCACAAAGTACCAGTACTTTCAGAAAGTACTACCCCCCGAGAAGGGACTTTCTGGGGAGGAAAATAAAGACCCCAGTACTAAATTTAGACCCTGGTTCCTTCGGTGGAAACACAGTGAGCTCCTCCAAAGGTTCCTAGTTCTGGGGTTTAGATCTTTTGGTGGAAACGCAGCTTTAGTTCAAAGTTATGTGTCTTAGTTCAGGTTTAGTCCTGGTTCTCTGTCTTAGTTCAGGTTTAGTCCTGGTTCTCTGTCTTAGTTCAGGTTTAGTCCTGTTTAGTCCTGGTTCTCTATCTTAGTTCAGGTTTAGTCCTGTTTAGTCCTGGTTCTGTGTCTTAGTTCAGGTTTAGTCCTGTTTAGTCCTGGTTCTCTGTCTTAGTTCAGGTTTAGTCCTGTTTAGTCCTGGTTCTCTGTCTTAGTCCTGTTTAGTCCTGGTTCTCTGTCTTAGTTCAGGTTTAGTCCTGTTTAGTCGTGGTTCTCTGTCTTAGTTCAGGTTTAGTCCTGTTTAGTCCTGGTTCTCTGTCTTAGTTCAGGTTTAGTCCTGTTTAGTCCTGGTTCTCTGTCTTAGTTCAGGTTTAGTCCTGTTTAGACCTGGTTCTCTGTCTTAGTTCAGGTTTAGTCCTGGTTCTCTGTCTTAGTTCAGGTTTAGTCCTGTTTAGTCGTGGTTCTCTGTCTTAGTTCAGGTTTAGTCCTGTTTAGTCCTGGTTCTCTGTCTTAGTTCAGGTTTAGTCCTGTTTAGTCCTGGTTCTCTGTCTTAGTTCAGGTTTAGTCCTGTTTAGTCCTGGTTCTCTGTCTTGGTTCAGGTTTAGTTCTTTGTGTTACCGCCCTGCTCGTTTGCTGAACTCAGCCACTCACTGTAAGAGTTCTCACCTTAAATAAATATTAAGAGCTGTGCCTGCTCTGATCCTGTGTTCTGCAACCCTGACAGTCCAGTCTGTTGTTATTTCCAGAGAGCCAAATAGTGATGCTAAAAGTTGCCGTATAAATAGCAGAACCGGCCAAGTATGAGGTGGATGGGCAGGCAGAAAAACAAGCTACTTGGAAAATGTAGTGAGCTAAGCTACTAGCTACTCTACATTAAATGAAGCTTCACTACACAGAAGCTACCCCCCAGTGAAATGTAGCAAGCTAAGCTACAGCAACGTGGCAAAAGTAGCTTAGTTACATCTAAGCTACTTATAATTTTAATAGTTTATAGTTAGGTCATTTATATATAAATATTTATATACACACACTCTCACACACAACATAGGCCTAGTTTATATTGAACCAACTTTATTCCACAGTAGCAATAGAAGAAAGACTAAAACACACACAGAAACTCTACCTACTGCCATGGCATTGCTGCTAAATGTACTTCCTCATGCAACAAATGGAGAAACGTTGTTTGTATAAAGCAACTTAATTATATTATTAATTAATTATTAATTAATTCTATATTTTTTATAGTTTATATGTGACTTTGTGCTCTGGCAAGGGTCACTTACGTGACCATACGTGACGCCCTGGGGTGAGGACGGGTTCAACGGTCTGTAACTGATCTGATCGTCTCATATCTGAGGTGGACGTGGTCACGACCTCCTCGGACATGTGGACTTCATCTTGACCTGTTTCCCAGCCTTTGTGTCCAGCTGAGAAAAGCAATCCTTCCACAAACTAGTGTTTTTTCTTCCATGATTATTCACCGCTTCACATTTTCCACACGATGCATCAGACCGCCTGGTTTCCCCGAGTTTAGCGTCATCCCGTCAGCAGAGGATCACCCAGAAACCACATCAGTGTGTCTGTGTGAGTCAGAGAGAAGCCGACCTCTCCGACTGCACCCTGAACCTGACCTCCGCCTCGCACCGCCTCCCGCTAACTGAAAACAGGAAGGAGATAATGTCACCAAGATGTGTCACAAACAAAGAGGAGCGGTGACGGCGAGGTCGGGCGGTTGTTGGCGAGCTGTCTGGGAAGTTTCCCGTCGCCTCTGTGTGAAGAGACAATCGACCACTGTGTGAAGTCACGGGGACGAGGAGGTGAGCGCCGTGATTTACGACGCGGACGCCATCGTTTGGCAGACGCAGCAGTAATTATTGTCTGAGAGTTGGAGGGATGTGGAGATGATGCACGCTGCCTTTTTGTTTTGGGGTCAAACTGAAGGAATGTTTGGAGGAAAATAATTTGTTTTGGCAGTAAATCAATGTCTGAAAACATGGCGGCACAGATCCACGCTGGAAATGTGTCTACATGTGTGTCTACTCAGAGTCAGCGACGGTCGAGTCAGGGTGTTCTTTTAATCTTTCAGAACCCAACAGGCTGTGTAGGCTTCTCCTTCTTACAAGGAACTAGCAGAAGTTGGTCGTCCTTTTTCTCCAGGATGCTGTTTGAGAGACTGGGCTTCTGGCTGCAGCGTTGGGAGGTGATCTTGTTTTCCCTTTGGGTTTAGATTTTGGGATTGGACATGTTCTTGATTTTTGATGCACAGGTCAGACAACCTGCATGTTTTATTATAATTTGTTTAGACTGGAGCCCTGTTTAATTTTCCCGTTGCGAGCAGCCGCCTCAGCTTTTTACTGTGTCGGTGAAAATAAACGTTTAAACTAACATTGTGATCTTAAAGTGTTTTTTATCTTTGGATTTTAGTGTAGGCAAGTGTTGATTTGAGACTTTTAAAAAACAAAAACATTCATTTAACAAACAAGAACAAAAAAAGCACCAGACGTTTTTGTAAATTAATTTAATAAAGAAACCAAAATAAATATAAACACGTTGCCATTAAAAACAAACCTGCAGCGTTTTAAAGGGGACCTATTATACTGCATTTCCAGCCCTATAGTGTAGTTCTGTGACTAAGCATCTGTCTGAAACAAGCTGTAGATGCTTCTGTTTCTTTGAGACCCCGCCCCCCCGAAAGCCCACTGTCTTCTGATTGGCTATTGTCTAATGTGTTTACCAGGTTGCTGCAGGGATAGGTCTGCATGTTCCTTTCTGACCAAATGACCATATTTGGAAATCCGCCTCGGAATGACATCATACTAAGCTATTAGTAGAAAAAACAGTTCAAAACAGAGCGTTCGGATCAGGGGGGTATCTGAGGATTTGGCTCACAGGGATTTTTAAAAATACTTAAAAAATTTAAAAACTTTGGTCATGTTTAATATGAACATCCGACATTGTAACATTACAGAAATGCTAGAAAATATGAAAAAGCATAATAGGTCCCCTTTAATGGCTGTAACACTAGTATAGCCCGTGTTATAGGAAGGAGGGGGGGGGAACAACCTCCAGTCGGGCCAAGATTACGGACATTTACGGATTCAAACAACGAGACCTCATATCGGGAGGACATCAACAATCTTGCAGAGTGGTGCACAGGGAACAACCTGCTGCTGAGCCTGACGTGGTTGTCTCTCATCTCCACGCTGGTGAAGAAAGCAATGACGCCGAAGAGCTTCCCCCATCGCGTTTAAAAACTGATGCCAAGGGCCAGCGGTGTACGGTGGTAACAAAGGGCCCCAGTGCAGGCTGTTGTGATGGGCCCTTGGTCTCCACAGATACAAAGCACGTGCACACACACTGCGCTCGTGTCTAGACGGGAACCCTAAAATGGCAAATTTATGTGCCTTGTTTCCTTGTTGTACACGGTTTAACAACTGATAAGATTAGATGCAGTAAATATCTAATTTAAAGCTCCTTAAAGTGATTTCTTTCCTTATTAACACATTAAATTCAACAGTTTCTCTCTCCAACACGGAAGCAGCAGTCTAAAGTAAAGTACCATCATGTGATGGATTTTAGAGTCGGACCGTGTCACCTAGACCTTTGTATTTGCACAGTACAGAAGCCAAAGAGAAAGTTAATCCTGAAACGTCACCACAAACAGCTGAGTGCAGGAGGAGGAGGAGGAGTCCACTGAGCTGAAATGACTCAGACCGTTTCAGGCATTTTCAGTACAACAACCTCCCGAATCACGACCACCACATTCCTCTTGGACAGAGAGGCGAGACGTTATGGTGAATGAGAAAGAAAAGCGGCCAACTCATAACACAACGCCGTGTTCTGAAAACAGGCCAGCTACAGCGCACACACAGTTTAACACCCACAAACACGTCCTCACAGTTAAACGATAAATGGTACCAGCCTTTAAAACGGCGGCACGGCAGCCGCACCAAATAAAAAAGCTCTTGTAAAGTTACTTATTTGAAAGGCATCCGACGAGCCCGCATTGACAATGTCCTCAGTAATCCAAAACAATCTAATCTGGGATCTGTGCGACCTTCTGCTCCTCTTCTTTTCTCTCCTCTCTCTCTTCTTGAAACTACTTCTGTGTTTGAATAACATGGCTGCCAGCTTGCACGTGTGCTCTGCTAGTCTACTGTCAGATTTTGCGTTTCACCTGGTGTCTGGAGCCTTGTCACATGATATAATAGAAACTTAAGATTGGGCAGCTTACACATATTACCCAGCAATCATCCCTGCATGTGTGGGCTATGTGACCGAATACCAAAGAAAATAAGACTAAATTAATTCTGTTGAATCATTTTATAATGTTTCACTGTATTGCCGAGGTGAGGAGCCTGCAGAGCCCAAAGGACGCTAAAGGACAGAACTCTACCTCCAGACCACAGAGCAGCTTCTTCCCTCAGATTCCTCCTCAGCCAAATACGTTTATGAAGCGACTGTGCAACCCTGTGCTGCATAATGATCAATAACTGAACCTTGAATGTGCTTAAATAAAACTGCCAAACTACATTTTCAGTGTCAAACACTCTGAGGAGAGACGACGCTTCGTAATAAAACATATTATTCTTTGACTGAAGTGGGAATGAAAACTTTTATTTAACTGTTCTCTGTTACATAAACGTCCTCCTGCAGATTCTGAATGTTTGCTTTAGTTCTTAACAGGCTGCTGCAGGTTATAACACGGAAGAAAATAACCACAGCGGGTGGTAATAACGAGCTCAGGGTTTGAGTCCCACTTTGGACAAAGGTTTGTGTTATTTAACAAATAATAAAAGGAAATCAATAAAACATAAAGAGAATATTAATGAAATGAGTTACACAAGGCTGTAGTCCTCACAGCTTTGGAGGCTATATCAGATAAGACATGTTGTTGACAGTTGATCAGTTATACGTAGTAAATTATTACGTTCGTACCAAAGAGGTTGGATTAACAGAACAGCAGGTTTCCTCACTCTTTACAAAGAGTTTATTATAAATGTAATGTTATGTTTTTGTGCTTAAAAGGTTTAAATTCCCAAAACGTCAGCGCTTGCGGTGCAGCTTGAAGGAAATATTCTATATCTGTGGTTGCAAATTATAGTACAGCCGTATTTTAACACCTGACTGAAAAGTGTCAAGGACAGTTGCATATTTTCCAGGGTTTCCAGGAACGTTGGATTCTTCTGGAAGTTAATTGTTAACATGTGAGTAAAGGATCTGAAATCCTCCTTCCACCTGTGACGCTGCCATGTTGGCAGAACGTCCACCACAGGAAACCCCATCGTTAACAAATACGGCGAGTGTATTTATTTTTCCAGTCGTAACTAAAGTGCCGCTCTGCTCCATGTTTTACAGCTGGAAGTCAGAGTTTCCTGCTTTCTTACATTTCTGGAACGCAGCTTCACATATTTAATGTGTGAGCGTTTGTTGGCAGGAGGAGGTAATGGAGGAGCGCTGAGAACAGTGGTGGCATGTCCACTCGGTCTGGTCTGCAGCCAGGAACTGCCAGCTCAATCTCTCTCTGGGTTTCCCATTAAGATCGCCCACCGAGAAAGCTCAGAATAACCTTCAGCTGCTGACAGACTGAGCGCGCTCAGACGCTGAGACACGCCTCCTCGTTCACTGCCTCAATCAAGCCGAGGTTATTATCTCATCACTCGAAAATACGAGTCATTACCCGTCGGAGGAGGAGGGAAACGAGGACTTAAGTCGGAGAGGAAAGAAAAACATTCAACAGATTCACCTTTGTATGGAAGATCATTTCTGCCGGACGAAAGGCTGTGCATGATAAAAAAATAAGCAGGAAAATTAGTACTTTTCATCACAATACATGTAATCAAGACAACTAACAGTAAAAAAAAAAAATACTCCACTGATTTATCAATGCTCTTTCAGTAGTTTTTATACTGAGGATCTAAATTAAAGCAACATTATTTAGTTAATTGTATCTTAAACAGATTTAGAGTCATTTTGATGATACACTGACTTGTAATAGGGTGAATGGCGTCTCTGTCGTTGCCACTAGCTACGGCGCTATGTAACACTGGAGTGAACATTTATATCGCAAAAAGCTCGGCACCCGAGTTTCAAGCAACATTATCCTGCTGCTGGTGGAGACGAGTGGGCAACATAACCGGGCTCAGCACCCTCTTTGTACGTGACGTTAGCTAACGGCAGGGGAGAAGAGATCGAAGAGGACGCTGACAGATGTTGGCGAGAACTTTGTGAAATAAACAACAGCAGAACAGATGGCGAGCTGGTTTCTTTCTGTGTCTTGTGTTGTTTTATAGCTGCTTGACCTTTGGCTGTTTGCAAAGTTGGCGACATCATAACTAATGTAATCGTAACAAATGCACGTGTGCAGCTGTCTTTATTTACGACATAGCACAAAAAACACATTTTACATAATGTTTCTTTAAGAAAGTACAATCTGACTTTCATAATGTAAATAAATTGCACATATTTGTTGTTAATATTTAATCGTTCTATATTTTTATATTTTGTCAATTTATATATTTTTGTACACAATATTCTCTCTAAACTTTATATAACTTATATATACATATTTATATATTTTTACATTTATTTATGTCAACTGTATGTTTGTCTACGTGTAGCACCTTATCGCCAAAGCAAATTCCTCATATGTGTAAAAACTACTTGGAAATAAATCTCTTTCTGAGTGTGATTCTGGTACCTCAGTGTCGTCGCTGCCTGTTCTGACCAGGAAACATTACAATTCTGACTTATATTATGATGAATTTTATTCATTAATGATTCACTTCATTCTTTTCTTGGCACAAACGGGCTTCCATACTTGCCTAAAATTGTAGTAATTTCTCCCTAATCCTGTTGTAATAACAGGAAACAGAGCGTGTGGGCGGTCTGTGGGTGGCTGGGTGGGATTATCGTCGCGTGGACGCCCCAAACGGAGAGGAAATGGAGTGAGTGCCAGCTTGGAGCTCCTTCCTCCTCCTCCTCCTCCTCCTCCTCCTCCATCCTGAGCAGAGTACAGAGGGAACTCTCTCATGATTTACAGCCCGAGCAGCAGAGTTCACTGTGGACTCAAGCCAGCGACAAGCCCCCTTTTAACACCAGCTTTGTATTCTAATGACCCCCTAAACTGCACACCAATCCATTTTCTGTCCATTAGCTGCCGCGGCCGCTACCGCCGCTCCAGCTAATATTCTTTAATTCACTCCACAAAGGGGGAGATTGTCCGGGGCCTCGCTGCACTTAATGCCTGCAATTACATCAGGTTACACATCCTGAAGTGACCCCCGGGGATCCGAGAGAGAACCCCCACCCGCTCCAACACCGCCCTCCTAATCTACTCTTAAACCACCCAAACACCTGATGGCTGCCGGCTCTGATGCCCCTCAGACAGTCCGACTCTACGCGTCCGACTGACGGCGCTCGCCACTCGAGTCCATTAAGAAATAAAACTTGCTGGAATGTGACCGGACGAAAAATAACCTGCAGTCAATTAGAGCCGGCACAATACGGGTTTTGTCCCGAGGACGGAGGAAAGAAAAGGGCTCTGAGCGTCGTTGTTTTATGGCGGTTATTTATTGCCTTATAACTCAGAAATCAAATTAGTTCATATTGAGGAGGTTGAGTCTGCGGTGATTGATTTCCCTTCGCTGGGTCGAGTTGATACGAGCGAGTCCGGGCCAAAGAAAACAGTCCGGAGTAAAGTCCTGGAGAAGGCCCGGCGACCAGGAGGAGCAGGAGGAGGAGAAGTGTACAGCATCAGAAAATGAAAATACTCAAGTAAAGTTCAAGTAACATAGTACTTTAGTAAATGTGCTAACTGTTACTTTCCATCGTTGAGGATCTGAAGGAGGAGGAGGAGGTGTGGGTGAAGTACTGGATGGAGGAGGAGGAGGAGATCAGAAAATGAAAATACTCCAGTAAAGTTCAAATAACTCCAAATTATACTTGTGTAGTACTTCACTAAATGTATTTAGTTACTTACCACCAGTGAGGGGCTGGAGGTGGAGGAGGAGGTGTCTGGGTCTGTCCTGTCCTCTGTTCAGGAGGAGGTTGTGTGGATGAAGTACTGGATGGAGGAGGAGGAGGAGGTGTGGATGTAGTACTGAATGGAAGAGGAGGAGGAGGTGTAGGTGGAGGAGGAGGAGGCTGTGTGGATGAAGTACTGGATGGAGGAGGAGCAGGAGGAGGTGTCTGGGTCTGTCCTGTCCTCTGTTCAGGAGGAGGTTGTGTGGATGAAGTACTGGATGGAGGAGGAGGAGGAGGAGTGGATGTAGTACTGAATGGAAGAGGAGAAGGAGGAGGTGTGGATGGAGGAGGAGGAGGTTGTGTGGATGAAGTACTGGATGGAGGAGGAGCAGGAGGAGCAGGAGGCGGTGTCTGGGTCTGTCCTGTCCTCTGTTCAGGAGGAGGTTGTGTGGATGAAGTACTGGATGGAGGAGGAGGAGGAGGTGTGGGTGGAGGAGGAGGAGGTTGTGTGGATGAAGTACTGGATGCAGGAGGAGCAGGAGGCGGTGTCTGGGTCCGTCCTGTCCTCTGTTCATTACAGGTGATAAGTGCCCTCCCAGGATCCTGGATCTGGAGCCGTGAGTGAGATCCAGCAGAGGCCTTCGGTCCGGAGCCTTTATGGGGCCGTGCGGAGACACCCTCATCCCTCAGCGCTCTCTGGAGACCCGGGGCCGCTTGCAGGAATGGGCCCCCTGCCGCCAGTTTCAGCGCCGCGGCCCCGAGAACAAGCCAGCACCGTGCCAATTAGACAGAGAGAATAAAAGGGACTGCACAGAAATGTAATCCATAAATAACACTCATGTCAGCTGTCGTGTTTTTACTCCCCAGAATTTTTATTTCCCAATTTTTAGCCGTCTGCTGGGTTTAAATTGGTCCGAGAGAAGCCTTTGTTGGGTCACAGCAGTACTCAGCATTGTTCTGCTGCAGCCTCACACAGTCTGACTGACCCTCACAGCAGCTGCTGATGCTAATATACTAATATCTGATGCTAATGTCTGATGCTAACATACTAATATCTGATGCTAATGTTTGATGCTAATATACTAATATCTGATGCTAATGTCTGATGCTAACATACTAATATCTGATGCTAATGTCTGATGCTAACATACTAATATCTGATGCTAATGTCTGATGCTAACATACTAATATCTGATGCTAATGTTTGATGCTAATATACTAATATCTGATGCTAATGTCTGATGCTAACATACTAATATTTGATGCTAATGTTTGATGCAAATATACTTATATCTTATCCTAATATGCTAATATCTGATGCTAATATGCTAATTATACTAATATCTGATGCTAATATATATGTTCTATTATTTAATACATGGCATAATCTGGGTTATATAAGACCAGAGTTCTGTAGGATTGTTTGAAATACACCAAGCAGGAACCTCCAGGTCTGAAAAGTGAAGCCAGCTCTGAAGAGCCTTAAACCTGCGTTCTCTCCAGCAGCCAGCAGGGGGCGACTCCACCGGCTGCAGAAAGAAGTGCTATTGTATAGAAGTCTATGAGAAAATGTTTCTACTTCTCAGCTGATTTATTCCCCCAGTAAACACTTTCCTGATGAGTTTATGGTCTCAGTCGTTAGTTTCAAGTCTTCTTCAACACAGCATGATGTTCATTTAATAAATTATGTTCCCATTTAGAGGAATATAGACCAGAAAGCAGGGGAGGATTTAGGGCGGCTACAAGGCCACAAGGTCATTAACCAGCACATTTGAAAAAGCTTATTAGTAGTCGGCAGGTCATTTTTCTGGTAAGTACTTTTTGTTTTAACCCTGTTTGTCGCTAGTGTCAGAAAAAAATGCTTTGGTGGACAGGGGGCCTTAGCATCCCAGCTAATATCATAGTTAATGTGAATTATAGATGCACCTTGCTAACCAAGCTAGCTAGCTCCTCCCTCTTGTCCAAACATGGTCAGGCCTAGTTCCAAAAAACCAAGATGGCGACGGCCAAAATGCGGATACGTCCAATTGTTTTATACAGGCTGTGAACACAGCCGAGCGTTAAAGAGGTAATGACCCACTAACAACGAGGAACCTGTAAAAAAGTCACCCACATGATTAATTTCTGATACACAAATCACAAAGAGTGAGTGTGTGTGTGGGGGGGCTAAGGAGTCCATCAGGGCCCCAGCAGGTTAATCCGGCCCTGATCCAAACACACACCTGTTAAACATCAGATGTTCCTGCAGTGAAACTATAATTAGAAGGACAGAAGAAGAAGAGCCGTAATGACACATGATTACTGATAAACATGAAATAGTTGGAGCCAGCCGGCCTCCTCGTCCTCCGTCCAACACCTCCACCAACATCCTGCAGACCCCCCCCCCCCCCCCGACAGATGTTAGAAACATTACGAAACACGGCCAACAATAAAAAAGAGCTGGAGTAAGTTTTCCAACAGTGCAAACAAAAGAATGTTTTAATGGTGCTGCTTTAAGAGGAAAAATGTTGGACTGCTGGAGAAATTCAATTACAGCGTGATTGAGTGTTGACATTTCTGAGGCCGTAAGACAGGAAATTCATTAAAAGCAGCAGAGCAGCCTGGGAGGGAAACTCCAGCGGCTGTAAAAGAATCCGCCGGTCCGAGGTGATTATGGAACGGATCGTTGCTCGGGTCAGCACCGCCGCTCCCCGCTTCAGCCAATCCTGGATATGCAGAGGCTCCAGAACCACCGCGCTCCGCTGTATTGATTGAAAATAATCCACCTGGGACTCAGACTCACATCTGCACTGAGGGAGGAGGTGGTGGGGTGGGGGGGGGGGGTCAGAGGAGGAGGAGGAGGAGAGTGTGTTTCAGGAATAATGTGAGGCATTGATTCTGACACGCATGCTATTGTAATAAGCTAATCTGGGAAAGAAACAGTCATGAAACGCAGCAGAACAAGACGGCCATTTGTAAGCAATTTATGACGGCGGCTAATCATTACGGCGAGGTTAGGTCAACTGCTACAGGACGGCGAGAACCAGCCGGGCGGCTTTTTCTTCCTGCTGCACAGAATCAGGTTGTAGTTTTTTCTTACCTCAAAAGGATCTTCTGGGTTCATCAGGAGAGACTTTTCTTCTGCTGTTTCCAGGAAATGATTTGTTTAAAGAGCGCATCAGATGAACGCGGGAGGAGCGTTTGTGCAGGAACGTCGGGCCGTCACGACCGAAGCCAGCGCTTAAGAGCCTTAAACCTGCGTTCTCTCCAGCAGCCAGCAGGGGGCGACTCCACCGGCTGCAGAAAGAAGTGTGATTGTATAGAAGTCTATGAGAAAATGTTTCTACTTCTCAGCTGATTTATTCCCTCAGTAAACACTTTCCTGATGAGTTTATGGTCTCAGTCGCTAGTTTCAAGTCTTCTTCAACACAGTATGATGTTCATTTAGTAAATAATGGTCCCATTTAGAGGAACATAGACCAGGAAGCAGGGGAGGATTTAGGGCGAGGTTACAAGGTGATTGATAAGCTTTCAACCAGGATAGAGGCGACTCGTATCCGCTGCTCATTTTTCATTAAGTAGGTTTTGTTTTATGCCTGTTCGTCGCTAGCCAAAATTAGCATCCCAGCTAACGTGAATTACAGACCAAATATGGTCATTTCTGGAGGCTTCAAAACATTAGCCCACAAACCAATGGGGGACGTCACGGTGGCCACGCCCACTTATTTTATACCATCTGTGATTGAAATACGTCCAACGGCACTTTCTCCTGCTGCGTCAGGTGGCTTCATGACATGATTTCTCTGTCTGGGTCTGTGTGCTGACTTTGTCAGTATGTTAAAATGATCCGAGTCGTCTTTATCGCCGTGAGCTTTACAAGCAGAAGCCAGTGACTCTTTCTTTGCCCTGTATTTTGCCTCTCAGGTAACACATCCTCACCTTCCTGGACTGGATGTTGTTCTCCAAACTCACGGAGTTGAAGGTGTGTCCCCCGCTGAGGGTTTAGGCTTTGTCCCGCTGTCAAATCATGTGCATGAGCGCTCTCTCACAGACTTTTTGAGTCCTTTATGAATATCTTTTCCCGAGTCTGCATCTCTGGAGGCCTTTGCCTGAGGGAGTTACCCACAGTTATAGCGCTGTGATGTGAAACACGGGGTTACCAGGGGAAGCCTTCATTCCAAATGTGCATGATGCTGTTTTGATAAACGAGTAAATTTATGGGGGTAAACTGATAAATAGGGTGATGATGGAACAGTGGATAAGACACACGCCATTGGTGTGGAATTCCCACTGTGACCACCATTGTGTCCGTGAGCAAGACACTTAACCTAGTTGCTCCAGAGGCGTGCGACCTCCGACATATATAGTTAAACTGTAAGTCGCTTTTGATAAAAAGCTAAATGAACGTAACAGAACTGATTGTTCTTGTGCTCAGGTAGCATTTACAAAATCAGTTTACTCTGCAGGAGCCCGGAACACGTTCACATCGGACAGTCGGCCTCTTTATGTGAAGAAATAAAACGTCCCAAACCAGTCAAGGTAACGTAACGCTGTGCCGTCCCATTAAACTATTTCAGGCCTCACACACTCACACCAGGTGACGTCTTTGGGATTGTCGAGGTTAAAGGTTGTCGGGAGGAAGCCTGCAGACGCGACTCCTCTCCAAATAACAGACACAACTCTCTGCACTGCAAAAAATAAAATCTTACTAAAATTAATTATCTTAACTGAAGCTAAATATACTTGTTTTTTGTCTGACAAGATGTTTTTTCTTACCATGCGGGTTTTATGTCAGAAAATTTCACTTGTTCCAAGTTTTTTTGGCCTTAACTTGCAAGTGAAATATTCTTGTTCTGTTGGCAGATAATTTTGCTTATTTTAAGTAATTTTTTTCTTGCTTTTGAGAGCTCAGTTTTTGCAGTGTAAAGCTTCACTACAGGAACTGGAAATAGAGTTTTCAGATGATACAACAATATTTATGAAAAAGCACAGTAACCAGTTTAATAATAATTATTTTCTAGATTATAAAAATATATTTAATAAATAACATTTATACGATTTTTTTTGCACATTTTAATCTTCTTGTTTTGAGGACGTTTGCGTTCGTGCCAGCAGCTGAACACTTCGCCCATTCTTGCCTTCCTTATAAACGACGGTTTCAGATGTTCTTTCAGCTTGTTAAATGCTCATCTGACGCCTCCAGTCACAACATTTGCTGTTACAGCTGACTCTGCTCAGTGGGAGTCCCCTCGGTGCTGTGCAGCCGGCCGGCCGGAGTTTTCCTTTCGAACCTTCAGACTCAATCCCTGCTTATTGTGATATCAAATACCGCACTGACTGGATATACTGTATGTACTGTATATACCTTAAACATGGTATATATTGTACATGTTGAATACTTGGCAGCAAGATTACATTAAAAAACAATTCTCGCTCATCGCTGACCACAGGACAGAAGAAATGGATAAATTCTGATCTGCGTCTAAATCTAACTCAGTGTTTCACACAACTTTCAGCTTTATACAAACACAGGATTGCACAGTGATCCTCCTCCACGCTACAGACACACAGAAAACACACAAAGATTTAAATTAGAATAGAATACAAGAATAAAAGAGACAATAAAGAAATAAATTAAAAGGCCGAACGTGCATATTCATATTTATGTCTCCTTATGTTCCTTTGTCTGCATCACCCAGATTCATTTCCACCTCTTTATTTCAGCTTTAAACACTTTCTCAGTGATCAGCGCCGTGATAGAAACACCTGACCGTCCCTGACAGACCTAAATAAAGACTAAAAACCCTCCACAACCTGCAGGAAACCCCGTCCTCCTGTCCGAGCGTTCACCGCTCCCTGGACGCAGGACGACATCTGCGGCGTCCAGCCCTCACAGATCTGTCCATAAAGACTTTAACGTCCTCGCCCGCCGCCAGGCTGTTAACTTGTTTATAAACCGTCATCCTTCGTTTCCTTCGCTAACTGCACTCTGAGGGCCCGTTTGAGGCGACCGGCGACCCGAGCGGCAGCAGGTAGCTACAACGAGGACCGCAGGAGGAACAAAAACTCCTCCAGAGTTTTAATTCCAGAGATTATTTAACGGTCATCTCAGTACAGAACAGCTCTGATTAAAAGCTAAAGATTAAAAACTACTTTATGTTTTGCTCTGAACTCCACAAGTCAGATTTCACTGTGTGTGCACTGCAGCTGTTTAACAGTTAACACTTGAGTTTTCATAAACCCTCAGAGTCCTGCAGCCATCTCCAGGTGATTAAAAACAGGCCTATTTCTAAATAAATGAAGCTTCTCTTTCTCAGTTTCGATGCCTTCCAGCTCAGAGAGGTCAGACTCCCAGCCCGGATTCACTCACAACTTTGAGGCAAAATAACAAAAAAGTAAAGAAGAAATCCTCAACAAATAATGTTTTCTACCTGAGAGCGCTTTCAGTGGGGTTAAAACAAATCCCTGAAAACAGGAGCATCCCGGGGTAATGAAGCAGCTCATGAATATTCTGTGTGGGGCTTCGCAAAAAGTCCACTTTTTCTTATTTTCTAATTGACGGAAAGTTCAGACAATTATTTATTTATCGCTGCGATTCCTCGGCGTTCCCTCGGAGGCCGAGGAAAAATAAGAGAGGGGTGTGTTGTGAGAGGAGGAGCCGGGCAGCCGACAAACCCTAAGACCTTGTAAAGATCGCTCCTAACAGATTTCTACCGAGGATTTGTGAACTCCATCTCGCCTAATCACAATGGAGCCTATTAGTGCTTGACATTTTTATCCGGCAGCCAAAGACTTCACATCTCGGCTGCGGCGGGGGCTAACGGTAGCGGACAGCTCGGCGCGGCAGCCGGGGGGGCCGGCCGGCGCTCCTCCTGGGTCCACCTGCAATCCAATACCTGAGCCCCAGCGCCCCGGACGCATTGATTTCTTGTCAGCCGCAGAAGTTTTCAGCCCGGGATGCGGGCGAGGATGAGGGGGGGGAGGGAGCGCTGGGATAAGGGGTGAGAGAAATCTTAATTAAGAGAGGGGGATTTACTCGACCTGGCTGCAGCTTCTTTGGGGATCCGGTCAATGAATCATACGGAGGAGGGGAGGAGGAGGAGGAGTGTGTTTTCTGCTGAAGATTAGAAAGAGTGACAGGCCGAACGCGCCGTGATGTCGAGTCTTTCCTCTCCTGTCGATTTCTCTCTGTCTTTACGAGGGGTGAAGGTGGGGCCTCGGGCAGATTTGCACTGTTGAACTCATTACAGAGTATTACCCGCTAAGAAAACACTTCGCCGCTCTAATTGCCCAATTTAGGACTGCAGGTGGTCGCGGCGGCCGGCAGTCACTCACACCTTTTTACTGCTTCTCTCGGCTCTCGCCTCGCCGCCGACCTGAACGCTAATAACAAACACATGATGCCTTTCGCAGACGGAGTCAGGACGGAGGGAAAACTGCTTTAAAACTGCATCAGGACAGACGGCGGAGAGGCTCAGTCAGTGATTTTAGGCACAAAGGAGCAGCTGATGGAAAAGAAACACTTCTCCCCATGAAGTGAACTTCCTGTAGAAACAGCGAGGACATGATCAGCCCCCTCCAGGAGCTAAATACCACATAAATTAGTCTCTTACTTTTCACTCAGTGCAGAAACCATCCGAACGCCGCAGGCAGGTAAACTCACACTCTCTGGCCTTTACTGGTTTTCAGACTTGTGTCCCTGCTGGCCACCGTACTCTCTCTTTCTCTGCTGGAACCCTGAATAAAGAAACTGAAGCTTTAGAAAGAAGAAGAGGGAAATTAAACCTGAACAGTGAGGATCAGTCTCGCCGGTCGTTCAAGCTCAAGTAAGAAGAAATATAAGAAACGTGTTTTCAGCTGCGAGAGCAAAAGCGTGTTTTATTGTTTCGCCAGAAGCCAGAATTAGAGCTGCACCTGATTCTGAATCCACCATGTAGACGTTTCACCCCCCGTGTTTTTGTTCCTTTAGGGGCCTTTAGCCAGCCACCGACCACCATCTGAACATGTTTAAATTCACTTTTTTGACACGAGCAGAACGTGCGACAGGTCAGAGGGAAGAAGAACAAGAAGCCGCCGATGTTTGTTTGTTCTGTTTTTATTCCTATCACAGCTCGGTCTCAGTCTGGACCACAGGAAGCCACAACAAACACGGCTGCAGAAATATTCCAACGGATCTACTGACGGCAGAAAACCACAGCCTGAAGTGAGTCAGAGGCAAAGGTGTCATTTACACCGCTGGGGACATTTTCTCCATCGGTTTGTTGAACACATAAATTGTTAAAAATTTGCTGAGAAATATCCTGCAACGAGACATGTTAACTAAGAAATGTAAACGCTTTGACAAAGGTTTACTTGCACAATAAGAAAACATGAAATGCAATTTAAATATAGAAGAAACAAATTGTCAAAAAAGTAACTTCAACTAAAAAGAACAAGCTGATCATTGCATTGTATTCTGTTATATTTATATGTTTTGTCAGCAGCCAGTTTCTCTTTATATAAATAAAAAAATTTCCATCATTCATTGGTGCAGAAAATGTCTCCAGAATGAATTTAATATTTCATTAAATTAGTTTTAAAATATCTCCTCTTCTTGTTCTCGAGCTGATCATCACAGCCGTAATCTGACACCCTTGGTCAGAGGCGACCAGTTCACGGGTCGAACTGTTTAATCACTTGTTTCTGAGGAGAATATTAACAGGATCGGAGCATCTCTAGATAAATAAAAACAGTAGTGGGTCGAGGTCTTCTTGGATCAGAGACCAGGACCCTAGTCGGGCCAGCTCTTGATGAATGGCTGCTCCGTATCCACTGTGTCTGTTCAGGTCCACTGGATTCCGGATCGGGTCTAATGATCTTGGGGTCACTGCCGGATCAGTTCCAACGTTCTGGATCAGTGAAGACTTCTGGTAGTGGGTATTTTAAAGGCATGTTTCCACAGACTTGACTGCGTTTGAGTCTCTGCGTTGGAAACCACACTCCACAGAGACACAATTAGCTCGTTGACCTAAAGCGCCGCTCAGCCCGCAGCTCAGGCCTTTAATCCGGCTGGTCCATGATGTCACTTCCTGCTGGTGGAGGCGTGCAGGAAGCTTTGTCACACAGCCGATGTGGAGTCAGAGCGCTAACTGGTGTTTAAGGGTTTAACTGGTTCCTGTGGAACCACAGAAACAACTCTAACTGGAAACACTGAGATGTTTCACAGACAGGACCAGCAGAGGTGGAAACATGCTCCCAAATACGGACTCAACCCGCTGACTGACTGAAAACAAGTCATGTGATGTTCAGTGTCTCATAAAAGTGAGTCCACCCCTCACTTTTCTGTGAATATGTGATTCTATCTTTTCAAGTTTCAACCCTGAAGAAATGACACTTTGCTCCAACGTAAAGTAGTGAGTGTTCAGCTTGTGTAACAGTGTAAATCTGCTGTCCCCTCAAAATAACACATCACACAACCATAAATGTCTAACCAGTGTCAACAAAGTTGACGCTTTACTAAGCTGTCCACATTAACGCTTAATGTTGCTAAGTCCAAAAAACTGTCGCCGCTGCCACTGTTTTACTGAAATATTGTCTAATTTGTTGGAAAAAGCTATTTGATATGGGGGTAAATATATATAAATATATATTACATTTGAAGCTTGTATTCAGGCTCTCAAACTGACTCAGACGGAGGTAAAAAAAGAAAACAAAAGAAAGAAAGATAGAAGCTAAAACCTACCGATCACACAGTACAAGTGAACCACCGCATCCCTCGACAATTGAGACAAAAGACAACAATATTAAGGATCAACGCTGTTCCTGTAAAGCTGGGTCGGCCTCTAATCATTACAGTCATTAAAAAGCAGAACAGTAGGACTTTATTACGTTACAGTCAGTAGGAAGTTAGCCAGCGTTAGCTAACTAACATCACATTACGAACAATCCACAGCCGACATTTTTCTGGATTTATTTTAGGTTTTGGAAAGAGAATAAATCCTACTTCTCCTTTCAACCTCTCTGTAGCAACTGTAAGTATTACAAGTTAGAGAGAGTCCAATACTGTGCTGTGATTGGCCAGCTGTGTATTTGGGGCGTGGCTTAGCGAAGGGTCAATTGGGGCCCAAAGTGTCAATATTTGTGTGGCCACCATTATTCTCCAGCTCTGCCTTAAACCTCTTGGGCCTGGAGTTCTCCAGAGCTTCACAGGTTGCCACTGGAGTCCTCTTCCACTCCTCCCTGACGACATCACAGAGCTGGTGGACGTTAGAGACCTCCTCCACCTTCATTTGACTGTCGACAAATTTACGTAAAATGTGTTTTTTCAAGGATCACAGAGGTGCGTTTAACTTCATGCAGCAATTCGCAGCGCTGACTCAACGTGAGGCATGCTGGTTAGGAGTGTCGTCCAACCTTCGCCGGTGCTGCAAAACATCACCGAAATGTCGCCATTGCAGGAGCAAGACAGCTGCAGTTTTCTGCGACTGGTGACCACAGTTGTTTTTCTCTGGCTGCACCAAGTTGGAGCCAACTTTTACCTGATCAGATGCCGCAACATCAGCCATCGTCATGTCAGGCGTGGTTTTTTGGAACAGATGGTCACAAATGTCGTTTTGGGACGACTGACAATGGATCAGTTTTGTCATTCAGCTCAAACAACTCAAACCCCCAGCTGAGGGCGCCTGACCAGCAATTCTGTAATATTGTGGAAACTTGGTACTGCAGGCCGCGACTCAAAACGACTCCATTCATCCTCAGCAGCGATTGTGAAGAACCACAGCAGAGATTTCTCTGTACGGAGCGACAGCGAGGTGGAAGTGTTACTGAGAGGAACACGGGAGGACTAAGAGGCTGTGGCGGCGGGAAACAGACTGGGAGTCACCGCAAAGTAAACACGGAGCCATGCACAGTACAAACTATTTTAATAAAACTCTGTCAGCAGCATCGTGTTTCTGCTTTGACTGACCTGAGCCAATCAGGACGTGAGCGTCTGCACCATCGTTTCCACCTGTCAGCACTAACACGCTGCCCCGGAGTTTAAATCCAGAACGGTTTCTGGACGGTAGGCGGAGACGTAGCAGAAGGTCTGACTTTAAAACGATAATGCAGGAGAGTGGACGGAGCCTGAGACGTCAACAGGAAGTCAGTTGACTCTGATGTTCTGTGAGGCAAAAAACACAGAAGCCTGAATGTTCCTGTCTTTCCAGCTGCATCTACTTTTCTTAACATGTCACACATCACCCAGCATCTGTAAACAATAATTTAAATGTTATAAAGGTGTTGTATATAATAATAAAAAGCAGTGAGGGAGCACGAGGGCAGACATCAACACAACATATTTAGTTCATGAAAACATGATTCACAACATCTTAAAGTTCAGAGACCAGAAGAACCAAACTGAGTCTCAGCAGCGAGCGAAGACAGCAGAGGAGTCGGCACTCTTCACCTCACGACCGTAAATCCTAAAAGGTGTGTCGACAGGTGAGGCCGGCGTTTACTGGTGGACACACGGGCGGTCGCGCGCAGACACTGAAACCTGACCCTCCCCGCTGAGAGGATGGGAGGAGTCATTACATGCACGATCAGCGTGTTCAGGCATAAATCCACGGAGGGTCAGGTAGACGATGAAAAACTCGCCGGTCGCTGTCGAGGTGGATTTACAGCCGCTCACCTCAACGCTTCTTCCATTAAAACCCTCTGAATGTACTCTGAGAGCTACAGTACGCCGCAGAGCGCCGCAGGATTTATGAAAGGAAATAGCGCAGGGCTTTTTTTTTCCTGTTTTATTATATTTTCCAGGGGAAAGTGTCACGTTCCAGCGCTCGGTGGGAACTGGACACAGGAAGCGGGCCGGGGAGCCGACGACAACATCTGGATGTGATTTCAGAGAGAGGGCAGTGAAATATGAAAAGTGAAGCAGCGACACAGAAACCTCAGCTGGAGGGTCAGAGAGGCACAAAGACTTCACTTCTGTTACCACCAATAAATTATTCTGTACCAGAGGGTCGTAACCTTTCGTAATCCTTCATGTGAAGTCACAGTGGTGGTATTTCAATAAGCACAGGAGGTACTTGTACTTCAGTATTTCCATTTTATGCTACTTTTTACGCTACAGTACAGAGGGAACTTACTTTTTACTGCACTTTATTTATCTGGCACCAGATGGTCGAAGGTGTTTTGCAGATTCAGATCAATAATCCAAACTAAAATCAACTTAATGTGCCTTTAACATCTGCAAGATTAAAGCATAAATAATTATAATCCATATTATTCTGAAATGGACCAGTCTGAGTACTTTTACTCAGAGGTTGAATAAGTCTATAATCCTACTATATGCTATATACTTTAATCCTTTGCTAAAGTAAAAGTACCAGTAGTCTCTGACGGCATAAGGTATCAAACTTTGGGGGTTAAAGAAAAACAAATTAAAATGTTGGAGGATTCACTCCCTCAAATTAGTAATATTTCCCTCTAAAATGTATTCACTCTTTTAAAACAGTGATTTGTAAACTCAATATACTTGATTTGTTCCATAATTTGCCTTTGAACATCTGAGTCGGGCTCTTTGTTTGAAAACGCTAAATATTTGTAATGTTTCTGATCTGGAATAAAAATAATAATTAAGTCGGGAAGTCATTAAAAACCCATTTTGATCTAATGCTAATCACTTGAACCTGTTTCAGTTTGTGCAGTTTAATTTGCTTTTTGAAACATAATTAGTAAAAACCTTTGCTGCCCTGCTTTGTCTTCACTCGCCTGGAGACGAAAAGCAGCTCTCGGTGAAGTGGAGTCACCCGAGAAGTGAAAAGAAAAAGAGAGGGAATATTGAGCAGCTGACGGAGGTTAACAGGTTTTCCACTGAGCGTGTTGTCGGTTTTCCCGCCTGTGTTTCATCATCGTGTTCACGCTGGATCTTTAATATCGGCTGTCACCGGGGAACGACACAAATATGTACCATCATCGTCTGAGGCGATGAAGAAATGAAGAACACAATAACATCAAAAGAAAACAAAGTGTTGTGCTCGCTTTAAAGACAACAGCAGGAGGGGGAAAAAAACGGATCCTTTACAGGAAAACAGCCGTGTTCATTTCCATATTAGATGTTGTTGAACCTTCGTTTAAACCCCTGAGGTGTTCGCTCCCCGGAGGATCCATCCACGTCGGAGGGAAAGGAAAGAAAGACTTGGCCCTCCAGAGCTGATTGCCTCTTTGTTTCAGCGTCTGAGAGGTTTCTGTTTTCTGAAAATACAGCGTCTGATCGGATAAATCAGTCTGGTGTGCTCTCCGAGTCCGAGGCTGAGGTTCCCTGAAGGCACCGCGCAGTGTTTTCTCTGCCTGATAAGAATAACTGAGCTAATATTTTCAATATCCAGCCTCATGCAAGACAAACATTTACAGTCGCATGTACATTTTCTGACACGGAGCTCGAAGCTCTTAGAACCACGTCGTAATAAAATACTACAAACTCTATACTTTGTACTCTTGTTGACAGAGCGCCATTACAGCTGCAGGACCATGAAGGGGTTTTTAAAAGTAACTGAGATGATTTTAGGGGTCCTTGAAAGTGTCGAAGGGGTCTTTGATTTGGGGCCCTTGAGGAGGTTTTAAGGCTCATTTTAAAGGGTAGGGTTCAAGCTGCCCTACATTGAAAGGGTCCTGAGGGTTTTGTGGGTCAGTGCCAGTCAGAAGAATTTGGGGTTTTTTTTAATAGAGGAAATATTTCAGCCCGTCATCACCATAACAACATCTGTACGACGTCGATGATGCGGCAGCTTATTACGACCCGTATTTAGTTTTTGTTAGTGGCAGAAGAAGTCAGGTGACGTTGTATAAATAGCGACGAAGTCCGTTAAAGGAGGTGGTGGACGGATGAGTCCAGTAAACTCAGGAGAGCGAGGTTCGAGTCCCGTGTGGAAGAAAGTCAAAGGTGACCTGTTTGAAGTTAAAACATCATTTTGTAGAAGACTTATATAATCTACTTTAACCCAAACCACCATCTAACCAAACACACCACCGTTTCACAATGTTTACCACGTGTTCGACATGATGTGACTGAAGCCCACTTCACACTACACGGCTTCCAGCGTCTGCAGCTCGCCGTGCTGTTCAGGCTGCACGACTTGCCGTCTTGTAACAGGAGTCTCTAAGTTGTTGCGGCGTTAAAGTAAATGCAACGACATTATTTTTATAAAGATCATAACGATAAAGACAAAGAATCAGGGGGAATGAATGGCTATTTGCCGCCGACCACAGCCCGACTGTCAGCGAGCTCAGCGACTTGAAAATCAGGCTTGAAATCGTGCCGTGTGAACTCAGCATTAAGTCATGAGACAGGTAGCTAGTTTTAACTCTTTTACTGGCTCGACCCTCGTGAGCTCTATCTGCCTGTAGAGCCGCTGTACAACACTGGCTGCACAACGAATTTCAACCCTTTATAAAGTTAAGGATTAGTTTATAGAGTGAATACATTTTTAATAAAGGCTGACTAACACTATCAGACATAATGAGACCAAACAAGAAAACACAATATTGGCTGCAATCATTAAAAAAAAGCTTATTAAAAAGAAACAGAAAATAGTTATAATTATTAAATTAGCTGAATATCTTATTTGCACATGTATTTGTTAAGGAGAAGATCCGGCACGCCGCTCTTGCTTAGTATCACAGTTTATTGATCACACTAACATTTATTCACTCCCGACGACGGTCCGGAGGGATCTTCTTTTCTCAGCACCTAATCCAAAACTAACTGACGGAAAGGAACCAAAGCAACAGAAGCAGATCTGTTTTTCTGTGTAAGTGAAAAGCTGCGTGGACTCGGACTGTTGATGCTCTCTGCAGGGTCTCCTGCTCCTCCACTGCTGCTGGCTGTACATTAAATCCAGATTGCACCTCAGAGACCTCGGCGAACAACGTTTCCATAACACAAAAAGAAAAGTTGCCTCTTTCTGGATGTTTTTCTTTAAAAAAAAAAGAAAAGAGAGAAAGCTCTGACTGCTGTCAGGGTTCCTGCAGACGGAAAACTCTCAGAGAAGTTGGGGAATCCCTGAGGAACCACAGCCAGGAACATGAACCCCCCACCACAAGAACTACCACAGCGGTCCGCGGGGTCACATGACGGGTCGACTCAGTCCTGGATGTGTGGAGGTTTTTTTATTCTTTGGTTTGAGGAGAGGAAATGCAGCAGCGTTTTACAACCCAGAGGTAGATCAGAGTGTATCAGGGGGGCCTTTTGGAGGCAGGGCTCAGATTTTGGAAGCTGAGCGTCTGGAAACCTCCGGACTAACCGGATCGGTCTGAGGAAACTGAGAGCAGGAAACAGTGGTGACGGTCACTAAGTACGTTTACCTCATTCATCACATTAAATCAGACGCCGGCGTCGCTGGGGTGTGTTTACTGCTCATTTTTCAAGTACACAAGCAAGACACAAGACACATAGCAATTACCTGGGTAAAATTGGACGCATTAAATATTTAAATTATTTTATTTCTTTGCATTTTTTTGGGGGGGTTGTTCAGATCTACAACTGTTTGTTCTCGGTTTTGGTTTTAAAACAGGAAAAAAAACGATTCAGTTTTGAAACAGAATGATCAAAGAACGATTTATTCACGGACTGATGAAGTACGTGGGATTTATTATGTTGTTTTTAAATTGGGAATCATGGAATTTCCCTGGTATTGACTATATACTGTGTTTTATATATATATATATATATATATATATATATATATAACCAACAATATTTATAGACATGTAGGATGTAAGACAATAGTGCAAAGGATCCTGGGATAAATATTATTGTGCAGGTACTGTACTTTATGAAAATGAGGCATGTGGATGATATATGCAGTAAATATAGATGTGTTTTGAGTAGAGGTGGGCATAGATTATTTTTTTTAATCTAGATTAATCTCACTGTAATCTTGAAATTAATCTAGATTAATCTAGGTTAAAATGGCTCATTTGAATTCTGCCGAAGGCATTCGGAGTATGTGTGCAAACGGGTTTCAAGCCAGGTGGCTCATTAGACCAGGGGCTCATCTCCTGTTTCCAAAATGCATCACAAACATCTTGACAAAGCTGTTCTACAATGATAATTGGTGATGAAAATAAATCATTTTTAATTAATTTTAGTTAATTATAGTTTTAATTTTAGTTAAATTAATTTTTAGTAAACTAATTCCGCATTGCACAAGGTGCAAACAACCTTAGTCTTGTCGAATTTTCCATTGGGAAGCTTCTTAAAAGTAAATTTTCCCAGAAGCAAACCCGCCGGCTTCAGAAATGTTCGTACACAAAGTGCTGTCCAACAGCTGTCTGTGGACGTGTTGCTACAGTTAGTGTGAGGAAATACAGCACAATGCGTTTTTAATCAACCGGCGTATCAATAACTAACCTGGCTAGTTGTAAACAAACAGCTGGCCGAGCGAGGTTGTAACTGGAACGCTGTCATTCCCAGCTCCGCCCTCCGAGGTAAATGGAACGCAGCAACAGCTGCATCCATGTTAGCACGTCACGTTTGATGTGGTAATTTCACAATAGGCAAACACACAGGTTCGAAGACTTCGTTCTGCGCCCTACAGTGCAATTCAGCGCTAAAATATCAAGGTGAAAGTCATCATAGCTTGCGTGAGTATAGACCCAGCTCCCAACCCAACTTTGAGAATAGATTAGCGGCGATATTTTTTATCGCCTGATAAGAGTCTCACGTTAACGCAGATAACGGCCCACCACTAGTTTTGAGTGATAATATAAAGTACTGGATGTATTTATTGTATGTATTTTAATGGTTGTAAACTCAATGCTCTGTAAATTCTGTTTTTACTTTAAAAGCCTAAACAGGGACAGCGGTTGCAAACTAGTCCCGGCTAGAAACCCCGTACACATGGCATCTGCTGTGTGTATTTTCAGTAGTTTTAATCGTAGACGTAGATAAATAGTGATGTGCAGCTGAAACGCTAAAGAGGACGGAGATCGTTTCTGTTTAAAAAATTAGTTTTAGTAGTAGTATGGATGTAGCCTCACACCGGCAGGCACTGATGGTAGCGCTAAAAGGTATCTTCTACAAATATTAACAGCAGCACTTAAATGCATCATGTACACACACATACACACACCGGATATATTTACAGCTGAAAAATTGCTAATGATTGTTAATGTTGCTGAAAAGCTACATTAAAAAAACAAACAAAGCACAAGCTGTTCCTGTGTGTGTGTGTCTCAGGGGACGTGGCCTTACATTAACCTTGCTGTGAAGGTTCAGAGGAGGAGGAAGACGAAGAGGAGGGTGACACCAGCGATAGAAGAAAGAGAATGAAACGGTTTTAAAAAGAAAAAGAAGAACTGCAGTGTGAATAAAAGGTCAGACGTCAGCACACACACGGTCCTGGGAGGATCTGAGCGTGTGCAGAGATGGAGCGAGATTCTTCGTGCATCAGATGCAGCAGCTGCAGCTCGGCGGTCTGACCTGCTGACAGAGTGTGAAGTCAAAGGAATGTTTATCTTAATCAGCACAAAACACTTCACAGGCTAACATCGAGCAGATAAGAAAGAAACAAAAAATCTTATTCGGCTTTTGGCAGAAAAACCTCAAACTGCATTTTCAAACCCGTTGCATATGGACGCTTGGTTAGACTTTCAAAATGAAAACCGTTTTGGTCAGGTTTAGACACTAAAACCACTTGGTCAGGTTTAGGCACTAAAACCGCTTGGTCAGGTTTAGGCACTAAAACCGCTTGGTAAAGTTTAGACACTAAAACCACTTGGTCAGGTTTAGGCACTGAAACCGCTTTGTTAAGTTTGTAGGCACTAAAACCGCTTGGTAAAGTTCAGACACTAAAACTACTTGGTCAGGTTTAGGCACTAAAACCACTTGGTCAGGTTTAGGCACTAAAACCGCTTGGTAAAGTTTAGACACTAAAACCATTTGGTCAGGTTTAGGCACTGAAACCGCTTTGTTAAGTTTTTAGGCACTAAAACTACTTGGTCAGGTTTAGGCACTAAAACTACTTGGTCAGGTTTAGGCACTAAAACCACTTGGTCAGGTTTAGGCACTAAAACCTTGGTCGTTTGGTACTAAACCGTGTTTAGACACTAAAACCACTTCGTCAGGTTTAGGCACTGAAACCGCTTGGTAAAGTTTAGACACTAAAACCACTTGGTCAGGTTTAGGCACTAAAACCGCTTGGTAAAGTTTAGACACTAAAACCATTTGGTCAGGTTTAGGCACTGAAACCGCTTTGTTAAGTTTTTAGGCACTAAAACTACTTGGTCAGGTTTAGGCACTAAAACCACTTGGTCAGGTTTAGGCACTAAAACCGCTTGGTCAGGTTTAGGCACTAAAACCGCTTGGTAAAGTTTAGACACTAAAACTACTTGGTCAGGTTTAGGCACTAAAACCACTTGGTCAGGTTTAGGCACTAAAACCGCTTGGTAAAGTTTAGACACTAAAACCATTTGGTCAGGTTTAGGCACTGAAACCGCTTGGTTAGGTTTTAGGCACTAAAACCACTTGGTCAGGTTTAGGCACTAAAACCGCTTGGTAAAGTTTAGACACTAAAACCACTTGGTCAGGTTTAGGCACTGAAACCGCTTTGTTAAGTTTTTAGGCACTAAAACCACTTGGTCAGGTTTAGGCACTAAAACCACTTGGTCAGGTTTAGGCACTAAAACCACTTGGTCAGGTTTAGGCACTAAAACCACTTGGTCAGGTTTAGGCACTAAAACCGCTTGGTAAAGTTTAGACACTAAAACTACTTGGTCAGGTTTAGGCACTAAAACCACTTGGTCAGGTTTAGGCACTAAAACCGCTTGGTAAAGTTTAGACACTAAAACCATTTGGTCAGGTTTAGGCACTGAAACCGCTTTGTTAAGTTTTTAGACACTAAAACCACTTGGTCAGGTTTAGGCACTGAAACCGCTTGGTAAAGTTTAGACACTAAAACCACTTGGTCAGGTTTAGGCACTAAAACCACTTGGTCAGGTTTAGGCACTAAAACCGCTTGGTAAAGTTTAGACACTAAAACCACTTGGTCAGGTTTAGGCACTGAAACCGCTTGGTAAAGTTTAGACACTAAAACCATTTGGTCAGGTTTAGGCACTGAAACCGCTTTAAGTTTTTAGACACTAAAACTATTTGGTCAGGTTTAGGCACTGAAACCGCTTGGTAAAGTTTAGACACTAAAACCACTTGGTCAGGTTTAGGCACTGAAACCGCTTTGGTTAAGTTTTAGACACTAAAACCACTTGGTCAGGTTTAGGCACTAAAACCACTTGGTCAGGTTTAGGCACTAAAACCACTTGGTTAAGTTTAGACACTAAAACCGCTTGGTCAGGTTTAGGGTGCTATCTGTAGTCCGGTTCCTTTGATCCGGACCATGTGGGAAAAATTATACACTGTTGCATTTTAGTTCTGGTCCGGTTCATGTTCACACTGCAGTTTTACAAACAAACCAAGAGAAGTAACCGTGACGTTACGCAGACTGACAGGTAACGTGTTGATTGGACAGCTTTGGTGTTGTTATCCTGCATCATCTGGACCCACGTGAGGAAATCAAACTCTGGTGACTGACAGACGTTTATGCAGATCGACCGCAGAGCCTGTTATGAATAATAACATAAAAACAGTAATAATTTGGCCTTTTTTAACATATTTTAACCTATTAATAAGGGAAAATATGTAAAAGTGTTAGTAAATGATTTTCATAAACACAGTGTGGCTTATACAGATCAATTATCAGATCACTGAACACATTTCGCGGTCAGCACATGGATTTATAAGTGGTTTAACTTTGCAGACGCTCACATCACATCTCTGCTATCATAAAAATTCTGTGGTCGGTTCGTTTGCTTTCACATCACAGGCGAACCGCACCAGAGTGTGCGCATGTTTGATGCACGCTGCAGCGTTCACACCAGCCCAAACGAAAAGTTTTATAACCACCTGCAGACGTGAAAGGCTGCCTTGCTCGTTGGTACCAGACGCCGAAAGACGTGATAAAGCGTAGATATTTGACCCTCCGGAAATGAGATCAGGCTGCGTATTTTCACGACCATCAAAGTTGCGTTTAAGAGTCTTCACTGCGGAGAATCGTTGAAAGAAAAGAAGTTTTTTATGTGGCCGTTGACGTTCAGCTCTGCTGCGTCGTAGGTTCTGTGGCTGTTCTGTCTTTGTGCTGCTGGTTTTAATAAATTGAAAGGCGTCTAATAATCCATAAGTCTCAGCAGCCGTCAGCGTGTTTCCACTGAGTGTGTGAGACAACAGTAATCATGTCTTGTCTAAGTGCTTTACATGGCGGCTTCATCCACACAGTGTGATGAGCATTATTACCTCCTATTATTGGTGCACAGTGAGGCAGCACACACAAATTATCCTGAAAACATGCAGCGGGTTCAATATCTCAGCTAATAATAGACACATTAACTGAGCTCCAAACAAACTCTGAATCCTATTAAGACTCTGCTGCTTATTACTGCTGCAGTAATTATTTCCCTCTCCGCTGCAACACTCATCTTACAGGCTCACGACCGTCTCTCACCTCCTCCCTGTGAAGACGAGGAGCTTATCTTTATTCTCTCCTCGTTTCACACTCTGACACTCACATATGGGTTAAATGTGAACAATAAGAACACTGTTTGTTCGCAGGCTTGGTGGCCTTTTATTCATCTGCTAAAGTAGATGTTTATGTTGTTCATCCTCATGTTTTTATCTCTAACACTTTGGATACAGACTCGGCAACTACAGGACAGATGAAGAGCATGAAGAGGATGAACCCTGAGGGTTTAGTTCAGTTCAATTCAATTTTATTTATATAGTGTCAAATCACAACAGTTATCTCACAGCGCTTTTCATAAAAGAGCAGCGTCTAGACCGTACTCTGTGATGATATTTACAGAAACACAACAGTTCCCACCAAGAGCAGCACTAGGCGACACAGGCAAGGAAAAACTTCCTTTATAGAGGCAGAAACCTCGAGCAGAACCATGGCTCAGGGTGGGCGGCCATCTGCCTCGACCGGTTGGGGAGAGGGAGAGAGAGAGAGAGGGGAGGGAGGTGGCCTACACAGTACACACACAGAGGTACAGTAAAGCTAATGTTGCTATAGAATGAATATTGGTACAGATATTTATTATAACAATAGCAATAGGACTAGTAACAATAACTGTAGCAGAGGGTGTCCAGCAGGAACATGGGGGCAGCAGGAGGCCTGCAACCACAGATCCAGACTCCACAGATCCAGAGCCAGGAACACCTGCAGGAAGCAACAGGAGGAGGAAGCACACGACCACAGGAGCCTGATAGCTGAACGCTCTGGCTCCCATTCTACTTTTGGAGACTCTGGGAACCACAGGTGCATTCTGGGAGCGCAGTGCTCTGGTGGGTTAGGAAGGTACTACGAGCTCTTTAAGATAAGATGGTGCCTGACCATTAAGAGCTTTGATTTTAAATTCTATTCTGGATTTTACAGGAAGCCAATGCAGAGAAGCTAAGACAGGAGAAATGTGATCTCTTTTCCTGGTTCCTGCCAGAACACGTGTAGGCTGGAATATCTAACCTAAATACTTTCTTCATCCAGATTAACATGTGTCTCATCATAAGCCGTTGCAAAGGAGAGGAAGGATTGCTCGAAGATTCTTAATTAAGCTGAATTTAGCTTCCTGATGAGGGAAACCAGCTGCTCTGTTTTACCTGTGTGCTACTGGACAAAAGGAAACACCTTGATTCACCAAGTTTGTCAATCTGTTCTTTTATATTTCATGTTCTTGTTCTGAAATTTTAAGTGTTTCTCATCATCCTTGTGTTGAAGACCACATTTAAAACCCGTCTGATGTCCTTCAGATTAAATCTGATAAAGACGTGAACTTAATTTGCCAACAAACAACTTACTGACTCAAAAGTTCACTTCCTGTCGTTTTGAATGATTCAGCTTTTATTTATTTTTTTTTTTATTTTATTTTTTTATTTTTATTGATTTTCAAAACTTTATGTAAACATCAACAAAATTAAACAAAGACAACCCACCCCAAAACAACAAGGAGCACTGCAAAGTCCACATAAAAAATAAAAACATACATACATACAGCCCACATACACAAAATACAGTAGTCATGATTCAAAATAGTCACAACCGTCAGACAGCCAAATGAGTGATATATTGAATGTAAGAGAGAGAGAGAGAAAAAAAGATTAAAAAATAAAAAATAAAAAAAATTACAGCCTCTGTAAAAAGGATTGCAGTGGGGCCCAGATCCTCCAAAATTTGTCCGACTTTTGATGAAGGTCATGAGTAAGTTTTTCAACTGAGACAATGGCAGAAATCTGTGATATCCACATATCAACTGTAGGGGCCTGTGGTGCTGACCATCTCAATAGTATACATTTCTTGGCCAGAAATAAAAGGATTGCAAGCAGATGTTTAGTGTCTGCATTAAGTAGAATGTCTGAAGCATGGGTAAAGAGACAGAAGGAGGGAGTTAGTGAGAACTGTTTACCAATGATCTCTTGTATCATGAGATGAACTCTTTTCCAGAAAGTTTGAATACAATTGCAAGACCAAAATAAGTGAATAAATGTGCCCCTATGTATTTTGCATTTATGACACAGATCTGAAGCGTCAGGAAACATCCTCCTAAGGCGAACAGGTGTATAATAAGTTCGGTAGAAGAATTTAAAGTTCTGCTCATGTAAAGAAACTGAGGTGGAGTTGGGGAAGACCCCATCACAAATTTCTTCCCAACCTGCCAGATCAAACATCAGTCCTAGGTCACGCTCCCACACCAGCTTCATAGCATCATAACCTGAGGAGTCAGAGCCAGATAGTAAATGATATATCTTAGAGATAAGTCCTTTGGGAGATTTGGTCATGATAATCATATTCTCTAACTCTGACAATTTTGTACGTAAATTTCCTGTCCTCCAAAGAGAGCTCACAAAATGACGGATCTGTAGGTATTTATAGAAATCTCTATTAGAAATATTGAAATTGGCTGTAATTTGTTCAAAGGATTTAACAGAGTCAGAGTCCAGCATGTCCATAATGTTTGACAGTCCCTTAGATGACCATTCAGACAAGCCAATGCTTCTAATCTCTGCTGGTAAATCTGGGTTCAAAGTCAACGATGACCAGGAAGAGAGGGTGGGAGAGATATTAAGATATTTCCTCACGTCTCGCCAGGCCAGCAAAGTATTATAAACAATGAAGCTACTTCTGAGATGAGCCATTTGGTCTATACCACTTATAAAAAAAAGAGAATTAAGTTTGCTGGGGAGACAAGATTGTGACTCCAGATCTAACCATAAAGCCGCTTCTTTCTATTCGTAAACCAATTTGATATGATTTTAAGTTGTGCTGACCAATAATAAAGCTGCAGGGATGGTAACGACAAACCTCCAAGATGTTTTGGCTTAGTTAATATAGAAAACTTGACTCTTGGGTGTTTGTTGTTCCAGACAAAGCGAGATAAATGAGAGTTTAGTAATTTGAAGTGTGCAGGGGATAAATAGCAGGGAAGATTTTGATATAAATAGTTCAGTCGCGGAAGAATGTTCATTTTTATAATATTGATTCTCCCTAAGAAGGAGGTTGGCAGGGGAGCCCATTTTATTAAATCATTTTTTATCTTCTGAATTAAAGGTGAGTAATTAGTTTCAAAAAGATTATTCAGATCAGGTGTAACAAAAATACCCAGATACTTGAAGCCTCTGATAGACATTTGAAAAGGAGATTGCATAAACCTTTCGGAGGGGATGCTGAAAGGGGTGGCGACAGATTTTCCTAAATTGATTTTATATCCTGATAAAGCACTGAATGTAGCCATAGATTCCAGGACAGCTGGAATTGATTTCTCAGGATCACACATATACAAAAGAACGTCATCTGCGAATAATGAAATTATATGGTTTCTACCGCCTATATTGATTCCAGATACATCCGGATTAGTCCTGATAATCTCAGCCAGGGGTTCAATAAACAAAGTAAACAATAAGGGTGAAAGGGGGCACCCCTGCCTACAACCCCTACGAATCTTGAAGGGCTCAGACATCAAACCATTTGTGTTAACTGAGGCTGTTGGGTCTGAATAGAAGCTTTTAACCAGATTGATAAAATTTGGCCCCAGACCGAATTTATGTAACACCCGAAAAAGAAACTGCCATTCAACCCGGTCAAAAGCCTTCTCGGCATCGAGGGAAACAATTACTGCTGGCTCTTTGTGAACATTAAGGTACTGAACAACATTAAGAACGCGTCGTATATTGTCTGTGCCATATCTCATTTTTATGAACCCTGCCTGATCTGGATTTATAATTTTAGGAAGGACGTTTTCCAATCTCCGGGCCAGTACTTTTGCCACAATTTTATAATCAACATTAAGCAAACTAATAGGCCTAAAGGAGGAACAATCCAGGGGACTTTTACCTTCTTTTAGAAGAAGACTGATAGAGGCATGTCTCCATGAGGGGGGGATGCCATTTCTCAAAATATCATTAACAGCAGGCATGAACATTGGTTGAATCTCTGGCCAAAATAGCTTAAAAAATTCCAATGGAAATCCATCGGGTCCAGGACATTTTCTGTTTGGCATAGATTTAATTGCAGCCCAAACTTCCTCCGGAGTGATAGCAGCATCTAAAAAGGCACGATCATCTTCCGTGACAGAAGGTAGAGATATGCTGCTCAGATAGGAGGAGATATCTTCCGGGTCAGCCATGTCCGTATTATATAAAGATATATAAAAATCCCGGAAAGTGCTGTTAATAAGTATTGGGTCGTATGTGACGTCTTTGTTCTGCCTTCTGATCATGTTAATTGAGCGACAATTACCTTGATTTTTCAATAAATGGGAAAGCATGCGACTGGACTTATTTCCAAATTCATAGTATTTCTGTTTAATATAAAGTAATAATTTCTGAACTTGACGGGTGTAGTCTATATTAAGCTCAGATTTAATAGCCGTTAGTGCCTTCAAATTTGACAATGTTGGTGATTGTTTGTGTATTTGCTCCAGTCGGATCACCTCTTTTTCGAGGTTGTTTCTCCTCTCTGCGAGAACTGCTTTTGGTAAGAACAATAAGATATAAGATGACCGCTAAAAGTGGCTTTTGCTGCATCCCAGATTATACCTGAAGATACCGGAGAATTTTTGTTGTCGAGCCAGAACTGCAATAGGTTACAACCGAACAAAGTTGCAAAAGGAATTATTATCTAACAAGGATGTATTGAATTTCCAAGTGAATGTTCTAGGGATACTGAAATAATAGATCAACACCTAAAAATACTGGTGCATGGTCTGACAAAAGTATGGGGTCTATGTTACAGCTTCGAACAGAATATAAAATGACTTCGGGATAAAAAAATAATCCAATCTGGAGTAAGTATTATGGGGATGTGAATAAAATGTATAGTCCCTTGCTTTAGGATTTAAATGTCGCCAAATATCTATCAAACCAGTATCAGTGCATAGGTTTTTTAAGACAGCTGAAGCTTTCGGGTTTGGCAATTTTGCAGAGGAGGACCTATCCAAAGATGCATTCATTGTACAATTAAAGTCACCAGCTAAAAAACCGATTTCCTTACGATGATGGTTAAACAATAAGATCATTTGTGACATAAATTGAGGCGAATCATCATTAGGAGCATATACATTAAGAATAGTTATATGTTGTCCATGGATTGAGCCCTTAATTAAAATAAATCTGCCCTCTGAATCCTTTTCCTCATGCTCCAGAATAAAAGGAAGATTCTTGTGTATAAGAATGGCCGTACCCCTCTTATTTTGTGAATGGGAGGAAAAATATACACTACCTACCCAGTCCCTTTTAAGTTTCAAATGTTCTGAAACAGATAACCTAGTTTCCTGTAATAGTGCTATATCAAGTTTTTTTTTTTTCAAATGAGTCAAAACCTTCTTCCTCTTGATCACATGACCCAGTCCCTGTACATTCCAGGTAACGATCTTAAGAGAACCAGACATACAAACTGTAAGGGCAAAAAACAGCTCTTAAACACCCAATGACATATTTGAATAGATTAATCTGTACATAGACATTTATGTATGTATAAAAAAGAGAAAAGACATATTTAGGCTCCTGACATTTAACACCAAAAAAAATAAAATAAATAAAATACTGAATCTGCAAACAGCAGCATTCACCCTCCCCCATCCTGTCCCCAAATGACAGAAAAAAAACCCCAAAAAGATGTCACTGTTATTTCCAAACGGCATAGAACTCTCGATTTTTACAGTTCGATCACAGCAACAACCGGACGCTCAAAACACCATCCATGGTCCAGGCAAAAGTAATGAACCACACTGAGAACCGATCCAACATAGTAAATTTAAAAGGAAGGAAAAAATAGTGTTATATGGGTCCCAGCGTGGATATAAAGTCTATCCTCCTCCATCTTTTATAAACAAATCAGGGAGAAAGATAAGCATAATAGAAATAGTACCTCATTTAAGAGTGTCCAGAAATGCAGCGGCAGCCTCAGGCGTATCGAAAAAACGGATTCGCCCTTCGTGAAGGCATCGGAGGCGAGCCGGGTAGGCAAATCCACGGTACTTGTCGCAGCTGATCAGAGCCTTCACCACAGCACCAAATTCTCGCCTCCTCCTCAGGACCTCCGCGGACAGATCAGGGTAGAATCTCAGTTGAGAGCCGCCATGGTGGATGTCGCGCTTCTTCTTGGCTGCATTAAGCACAGCCTCTCTGTGCGAATAACGCAGAAAACGAACCAGGATACTCCGTGGTGGCTTATCTGGGGCCGGAGCGGGAGCTAAAGCCCTGTGGGCCCGTTCGATCTCCACTGCTGGATGATCAGCGGTAAACCGACCAAGGTCGGTAACATTTTTTGGAGAAAGTCCGCAAGCGGGGTGTCGCCCTCTACTTTCTCTGGTAAGTTGATAATTTTTAAATTTTTACGCCGACCACGGTTCTCCAAGTCATCTATTTTTAGCTGCAGGTGTTTCACCAACTTCTCCATGGCGGCTATACTTGTCCCGTGGGCATCGAGGCCGTCCTCGGTCCCGGAGATTCTCCCCTCGGCCTCCTCCATGCGTTTTTCCAAGTCTGCCGCTCTACTAGAGAGCAGCGATAAGGAACTCTCCACCGAGCCGACAGAGGCCTTTAAATCGCCCAGTGCGACATCAATAGTATCGAGTCGAGTACCGATTGATGCATCCATATCTTTCATCCGGGAGGCCAACGACTTTACCTCAGATAAGATCAGCTCCATAGTTGTTTCGTTGGTTATCTCTGAGACGCTAGCGTTAGCTTCAGCTTGACTTGGCTCCTTCTGAACGGATTTCTTCTTGGCGGAAGGGCCCGGCGGGGTAAAAATGGGAAAATCTTTTTCACGATGCGGTCTAGGCATCCCCGAAGTGTTTCACAGTCGACAAGGACGTATTTAACTGAAGGAAGTTAAAGGAATATTTTAAGCCTGGAGCGGAGAAGAGTCTCAAGCCTCCATCT